>JAVJGI010000040.1:36990674-37105968 GCA_035590275.1 Ibycter americanus
TGGGAGGGGACACAGCCAGGACAGCTGATCCAAACTAGCCAAAGGGATATTCCATACCATGGGATGTCATGCTGAGTATATAAGCTGGGGGAAGAAGAAGGAAGGGGGCATTATGGTGTGTGTCTTCCAAAGTAACCATTACACATGATGTAGCCCTGTTTTCCTGGAGATGGGAAGTGGTCGATGCATTCCTTGTTTTGCTTTGCTTGGGTTGTGGCTTTTGCTTTACCTATTAAACTGTCTTTATCTCAACCCATGAGTCTTTTCACTTTTACTCTTCCGAACCTCTCCCCCATCCCAACAGGGAGGGGGAGTGAGCCTGCAGCTGCTTGGTACTTGGTTGTTGGCCAGAGTTAAGCCACCACAATTCATCACCATCATCCTGATCTTTGAGGGCCTTTTTAATGTTTTACACTCTTTCAGGTATTTGTCTTCTTGAGTCCTTGAGCTGTTAATGACCGCTGTCTCAACAATTACACTATTTTATTTCTTCTTACCTATTCCATCTTACATAGTTTTAGCTTGTCTGCTTTCTTACGCTACACCAGTATTTTTCAGTATAACTGAGCCAAGATCATGCAGCTGTGCTACACCCACAAATCCTCGGTTTAAAGGATCCATCTCAAGTCAGAAGACATATAAGCACCTCTGTTTACTAATCCCCTTTCAGGGTGGAGAGGCTGATGGAAATCAACAAACAGAACCAGACCTTTGCAAAATGAACAGAGAAACTATTAAGAATGGATTATAGAAAATTCCTTTTTCTACATTTCACAAAATCACAGAATGGTCAGGGTTGGAAGGGACCGCTGGAGATCACCTAGTCCCACCCCCTGCTAAAGCATGTTCACCTAGAACAGGTTGCACAGAGTCATGTCCAGGTGGGTTTTGAATGTCTCCAGAGAAGGAGACTCCACAGCCTCTCTGGGCAGCCTGTGCCAGTGCTCCGTCACCCTCAAAGTAAACAAGTTCTTCCTCACATTCAGGTGGATCTTCCTGAGTTGCAGTTTGGGCCCATTGACCCTTGTCCTGTCGCTGGGCACCACTGAAAAGAGCCTGACGTCATCCTCTTGGCACTGACTGGACCATTTCCAGTAGTTCTCTTGCCTTTCTTGAACTGGGAAGCCCAGAACTGGACACAGTACTCCAGATATGGCCTCACCAGGGCAGAGTAGAGGGGATCACCTCCCTTGACCTCCTGGCCACACTCCTCCTAATGCACCTCAGGATCCCATTGGCCTTCTTGGCCACAGGGGCGCTGCTGGCTCATGGTTAATTTGCTGTCTCTCAGAACTTCCAGGTCCTTCTCCACAGAGCTGCCTTCTAGCAGCTCAGTGCCCAGCCTGTGCTGGTGCGTGGGGTTATTGTGCAGGGCCTTATACTTACCTTTGCTGAACTTCATGAGGCACCTCTCCACTCAACTCTCCAGCCTGTCCAGGTCTCGCTGAATGGCAGCGCAGACTGCTGGTGTGTCAGCCACTCCTCCCTGTTTTGGATCATCAGGAAACTTGCTGAGGGTACACTCTGTCCCTTCACCCAGGTCACTGATGAGTAAGTTGAACAGGACTGGGCCCAGCACTGACCCTGGAGGTCACCACTGGCTACAGGCCTCCAGCCAGACTTTGCACCATAGATACAACCCCTGAGCTCTGCCATTCAGCCAATTCTTAACCCACCTCACTGTCCATGATCTGACCCACACTGCCTGAGCTCACCTGTGGGGATGTTATGGGAGACAGTGTCAAAAGCTTTGCTGAGGTCAAGGTAGACAACATCCACTGCTCTCCCTCATCTACCCAGCCAGTCATTCCATCATAGAAGGCTATTAGTTTGGTCAGGCATGATTTCCCCTCGGTGAATCCATATTGACTACTCCTGATAACCTTCTTTTCCTCCACATGAATAGAGATGGTATCCAGGGTGAACTGTTCCACCACTATTCCAGGGATGAAGGTAAGGCTGACTGGCCTGTAGCTTCCTGAGTCCTCCTTCTTGCCCTTTTTGAAGTCTGGAATGACATTGGTTTTCCTGCAGTCCACTGGCTTTCCTCCAGTCCATTTGAATCTCCTAGTACAGACTCCATACTAGTCAATCTGCTGGATAGTAGGGCTACTGTTCAGAAGGACCCTGACAGCCTGAAGAAGTGGGCTGTCAGGAACCTCATGAAGTTCAGCAAAGGCAAATGTAAAGTCCTGTACCTGAGTGGAAATAATCTAGTACAGGATAAAAAAACAGTTGCAGAAAAGAACTTGGGAGTCCTCGTGACAAGTTTAATGTGGATCAGAAGAGTGTCCTTGCAGCAAAGAGACCAACGACATCCTAGGCTAGATTAACAAGAGTGTTGCCAGCAGATAAGGTGAAGTAGTACTCTCCCCACTTCTGCCCACTCTGTCAACACTTGCCGAACCAAATCTGGATTACTGTGTCCAGTGCTGAGCTCTCCAGTAAATGAAAGACACTGACATACCAGAGAAAGTTTAGTGTAAGGCCACCAAGATAATCAGGTGTACATGACAGAAGAAGATAGGCTGAGAGAAGCAGACTTATCAGGGATTGATCAGGATACCTTTTTCCTAGTTGGAGAGGATGGAGAAGAAGGAGACAAAAACTCTTTAGGGTGCATAGTGATAGGACAATAAAAAACAGATGTAATTGTATCATGGGAAGGTTGGAATACATTTAAGGCATTTTATTCTTTATCATTAATTGGGTCATTTACAAGAACAGGTTACCCCTCTTCCTTGGAGATGCTTGGAGATACCTATTCAAAACTTGTCTGGGTACAGTCTTCAGCAACTGTCATAGAATCATAGAATGAAAGAATCACTTAGGTTGGAAAAGACCTTTAAGATCATCAAGTCCAACTGTCACTGAACCTTCTTTAGCAGGAGGTTGGACTACATGACTTCCAGATGTCCCATTCAACCTATATTTTTTTATGATTCTGAGACACTTTCCAGAATGGAGTGCACTGGAGTAAGTATCTGTTGAAGGAGACAAAGCGAGGTGGATGCGTATAAGGAAAGGGCAATGAGAGAAGCGTTACAATATTTTACAGCAAGCAGCAAGAAAAGAGTTTGAAAAGGAATTAGAGTGGTCAATAACATAAAGCCACAAGAGATGTAGAGGAAAGAAAAAGACATTCAAAGTTACTAGCTTCAATAACACTGTTTTCATTTCCATGTCATTAAATATTTTTTCCATCTTATTTTAACAAAGAGCTTCTGCACACACAGTATGGATGGTAGACGTAATTTCCCTGTGCATCCCCATGATTTTTGGAACCTCCTAGATGTGTTCATCATTCCTTATGTAATTCTACGTGTCTCAGGCTCTGAAGAATACTTCCTCCTTCAACCCTGGATGGATCGGATCGTACATAGCTTACATAGAGAAGAAGACCTCGGCTGAGAAATATAGTATTTGCCTAAACAGGCCTGCAAGCTCTTGAAGCCTGGAAGGCTGTCCTATTGGAAAATCTGAACAAGTTCAATGTCCTCATCCATGCTCTCCCTCTAAAGAAAACTGTTAATGAGCAGTTTGTTTTAAAACATACCAAAATAATTTTCAGGTCAAGAAGTTGCTCAGTGCTGACCTTGATGATAAAAGTAATGGCTTGTGGAGTAGATCTCATTGTGACTTAGGCTACCAAGGAACATTAGCCTTGTTCTCCATGAAACTGGATATTGGAGAAATATGAACTCTTTCTATTGCACCTTTGGAAAATGTTCAAAGTCAGAACCAATGTTTCTTTCAAATAGACTACCAGAAATCTCATGTTCCCTGGATCTTCCCTGGATCAGTGTCATTATTGTCTTTCTTTTTGACTTAAATTTTTTTAACTCATTCTCAGCCTAGAATATAGCTATTTGGTTTTTCTTTATACATTAACAATGTATCAAGCAAATAGCAGCTTCCTGGCAGAAGTCATAAGACAAAGAAATATTTCATAGAAAGAAAATATTCCTAAATTGCCCTCATCACTGTAATGTATTATTCCCATCAAATGTGAATGGTGTTCCTAGTCACCCAATCGAGGGACTTTTACTCCCAGGTCAGTAATATGAGGGTGAGTATACACGACTGAAGTAAAGGATCTGCATTTTATTGGTCTAGTCATCCTTCTGACACTATATTTCTTCTGCTTTACTTCTGAGGCTGCCCAGTGTATTGCACAGTGGAGAAGAACAGCACGACGTTAACAGCTGCTGATGATCTTTTCCATATATGTATGAAGTAGGAGCCGATCAGAAGTAAAGTGGATCATGAAAAGCACTTGCCCCACTACTGTTACCCATACAACACAGAGGCTAGCTGGTGCTACACAGCCCAACATTAACTGTCCAAGAAGTATTCTTTAGTATAAACTTTAATATAAATCCATAAACAATGTAGAACATTATTAGAGATAATCAAGCCAGTGTTGAGTTAGTCAGTCTTGGATTTAGAAGCAGTACAATTATGTTTGTACAGTCTTTCATCTAACTACACTTGCTGAGAATTAAGTCTCATTAGCCCAGGCACTGCACTGCATCAACAAATCTGTATTGGCTGCGGTAATCTGAGCTGGTATCACTGTTCGATGTTGTGCCACAGTAGGTGAATGTAAGAGCTCTGGCTGTTTGCTTCAAGCTGTACTGAAAATACGGAGCTTGTGGACTCCAATAGCAAACAGAGAATCATCGTACACTAGGAAAAGAGCAGATCATAAAAAATAATTAGCTCAAAGCATACTGCAGAAAAAAACCTTAACAGCTGCAATTATTATTTTGAGGAAGCATGTATAAGCAGGTATTTACTTAATTAAGTTAGTACAGAGAAGAACACCTTTACCTGTCACATACTCTAAGCAAACAACAAAAAAGATTAAAAACTAAGTCCCTAGAGAACTAAGATGATATGATGGAAGAAGCATATATTGGAGAGCCAGAGAGGTAAGGGGTAATAACCACAATATTGTACATTTGAAATAAGGCATAGGAAGAAATTGGAAGAAAATCATGTACAATTCTCTCTCTCAAAAATAAAGTATGTGGTAGAGGTGAAGGCAAAGTTCTTATGTGCATAAGCACCCAAACCCAGCTGAAAATACTGAAAAAGTATGATGTTCTCAGATTTACGTTAATGATACATTTGTGTTTGTATATCTTACCAGTGTTTTGTCCTCCTGCTGCTACTTTAGTGTTCTTATCCTATATTCACCTTCAAAATAGTTTGATTTGTTTTTAAAACTAGCAGTGAAGGATATACTTTCTTCTTTTCCTTCACAAGTATAACTCTCTAAAGAGATACTGGCCTGAAGCCCAGAACTACACTACAGCCCTAGACTAATAAATCATTATTAGTCAGATTGTTTGTATCACTGTACCAGTGTTAATTTTCTTTTAATATCTTTGTGTCCAGAGAACTCACAGTAGTTTCTTTCAGCACTCAGGTTTTCGAGTTTCATCTGCTGAATTAAAAAGATCAATACATAAAAGAGAATCCCCCCGCATACGTAAAATTTGGGGTTCCAATGGATTATTATTATTTGTTTCAGCTTTGCACTTCTGGATTCAAAGTGAGAGAACTTTGTTTTGCAAAACATAATTCTGAAAGAAAATCTAAAACTACACAAAAAAATGCTTCTGTTTTATAGATGGTTAGTGAACAAACAGTTGCTTGTAATCACAATTCTTCTGTGTTTGTCATGACATAAACAGTCGTGAGTTTTGCTGATGATGAAAACACCTTTGAACCTGTATCTTCTCAGGTCTTTTCCCCTGTTTCTGTTTGTGTACTCTCAGACTCTTAAAATATTTATTGAAATTTTTTTGTCTTCAAAATATGTATAATGTGTTCCCTTCTACAGTGAAATAAATGAACTAGACAACAAAGGGTATATGAAATCATTGAAGAGGTTATATCCTAAAATAAATCAGAATATTTTAAGAATAAAGTAATGAATCCATTTCATTATTTCTTGCGATGAGAACAGCAATCTGAACATTGGGAAGTTCAGAATGTAATGCATCATGGACTTACATATAGAGAGCAGAAAAGCAATTCTAATAAATAGGCAGATCATATAAAAATGATTTGTATCAATATCTATCAGTCTGAATTCTGACAGTACTGCACCCACTGTTTCGCCCAAAGCAGGCAATAATGAAAAAGTGTCTCTTCCATTTATGCATTAATTTCAGGACTGATTGCACCTACCCACATTGAATCTGTCCACATCCTTTTCAAGCATGGCAACTAATGATCACAATTCCTGTCATGTAGATCAGTGCTTCAACATCCGGTTGGAAATTGTCAACTCTGCATACTACAAATCCATGTTCTGTCAATATTACAAATGGATAAGTAGGCAGGTGCCATTTCAGAACTCCTCTCATACTGCTTTAAGCTGTGCTGAGCCATTTTGTCAAATAAAGCTCAAAAATATTTTTGCCTGAGCTCAAAAAATGTTTGCCTGTGTTTTCTTTTTAACACAGGGTATTACATTCATCCATTACTGGTTTCGTACCCTAACTTAATTACATTCAAAGTTCTAATCTAGCTATTGTAGACATTTTCCTCTGAAAAATACCTATTCAGTCCAACTTTGTACTTTTCAGCGTGGTGTAACTTGAAGATGTAATGTCCTAAACTAAAACACTTGGAAAATATTGGAGCTATTTTGGTGCTAGCTTTTCAGTTAAGCAACTCGTATACAGGGGACATCTTACGGATCTTATTTGATCAAACTTTCTAATAATAATAATAAGATAACTCTAATAATTTTCATATTTATCTCACTCCATTAATGACTTCTTAATTAAAAAAAGAAAAGAAGATATTGGGGGGGGGATTAAAAAAAGTGTACATCATGAATAAACTTGTAGGAGAAAAATTACATTTACAGCATAAACTGTACTTTAATTATTATACAGTACTTACATGTTACAATGAAATAAAAGACTAGCAATAAATTGCATAGTCTTAATCATGTCAAATAAGGGACATTGCAGACAATCCAGAAAAGGTCAGTGATGATTTACTTAGTAAAAATACACTTGACAACAGAATGCTAGATCTTCTGAAGAAATACATATTTAAAAAGTTACAGAAGGAGAATGAATGCTGTCAAATTAAGCAAGAAGAGTACTTACAAACTAGGAATGACAAAGATAATCATGCTGACATCAAAACATGCAGAAAATAACATGTACTGTTAAAAAGTGTGAAAAGTTTTGTTTGTAACGAATATTTTGACAGATATGCTATATGAGTTTCAGCTCTCCTCCAAATTTCCATTTTATTAACCCAAAAGAACAAATGCAATAGAAACATTTCTGGTAGTATAATAAATGCAAGTGTATGTGCATAAATAATTTAAGGTATACAAGTTTTACTGATGGTTGGAGAGTATGTGGTCTGGCCTTTTGAGTCTTTTCTGATTTGTTTAATTAGTCAATCTCCTACCTCTGTTTTTAAGATAATCCCCATAGGAAACTTCCATTGGATATCTGTTTCCAAAAGTTGTGGGATATTCTTTAGCTACTTAAAAGATGTTGATCTAAGCCTCATAACCACAGTGTGAACAAGTGCCCTTTCCTAGTCATGGACTTTTCATGCAGAGAAGCGAGGTCTGTAGATATTTTTATGGGTTTTTTCCAGATGGAAAAAATGTGTTCTAATTTCTATGCATTTTAATTTGTGATATGATTTGCTTCATTCTATACTAATGGCAACCCATTGCAAAAACTGTGTTTAATAAACAGAACTCAACACCAACCCATTTATACATATGTGTGTATGTGTATTTACATATATGCAGTCTCACTGTCTGCCCATTTAAAGTCTGTGATGGGTTGATCCCTGCCAGCACCCACCCTTGCCTCTTGCTCACTCCCATCTTCTGCAGGATGAGGAAAAAATGGCAGGTAAGAAGTCTTGTGGATCAAGATAATGACAGTTTTGTAAGGGAAGCAAAAGCTGCACAAGAAACCAAAGCAGAAAAGGGAATTCTTTTAGTGCTTGCCATCAGTAGGCAGATAGCCAGCTAGGGAGCAGGGCCTCAGCATGCATAACAGTTGCTTGGGAAGACAAAGACCACAACCACAAACTTCCCCTCTTCCTACTGCTTCCTTTGAGCTCTTTAACTCCTTTCCCTGCACTGCTTATTGCTGAGCATGACAGCATACAGTATGGAATATCCCTTTGGACAGACCAGGTTAACGATCTCAGCTATGTTCCCTCCCCAGATTCTTGCCCACCCCTAGCCTACTTATTTTGATGGGTCATGAGGTGGAGAGAGAAAGCCTTGATGCTATGCAAGTACAGCTCAGCAATAGATAAAGGGCTGGTGAGTTATTAGCACTCCTAGCCACAAAGGCAAAGCACAGCACCATACAAGCTGCTATGAAGAAAGCTGACTCCATTGCAGGCAGACGCAGTTCCAAGTCTTGTTCCATACTTGCAGATGTGTGGAAAGGGGCAAATTTTATACTGCCTCTGTCTTTCAAACCATTACCATTTTGCAAACAGAAAATTATGAGACTAAATCAAGAGTAAACCTAAAGGTGATGCTACACCAAGAAGAAGTCAGTATTTTTTAAGTAAACTTTGACTGGTAATGGAAACTAGAAAAGAATCAGAGACTACAGGAAGAGGAAAGCGTACTGCTGTATTCGGTCAGGGTAGTGGGACAGCCTGATCAGGTCTTATTGTCTTAATGACCTTAAGACCTTCTATCTAACTAGTGGATAGAAACAATAGAACCAGAACTACACAAATACATATACATGTACTTTGTAGTATTATATTTAATTTATATTGTTAATATATGATTGTTTTACATATGGAGAACATATCAGTCTTTAACAATACTATAGTCTTGCTGGCCATGTTGAAAAGTGGGAGGGCATTGCATGTTCCTATGAAAGGATACACAGAGGAGTTTTCAGTAAACCTTCACTATAAAATCTGGGACTTTATTTTTACACTATCTGAAGTAGTTTTATCATGTTTGTCTTGAGTTATTGAATCTTGCAAAAATATTTCCATATCATTTAAATTTAACACGCATCTCTGTGACTCTGGAATGACTGCAGAACAGTAGGAGCAACTGACATTGTGAGAACTACCTAAGAATTATCACTATATAGTACAGCATGGAACTCTAGAATCACTTCTAGAATCATATGCATTCACACCTGTAAAGTCTCAGTCTTATAATGACAGAATTGGTACTCTTGAATACTTTTATGCCAAAGCAGGTAAGATAAGACAAGAAGTGACCTCTCCTGACATATCAGGGATTCATTATCTTCTATCACGTGCAGCCTTCTACTACACTACAAAACCATGGCAACCCTGTCTTTTATTAGCAAGCCCCACAGCTTAGTGGAGAGCTAGTACCTCAGAATCAAAACCAAGAAAAGTATTTTGAGCAGTACAGAGAAATTATGAAAAAAGTGATCGTTAAGACTACGTTACAACATGGGCTTATACTTTCCTGTCTGGAAAAATGGAATCTCTCTCAAATCCCAACTAAAGGTCTTCAGTGCAGCTTTTGGAGTTTTTATAAATGGTTTGAGGGTAGGAATGATAAATGAGTCAAGCCAGTCATCGAGTCAATATTTGAAAAGTCAATATCAAAATCAAGTTGATCTCATCACTGTTTAGACTATTTGTAACAAGAAACATGTTGCAAGATAATTGAAGAAATAAAAAATAGAGACTTAATACAAACTCTTAAAAAAAAAAAGGATAACCAATATAAGACCATCAAAATGTTGTTGGAAAGTTATTTGATGCTTAAAGCATATTTTCAGAATGTTTTTGTAATTAGGTTTAGCAATGTTTAACATCTTTTCTTCAGTAATGAACACCTAATCCCAGGAAAAAGTAATAAAATAAATTTTGAAGAAAAAAGAAGCTGGGATTCTGTAAATTATATAAATTATTCTGCTCATGGTTCCTTGTTTTCTTGAACACTCAAATATCAAAACCTGAAACAGATCTAATAGCTCTGTTCTTTCCTTTGAATGTAACTAAGATAAACAAAATATGCTCTATAACTATCACACAAACAAAAGAGTGGAAACAAGGTTTCCAACAACAGAAAGATAAAATAAGCTTTTCTATTATTAGAATTATGTCAAACATACATAGTACTTTCCTCTAACATGCAAGATTCATCATCAGTAGCAAACTTTTTCCACTCACTTTAAATGTAGAGGCCAAAAGCTATGTAGAAACCTAGCTATAATGACACTGGGAAAGCTCTGGAATTTTTTGTGTGTCATATGGTCCCCAGCACCCTTACTTCTGTTATCGGAATCAAGTATGCGGCCAGTTGATTCATTGTCACACAGAAGTCTACACTGAGCATTCTAGTGCTAAGTAAAGAAGAGGAGATATAATTTATATGTGCACAGCAAGAAGTTGAGCTTGAGAAGAAAAGAACAAAGGCTATGCTAATGTGCAGAAATTCTGACATCTTTGCTTACTAAGAAAACCAGACATCTCTTCCCATACTTACAGAGATGTTGCAGGTGGTGGAACAGTATTTTCTTTGCACAGATGTGAGACATCAGCCTAACAACCAAACTTTTTTGAAGCAGAACCAGAGAATTCATAACATTAATTTTTAGGTTCATCAACATTACAGATAAAAGAATGTCTCCAGTGTAGCACTGGGGGATACTTTGTTAAGTTTTAAATCAAATTGTTTGGGTTCTAGTCAGAGGATAGCTGTTGAAATACAAAGTACAATGCAAGAGCTTTCCCCACCACCACTTTTTTTCTTTTTTTTTATTTTGGGGGGGGAGGTGGGGTAGCGGGGGAAGGGAGGGGAAGGGGGTGTGATTTGCAGCTACTGCTGAACTGAAAATGCTCTGTATAGGCTGCAGTTAGAAATGAAGGAATCCAGTCAAATGTAACTCAAGTCTCTCTATACCACACTTTAGTACTGCCATATTGCCAGATAAGTTGTCAAACACATGGTGCAGTGCACGTACACAGCAGACCTGTTAAAATAAGGAAGACTAGCAAAAACGTAATGAAAGAAAGATCTGGAGAGAAACAACTATAATTTTTAATATATTTTGAAACATGATTTTTGCCTGCTAAAATTGATAGACAAAATTGTGAACAGTTCAGTAAAAAGACAGGTCCATTTCTATCCCTGCTTTCACACTGTCATTTCATGTGGATGACTACAAGGACAACCAAGATATACATAAAATATTCAGGATGGGAACAACAGCCCAAGCTTCTTAATACCTCTCCATGATATTCAGTCCTGGCAGCACACGTGCCTTGAACCCTCAGAGTAATTTCAGCCTGACACTCAAAACAGAATGATGGGAGACCCTTGGAAATGGGAAAGTGGGACCCACTGGAAATCTAAAACGAAATAATCAAAAAATAGAAAACCTCACAAGTTGTTTTAAAACAGAAAAATGAGAAAGGAACATGAATAAGGAGAGAAGAAAGCACAGAAATTCTTGAGAAAAAAAGGCCGGTAGACTTGCTGGGCATTCAATGAAAATAGATTTTCGAACAAAGAGATCAGACCTTATTTTACCAAACAGTTCATCATTTTATACTGCCCCATCCTCAAATATTTATGAAGTGTCAATAGTAATATTACACTTTATACATTTTTCTGCTTTTTTTCTAATTGTTATTCATATTATAATGCACAGACAGTTGTGCTATTTCAGCCTTTTAAAATATTTTGATTTGTAACTATGTACAATGCTTTCTATGGGAAAGATTACACAGTGCTGTATAATGAAACAAAGTAGTGCCCTGTCAACATATACTTGTGGATATCTTCCCATAAACTTCTGCCTTTTTAAATCCTGACTATTCCTTTCCCAAGGAATTCAAGATTCTTAGCGCGCTATATATAATGATGGCACCTTGCAGCCTTGCTAATATATTTTCATAAAACTCAACTTTTGAACAAAAATATTTGAAGAAAAAAGTAGAATCATTGCATACAGCAAATCTTACTATTATTGGATCTTCCTGTAGGTCTGTTTACTCATTACTTTATGAGTAGATTCTCTACACTAAAAGACACATGAGGTCATATTCTGTAATTTCTGAGCTGTCTTAAATTTACAGTTTCTTATGTATATCTAAAGAGGCTTGAATATCACTAGTGACGTTCCCTTCTCTCCCACTAATTAAATCACATATTTTAGTAATTTCAACATATCTTGGGTGTCAAATGTGAATACTAATATATTTTTTTTTTCTTCTGCAGCAGAGGTACATTAACATTGTAGGCATACATACAAATTATTATTTTTATCTCTCTTTTTAAAGACATTTTCCTAAATCTATCTTGAATACACTGAGCTAGACAAGCTTCAGTTTCTCTCTCCATCACCGAACACTGCACAAAATCACAATGTTTCCTCAATGTAGAATATTTTCTCATCCTCTGTTCTTCTCCATCTGCAAGCATGACCTGATATTCTCCCAAAACAATGAAGGCACAAAATAGAAAACACTTGTCAAACTCACTGTTTGTTTTATAGAGGTATACCTTCAAAGAAAGGAAATTAAAAATCAGGTATATTGGTAATAAAATGAACATTTAGGGCTTTTTCCCTTCTATCAAATATTAACTAGCTGTCATCTACATGTATATTTAATATAGATGATACAAAGTGAAATAGAAATTGTATATTTCAATTCTTGAATTTTCACAGTGGTTATGGAACTGGTCCAGGAGCTGTAAACTTACCAGAGTGTGATCTCTACTAAGCTTACAAGTAAAGTGTAACAGAAATTATGTCCACACACTGACAACATAGGAATAGGTAAGACTGTACTACCCTAGATGGTTTTCTTACTAAATTTTGTAAAATGTAGAGTATTACTTATTGCAAAGTAGCCCTAACGTGACTTCTCACCTATGAAAAGACTAGAATTCCTCTTATATCGTAATATTGCCTCTAAATTAACATTACTTCATTGTGAAGTTATCTTGTGTGGTGCATAGTCAATTTAAGAAGCCTAAGACATTTCTTCAATTATATTTGATCTAGAAAATAAAAGTCATGACGTGATGTATCATAAAAGGCATCAACTCTTGTACATTCCAATTTACATAAGCATAAATTGTTACGGAGTGGACACAGTACATAGCACGTCAGGTGGCTGTGTAAGTACATAACGGCTGTAATTCTAGAAATTTTAATTTTGAAGCAAGGAATTTGCATGCAGCATCCTACAGATTTCCTTAAATTAGCCTGGAAAATAAAAGGATTATTGAGGAACAAAGAGAAAAATAAAGCAAATGAAAATAGTAATTTCTAGAGTATTTAAGATACAGAAATTAAAACGTTACATAAGCAGAAATGGTAGGGCAGTAGCACACAGAAATACTCAGACCCTCATTCAGGTTGCTACTAAGTAGTATATATCATGTGGGTGCCTTGAATGTCTCCTGGGATTATACCAAATTAGGAATAAATTATTCATTGGCATGCATTTTGGAGAATGGTCTTACATGATTTACAAGCAACAGTTCTGATTACAGAATAATATAGAGAAATGAAAGAAAGAGTCTCCATAGACATGACTCTCAGACTCTTTGGACTCATGTTTTGAAACTCATATTTTTCTTTTTTTGGCACTCACTCAGGAGCGTCTTTATTAGTCCCTATTTCCCAACAATATTAGGGATGCAATGCAGCAAATGTGGACAATGTACCCTTAATTCCACTTTGTGCTGGTCTTAATATCACCTCTACTTGAACGCATTTCAACCAACAGTCATCTTACCCATGTAACTAAGTATACTAGCCTTTTAAAAGACGAAGCTGTACTTGAAAAAGCTAGAGTAGTTAGAAGATGCTTAAAACATCTGGTCCTATAGCAACAAAAAGACTACAATGTAATAGCTATCGATAGTGCAACAGTAACAGTAAATAGCAACAAGGAAACAAAACATTTTGTTACATATTGTCTTATTCTGTATCAAAACAATAATATTGTCTTATTCTGTAACAAAACAATATGTAAATCAATGTCCTGTTTTTTCACTCTGAAAATTTAGGTCTTTATTTGACTTTTCTCACTTACAGTATGGTTTTTACTATATTAGTTGCTAACAAAACCCACTCTACTATATGCAGAAATGAGGAAATCATGAAGACTGAATAAAGAGAGGTTAAACTTCAGTAGAGCAAAGAGTGTTTATACAATGATTACTTATCTGTCAGCTAAAGTTTGACTAAATTCAGCAGAAGCCCAGGCACATATGCTCTTAAAATTTCATGTATGCCACAAGGAAATGGAGTATGCCATTCTCCCCCTCTTCTAGGCACCTTCCTCAACCTATTTTGTAATAAAATGTGAAATTGCCTGCTTGTAAAACCATGACAATGCGAGAAATTAAAAGAAATTCCATTAGAAAAGGAAAGCATTTTTTCATCTCCAACAGCAGCTTTTTGTTCAAGGGAAACAAAATCAAAGGGATCATCTGATAGATATTGCCTGTTTTAGAAAGATGTAGTCCATACAGTTTAATATCTTAAGTTACTCATTAAGATTTCTTCGAGTAACATATACACAAAAAGATTTACTGATAAAACTATTAATGGCAAATTCCTTATAAATTAAGATGGAATGCTAACACTAGGAAATTCTGTTCTAGCAGTCACTATACCAGTTAATTACTGTTGTCAGAAACAAACAAACAGACTAGCCATTTGAGTAATTTGATCTAATCAGAAACATTTAATATCATAATGCTGCTGACTTCTAAATCACTAATTGAACAATGATCTCAAAAGCATGTTCTGAAAAATAAAATATGAACTAGGGTCAGTTAAGTCATTTTAGATTACCAGACTTCTAAACATCTAAAATTAACTTTGTGAGGACTTTCAAAAGATAGTTTTGAAAACTAGACTGGGAGGTGAAAATCTGATTTTTCCTCAGAGATTTTGGAGAAAATTGGTGTATTAGAGCTCTTAAGCGATGCTTACCACTGAATTCCTTAACTTGTATAATTATAAATAACACCCACCCACCCCAGATATATAATACTAATTACAATATTAATTTTTAAAATGCTGATAAATTCTATTTTGGATATCAATTTAAGACACATAAGTAGGAATTAATTACAAAACTAAAAGTTAATGATTCTTCTTGCAAAAGGAATCTTGAAAAAGTCATACTTTTGAGGTGCAAACATGCCCTAAACCTTTTTTTTTTAATTTTACATAACAGCTTGTTTGTAGACATACTCATGGACATTTATTTTTGTCCGCCCACACTCATTTGCAAATGTGCATACATACACAAAAAGTATCTTATAAGAAGAAATCTCACAAAAATGAAAGAATAGGATGCAATACATTCAAAGCATTTGAATATAACAATACATTTTCTGTAATTTGTTCAATAGCATTATATAGATCCCCCTTCCTCCCCCCCCAAAAAAAGAAAGGAATTAAAGAAATCAAAAGTAACAATGGAATACACAGTATCTTGGATTAGGATAAAAGTGATTGCAACCATAGAGGTATAGATATATTTTAACTTGCCTACGTAGACCATACCTAAAAATTACTGAAGCACTATTAGACAACAATTTCTAGACAATTTTTAGGTTGTGTGGCCTTGGAAGCCTTGAAAGATTTTTTAAAAAGCAGAAACTAATGCTCTAGTGATGTTCTAATTCTCTGCTAATACTTTTTAGATTTTAACAGTGTGATTCAAACAACTCTGCCCTGGCAGTTATTTATCTAGTCCAGTCAAATTATCAGAAGAGCTGATATCATAAATCCATACTAATTTTTGTTAGCTGTAGTTACAAATATCAAATGTACACTAATATAATGAATATAAATTACAGTGGGTGTACAGTAAACACATCTTGTCCTACTATATCGTGTATTGGTTTTATGAGATTTCAAATATTATTGATAAAGATGACAAAATAAGATATTTTTATTCTACATTAGGCTCCATATTACATTCTGAATAAGAGGCTAAAACAATACAGAATCAACAGGCTGCGTGTTTTCAAAAGGTATTTTTATTGAGGCAACCTATGAAGGATTGTCATGAATTCTGTAACACTGACTATTTGAAGCCAAGAATGTATTAAAAAAATGTATGCTTTATTTTAATGCATTTCATTTCAATCACATTTACTTAGACAGGAGTTACTACTTAACTCACTGAAGTCCTATGGCCTGCATTGTGCCACATATAAGACTTGATTGTAGTGTTTCTTCTGGCTTTATAACATATGAATCCATTAATATCTGCAGAATTCAGCAGTCTTACGTCTGGTAGTTAAAAACTTGCATGACTGCATTAAAGGAAGCTAGAAAGTTACCATATTTCACTGTAAAATTCTTTCTAATGAACTCTTTACATAAGATAATAAATAGAATCTTCAGAAAGATGAAACCTTGACTGTGCTTTCCCAAGTCACTTAGCTTGGGATCTGACTCAGAAGCTTAGTGGAACCAGTTGCTCCCTGTAGCAATTTGTCTCTATCAAATCAATATTCATAAAACAATAAAAAATATGATACATTCATAATCCTAGCTTTACCATGAGTAACTATTTCAATTGCTTGATTGTATTTTCAGGGCATATATATCTTTACATAAAATCTTTCTATGTTCTCCAATCACCTTATTAAAAAATACTTATTCAAGCAAATGACTAGCATTTTACTATATTTTAAATACCTTTTTTATATCCTAATGACATGATACGTTAAAAATCTGGATATGCAAAACATTTATCATAAAACTAAGTGAAAACTGTAATCCAAATTCTGTGTAGCATTTCTTCAACTATGATTTCTAGAGAACCTGTATTTAATGAAACCTCCACGAACTGAAACATTTGGTTTTTTCAACCAGTATCTTTTTTTCTTCCCCCCCGCCGAATGTTTAAATGTTTTCCATGGAAACATTTTGTTATCGTAGAGACCACAGGTGGCATCAAATTTCAGTTGAATAAATTTTATTATATTCTTTCTGTTGAAGGCTTATAATGCTCTAGAATTAATAGACTACTTTAGTGAAACAATACAGCAAATAATCCATCTCCATTGGTCCCTTTTGGTAACAGTAGAGTAAAAAAGTGTATTAGTCATTCTACTAATTGTTTTGGTTTTGCCACTTTCTCATCTATGCATTCTCCCATCCTTTTTTTTCTATGAAAAAAAAGACACTAACAAAAAACCCCAAACCAACAGCAACAAACAAACCCACACTCCAAACGAACAAATCAACTTATACAGTAAAAGACCCAGACACATTATTTTAACTTTTTTTTTCTCTCTGCCATAAATCATTCCCCTGTAAGTCCTTATCTTCATATATCAGATACTGTTCAGAACAATGACCAGTATTTACCTCTGTGAAATACTTAGTACATTTATTAGCAACCAAAATAGATAAATAAATAAAATAATTCTGTATCGTGTAATGAATTGCTGGGAAAAGGTAACTGATCAGATCAGATTATTCTCATCTAAATTTGGACATCTGTATTTAGATAATTATGTGTGACTTCATACCTACACTTCCATTATACTGAGTGGAGGCCTGATCATATGGTTGTCTGGAGAGATTTTCGGCTCATCTGAAAACAGACTTTAGTATCTGATTGGCTCAGTGTTTATTCAGCCCTTGACTCCACTCACTGAAGTGATTATTTCTCCAATGACCATACCGAGAACTTAGACACCTCCCTCATGTATTCCCACTCACACTGTAGACACGCAAAGTTAGACAGGATGAATTCCACCCACAAGAGTTTAAAAAGGAACGTTGTTTTATATTAACCAAATATTTTCAGCAATACTTCTCATGTTTGTGTTGAAAGTGAATTTTACAGCTAATGTTATTTAAATCATATTTCCTTATCCAGTGGAAAAATCATCCAAGAACATTCACTTATATTACTTCAAATAGTAAGCTTCAATTTCATATACCGTACCAAGGCTATTACCTGAGTACTGGGTATTTTATCAGTTTTTCCACTGCGCCACAGTGCAGCTGGAGAATTTTGAGCTGAGATTGCTCTTCTAAAAGCTACTGCTGTACGTGGCAGTGTTTTTCCTGTGTCTGGCCAATCCCTTCTTACAGTTTTGCTATGCACTTTACATGCTTTTTAAGCTTAAAACCAGTTTAGATTATATGGTACAATTCAGATGGAAAAGCTTTCATTCCTGCCAAATCTTTATTTCTTCTTCTAGAAGTATCCAATTTAAACAAACATTTTATTATATTGTTCCACTGATCTCAATCCTTTTCATCTCTGCTTATTAATTACAGAGATGAAAATTATGAGCAAACTACTTTTTTTTTTTTACACAGCTGTGTCAAGTTAAAAGTAAAAGTAAATAACAAACAAACAAAAAGACATTCCTCTCTATAAATGCATATGCGAGAAAGGGGGAGGCAGAAACAACTAGTTTTCCTGCAGTTTACATGACCTTATCAATAGAAAATGAATTTAACTCAAATCTCCAGAGCAGGCAAGAAAATTATGGTGGAATAAGATGGAATGCAAATTTTGTAAATTGGGTGCATTGTTCTCCCTTCAGTAAACAGGGGTTAGGCTATTCCTTTTTTCACTGAAAGAAAAACAAAACAAGTAGTTGCATTTTTTTCCCATAGACTCAGTTCATGCACAGAGTTGCTGCGGAGTAGCTGGCTCCATGAGTTCACATGATCATTTGCTTTCTGTTATAACTTGGTCTTCTTCATGTCCCTTTACTCAAATCATATTCATTTTTTTATCTTTGCTGTTAACTAAGACAAGTTACCTCACTTTCTTGTGCCTCAAAATCCTTATCTATAAAAACCCAATTTATCCTGCCAAAATCCATATATAAATATACACCAATATACATGAAATCTTAGTATTTTTTTAAAATTTAAATTAAATTACAGATCCTTAGCAAAATATGAAATCTCTGAATGTAAAGTGCTAGATAAGAGTTAGATGTTGTTATCAGCACAACTATCATTCATGCATTGTTCAAAATCTGTAGAATTTTTTCATCCAGGAATAACATTAGGTATTAAATAATGCAGCTATTTGCCTCAGTTCAAACTAAAGGTAATTGTGACGTTCTATAGAAGAGTCACATAATGTCATGAAGCATTAGAACTGTCTTTTAATGAACAAAAGGTAAGTGCAAATGGTGTTTTCAAGAATATTATTGCAGATCTCCCACAGGGTAATGTTTCCTAAAACAAAGTATTACTTCATGTAAGTATTTTTCTTCTTAAGTTTTTGTACTAATATTTTATGCCTTTATGCATTACTAAAATTTATAGATTATTAACACTACATATTGGGCAGACAGAGATATTTATAGGAGTGAGGGCTTTAAAGATTAATTTGTCACTTTCTTGAAGAGTTTCTGAAAGTAAGACTGAGTAGAATAACAATTACAAACTCTGAAAAATTCACATTTTTAGAGATTTCAACACACTAAGTGGTACAAATTCAAAATGGGATGATGCCAATCCCTTTTCCAACAGTAGTAACAAAAAGATTTTTCCATCTTTTTGTATACTTTATATTTATGTGTTATATAATCTGGAAAGTGTATTTAAGAATTAGGAGTGTTGATGAGCACCATCAGTTGGTCTAGATTATAAATAATTATTGTTTTTCCCATAAAAATCCTGGCTAAAGAAAACAATTTTATTTTTTTAAGGTTTCCATGGAACGGTGCTGCTTTCACAGTATCTTTAGTTCACAGATTTGGAAAATTATTTTTATCTTTATCCACAAATTCTGTTGGCTTTGCAGAGAGCAAGAACAAGACATGAAGTCATCCACTTTGGCACTGACAAAAGCTACTTCTTCTTCTCTACCCACAGTCTTGTAGCCCATGTAAGCAAGTTAAGCAGGTCCAGATGA
Organism: Ibycter americanus; assembly: GCA_035590275.1. NCBI lineage: Eukaryota > Metazoa > Chordata > Aves > Falconiformes > Falconidae > Ibycter > Ibycter americanus. The sequence goes on from JAVJGI010000040.1 coordinate 37,010,589, forward strand.
CCATAAAATTCAGCATGGATGGCCTGGTGTAGGAAACCATATTCATTTTTGCCCAGAGGACGTTAAGGATCTGAAGAGGAAGAAGCTCAAAGACAAGTAATTCAGATCAAACTTACAGTTCCTATAATTCTAGGGAGTTACTTTAGAAATAAGTCCCAACTGAACAAATCCCTGGGTCCCAACCCATCTAGATGACACTGACTACCTTCTGTAACAAAATAGTGTTGTGTCAGTTAAATCTACAGGCAAATATGTCATAACTTTTCAAACTCTGGGCTGTATTCTCTAAAGTTGTAACTTAACACAGGTGAATTTCTGTATTTTTCCTGACAAAATGTGCTTATCTCAGATTTCTGATCACATTTTTTTCTGGCAAAGATTACTTCAAAATAATCTCCAAAAATGTTTTTCCCACAAACCTGAAGGCTTACCGCTTACTTAAAGTAGAAGTCAGCATCAATTTCGTACTGTATCCAAGCAAAAAGGGACAGCAGAATTAGATAAAATATCTCAATACTTCTTCTGAAAGGGATATGTCCTTCCCACTTCTTGGACTATTTTAATAATAAAGATGTATCTTACTCAGAGAGCAGGCAGTCACTGTGTTGCTCTTCTTACTGAGACTAAAGTAAGAGATAAACAAATATTAGGTCTAGAGTGAATATTTTCAATTGCTCTGTAAAAATTGGTTAATATATGTTATGATAAAGTTACTGAATTGTTATTTGCCTTCCTTCATATTGTTTTAGTTCCATATTTGAAAATGCAACTGCAAAAGAAAACTGCAGAAGGCTATTTATCCGGAAATACTTAATAGCTCTTAAGCAAATATATCAGCAGAAACAGTTGCTTACTGTATAACTAAGATGAGTTCCCTGACATGCTTCTAATCTTGTAGGTATCAGTGTTGGAGTGTGCATCTCACATATGCAAACTCAGGATCATTTAACTAGAACCTTATGTGTCTTTATACAAACCCACCTCACTTTTCAGAGTAACGAGATCCTTATCAGAGTCCCATGGACTGAAAAATATGCAGGTGCATGGAAATGAGAGAATAAGTGTGGGATATATATGGGAAAAAGCTTCTTAAAGGAGTTATTCTTAAGAAAACAAGTATTTCTTATTCTTCATTACTTACTTGTAACTACCTGGTGATTACCCTTCCAAAGACTCTCTCCAGAAATGCAGGAAAATTTTCTCAAGTTAGGCATTTATTTTTAAAATTGTCATAATGGAGGATTAATTGTCATATCTGAACACATTCCCAATGTCTTTTCCTAAAGATACCTAAAAAAGGAACTTTTTAAAAGCATGATTCAGGGGCTGGCTGAGTCTTGTTAGAATATTTCCTAGCTTGCAAGGAAATAGATAGTTTGTTCAACTTGCAAGAATAGCCATATAGAGTAAAAAATACACTTAAATACCCTGGGAAGAAATAGTTTCTCTCCAAATATCACAGAGTCAACAGCTACACAACAAAATATAGTTTTGTTACAAAGTTAGCTTAGGTTTCAGAAAGGGTATTATCTAATGAATACTCTAGGCTACCTTTCCCTTTCTGGACTTAGCTTTACTAATTAGTCTACTACCATGACCATACATCTTGTAGAATGTAAGCAGTCACAGTATCACTGAGCATAGGAAAATGCTAAGCCACTTCTGTTAAACATCTGATGTTGCCTACCTGTATGTATTTCTCCTTATGAAACAAGGTGAAAGTAGACTTAGCTACTATGACAAATATTGCTTACACTGGGCAGTGGTACAACTGTCACACAAACAGGTAATGTCAGAAATTTATAGGGTGAATAGCAAATAGATAATCAAACTTGTGTTCCACAAATGCCAAGAAATACTAGATGTAAATCTCAGTGTGGAAACAGCTGACAAATGGTCATAATGCACAGACCAACTTTTAGAAGCACTGAAAGAAAAGGATGAGGAAAAAACAACCAACATCTGGCAGATCAGCGAGATGTCTCTGATTAAAATAATAGTCGCACTTGATAGCTTTTTCAGCAAAAGATATTAGAGAGATGGGAAGGGTAAGCAGCCCACAGGAAAAATGCTTCCAGTGAAGGAGAATTGTTCTGGTTTCAGCTGGAATAGCGTTAATTTTCTTAGTGGCTGGTGCAGCGCTGTGTTTTGGATTTGGTGTGAGAACAATGCTGACAGCACACGGATGGGTTTGGTTGTTGCTGGGTGATGTTTATACTCAGTCAAGGACTTTTCAGTGTCTCGGGTCATGCCAGCGAGAGGGCTGGAGGGGCACAGGACATTGGGAGGGGGCACAGCCAGGACAGGTGACCCAAACTAGCCAAAGGGATATTCCATACCATGGGATGTCATGCTGAGTATATAAGCTGGGGGAAGAAGAAGGGAGGGGGGCACATCCGGCATTATGGCGTTTGTCTTCCCAAGCAACCATTACGTGCAATGGAGCCTGGCTTCCCTGGAGATGGCCGAACATCTGCCTGCTGATGGAAAGTACTAAGTGAATTCCTTGCTTTGCTTTGCTTGCATGCACGGCTTTTGCTTTACCTATTAAATTGTTCTTATCTCAATCCCTGAGTTTTACATTCCTTTCCGATTCTCCTCCCCACCCCTCTGGGTGAGGGGGAGTGAGCAAGCGGCTGCGTGGTGCTTGGGTGCCAGCCGGGGTTAAACCACGACAAGAATACATGAGGAAGTGACTGTGAGCTGTTGTGGTCAGCATCCCCTATCAGTTCTTGGGAAGCAAACGTAAATTCTTTATTATTCCTCAACAAGTCACTGTTACCAACAAACTTCTGGTAATTATACTTAAATCTGGCAGCAGGCAAAGTGGAAGAACTATGAACTACTGTTTTCCACTAAGAATGAAAAAACCAGCAAATTTACTGTTATGTGGATTTATGGATCCATGGGGAGCTGACATTTCTGGAAGCCAAGTGTTAATAGTCCGTTAGAGAGACAGTTACAGATGAAAGGGGTTCTCATCCAAAATGGTAAGTGATGAATGAACATTGTGGTCAACCATAGTCAGAAGCGAAGAAAATAACCTACTGAAATTCTAAAAAAAAAAAAGTATTTTTCCTTTTAGAGATTTAGCTGACAGATTGTTTAGCTAAATAAACCTTTGGTTAGATTTAAAATAGAAAATCTTACAACTTTGCATAAGAAAATCTTTGTCCATGAGATCCACTGATCACATTTTGCTTCGTAGCTGCAAAGAAAAAACCCAAAGCCATGCAAACAAGTTCTACTCATACTTGGTAGGAACTGAAGCAACTAGTATTAACAGTAGTCAACAGTGGTGTCTACCACAGAACATTCAAGTCTGGTGAGAAACCTATAATGACAAGGATCAACTTAATATTGTCATGTGCTATGATAAAAGTTTCTACTTCAAAACATTCTAGTGGTTTTTTTGAGGCCCAAGGGCTTTTAGAGGCCTTAAGAAGGACCCTGATGTAATCCTAGCAGTTACTGGACTTAGGAAAATAACATATTTTGCCGCTATGAGCTCTGATAACTGAGATATCCAACTTAAAGGAAACCCCAAATGAACATAAATAAATTAACTTAAAATCAAAACTTAAATCACACAGAACCATGGCCGCCTCTTAAGCCTCCTGCTGGTTTTAGAAGGTGGTGCTGACTGTTACAGTTTTTATTGATGACAACAACAGATGGCAATTTAAAGTCCATTCCTTATAAATCTCTGAATACAATTCTGAAAGGATTCAGGAAAAAGAACAAGATGCTTTCCTTGCTTTATAAAAGTCTTTTGAATATTTGCATGATATTGCTGATGTTTATCCTTAAAGGACTAACATAAAATACAGCTCTGAAAATTATAGGCAAGGGAGTATTAAGATTATGTCAAGGTTAAGTTTCTTTCATTAGTGTTTGTTATTTTCAAAGTTCCATTTGATGTTTATGAGCCAAAAAGCCCTTGCATACTCTCATCAGTTTCAGCAAGATGATGTCATCAAGAAATTCGTTTGTTCTATCTTCATCTACAGGCAGGATGCTATTATACTGGTGTATCATTCTGCTGCCTATCATAAAGTTTTCCATTATTAGGCATGATTTCAGTTGCCTAGAGCTTTGCACAGCTTCATCTGTTTGGACTGAAATTTGTCTTGTTGACTTTTGCTCAAGGCCAAATTATGTTGGAAAGCGCAAACAAAAAAATTATGGTTATTTCTAAGAATGGTATTAACAAATATGTAAGCGTGTCTATGCAGAGAGAGAGAGAAATAATTTATCTTAAAAGTTTTATATCCATTCTGTTGAAAAGTTCTGATGTCTTGGAGAAGGGCAGCGCCTTGCTATGGCTTTTACTTATCCTGTCTTTCTGATGCCTTGGAAACACAAAATTAAGATAATTTTTCAGACAGACCTATGTGGTTTCAGCACACATTAGTTTGGTTGGCACAAGGTGGCCAAAAATGACAAAAATTACTTCCCTGCTAGATAAAGTGTCTGCTTCCCAAATCTCTGTCTGACCTCGTCAAGTCAGACAACACAACACACCAAGCAGGGAATCCCTTTGCAGCTGTTTCTTTTGAAAAGCATCCATATGAATAAGGTGAATGCAATTTTACTTTTTAGGCTGGGTACCTCCTGAAATTTATTTGACTTGGGAGCCAGTTCTGATCTGATTTTACTTTAAAAAAAAAATAATTACTGTGGCAAGTACAAATATTCAGCATTCACAATACATCAGAATTAAATATGCCAAGGATCTTCATTTCTGCCTAACCTATGCATATTTGCACGTTCGTAACTTTATCGCTTGATATTATCACTTCCTTTTAAACATCCAGCTTATAAGATGATTTTTATCACTAAGGGCTCAAATAGTTCAGCATTTTGATTCCTTATTATTTTTCTTTCAGTGTTCAAAGTACAGTATTCAAGTGTTTACTTGAATAAAAAAATATCTTGGCTCAAACTTCTCTACATGAGTTTCCAAAGCCTTCAAATTCATTCACACTTTTTTTTTTTTTTTTTTTTTAATTCCTTGATCATGCACACTGCACAAACTAGTTAAGTCCAAACCAAGATCCTGGAACAAACTTCTAGTCCATTCAGTGGCAAATTCTGAATCTGCACCCTACAGAAAATGTCAATATGCACCAGCTTACGCGATTTGAACCAAGAAACAGGGCTCACATGCTTACACAAATAAAAGGAAAGTATAAATATAACCACTGATTTTCAGCACAGTGGTGTCTGAGTGTTTCATAAATATCAGCATGCCATGATGTGAGAATATAGCTTTATTATAATTTTACAGGTAGGCAGTTGAAGCAAACAGATTTGGGGACATGGGGCAGAAGAAGATAAGGATGCTCACATAAAGCAAAAATAAAATGCGAAATGGCTTTCTATTAGAATGCTTATTTGGAATATGTGAGAACACAGATTAATTTCTCTTTGATTTTGAAGCAGTTTGAATGAACCTCATTCCATATTATTCTGAGAGGGATTGCACTCAGTCTTTCTTGCAGTCTTCCCCTTTTCACAGGCAATTTTAGCAATTGTTCAATCAAAGACAGACAGGAGAACTTGTATGTGCTCAGGCACTGTTGTCCTTCCCTGCAATGTGGATGACCTTGGCTCAAATCCCCAGTCAGACAAAGAACAGAACTGAACCTTGTTTTCTGATATCTTTTGTTAATACTTCTTTGTAGAGACCTTTAACCATTCAAAGCAAATTATTATTGGCTACAGTTGTACTTGAGAAAGTTCAGTCTGCTACAGATCAGATTGTGGAATCTTAGATTAGATATTTAGAAAAGTTTATATGAAGTATCTTGCTTGACTTTGGTGGGAGAGGCCACAAAAATATCTAGTTCCAGCTCAGTATTCAACTGCTTCATCGCATGACCACTTCATTATTTCTTTTTCCTACGGTTTTCTTCTTCATCAACTATACAACTTCCTTCTCCAACAGCACAGGAGGAAAGTCTTTCAGACAACATACCTCGATGTACATCTTTGATCAATTCCTTCATCATTCCCTTTCCTGCAATGCTAAGCAAGGACCAAAGTAAATGATAGAATTTTAGTGTACAAATAAGACATTTTCATAAATTGTAACAACAGCTGCTGATCTGAGGTTGCAAAAGTCTTTTTTTTTTTTTTTTTTTTTTGTATCTAGTCGTTGTGGAGGGTGAAAAGAAAAAGCTTAACTTTGAACTTTGAAAGAATACTTTGTATTTACCTACACAACTGTTTGCCTCTAAAAAATTTTTTCAAAGTTAAAAAACAAAGCAACACAAAACTTAGGCTACTTGTCAGTTTGTATTAATCACACGCACAAAACCACAGGTTTAAAAACTTTTCAATATTCTTAAGGCAGTCATAACCTATTTTTCTTTTCTTAGTATCCTGCATCTTTTAAATATATGCTTTATTTCTTCATCATCTGGCTCTGTCCCATGTTGGAATTGCTCCCTGCTGTTAATTAGAGGTGACTATGATTTGATTAATCTCAAACATGTGTTATATATGCACAATATGGAAAACTGTAGTCTATATTTTTCTGCTTAAGGTATGTTTGAATGTAATGGAAATAAGCCAAACATTTTTTAATGACTCAGGACCTAATCTTATCACAATGAACAATATGGATATGATCAAAATAAGACATTCTAATCCATCTGAAGTGTTAAAAGTTCACAGAAATATGCACTAATCATGTACAGTATTTCTCAATATAATACAAACAATATTTCAAATGCATCAATGCATACCATCTGAACATCATTGCTATGTGTAAATCTAAGTTCTCCACCTCTCTCTTCATTTCAACAAAGTTTTATCTCAGTCTGACAATTTGCTTTTCCTGGTCTCTCGTTGTTGGCATGGTTCCTATGTAGACTTTTTTGAAGACACTACTCATTTTTCAGACCTAAGGAGCTAGCAGTCAGCAATGGCTATAATATTTCCATGCTATTTTATGTAGCTCTTTGTCTTGAAAGGTCTTTAATAAGTAGAGCACAACTGTAAATTAATTTATTAGCACAGGATAATTTGTAAGCTTAAATTCAATTTTGAAGTTAGTAATCATACAGTTATACAAGAAAAGTTTGCTATATAAGAGAAGTTAAGCATATGGTTAAAAGTTTTCTGTGTTTATAAGCATCTTTAAAGATCACTCCTAGATCGAAAAGTTTTGAATACTTTATGTCACAGTAATTTAAGTGCCTATGCATTTTTGTGCAGATGAAAGTATTGTGACTATTAACAAAAGTTCTCTAAGAGATTTCCTCAGGCTATTCAAAAGAAATTATTTTAAATAAGTTAAATGTAACAATTTTAATTTTAAAAAATGACAATTATTTAATTTGCTTGCTCTAATTTTTTTGATGTAGAACTTTATTGTTGTTGTTGTTACAATTATTATTATACAGCCTCCAGTGGTAAGTGAACTATAATTCTAATTAATTTTTCCTACAGCTGTATACAAATCAATAACTATAAGCATCCCAAAGGAAAAGCATGCTGTATGGCCCTCCAACTTCCTAATGAATGCAAATAATCTGACCTTTCTCTGACAACTATGAATATTGTTTCACAATTTTGCCATTGAAATTGCTGTAATCAGCAATTCATACAGCAAATACAGAGCCAATATTAGCTGTAAATAACTGTTCATTACAAGACGGCGTATTGTACAGTTACCATACTGAACAAACTTTATGATTTGGGGAGTCAGTTCCTCTAACATATTTTGTCGAATAAGGTCTTCAAAGAAAACATGAATGTTGTCTTTACTTATATATGTAAAGAAGTATTTTGTGTATCCTTGACATACTGCAGTTTAAACTATTACTTTTTTTTGTTTGAAATACAAATACCTTCAAACCTTGAATTATTACTTTCTAACTATAACATCTTTTTTATAAGTAGGGCAGTGAACCTGAAATGGAAGGAAGATTACAGTAAAAAATAATAAAAGCAGGATTTTGCATTTAAAAGGGGCAATATGTCCATGAAAATGAAGTATTTTTCATGCAATAATATAATAACACTGTGAATGAATGCAACAGGATGAAACAATGAGCTACTGTAGTACTACTACTTCTAGTATTTCTTTCTCATAAATACTTTTCAAACAGTGCTGGAAAAATTAACGTATAAATGGAAGCTATAGCACATATTTAACATCTATTTTAAAATTAAAAGCCTATAAAGGTTTAGGAGGAATTGAAATTAGGAGCACTTGCAATAGATCATTCTAATTTCTTCAAAACAGTAAAAATGTCTATGAAAATGCTATTTAGAACAGATTTAAAGAACTAGTACTTATATTGAACATGTTAATTATAGATGCATGTTGACCTCAAAAAAAGCAACAGGATACAAAGAAAGGAAACTATAAAATACTCTGGTTTATCATTTCTATTCAGAAAAAGAATTGAAATACATATGTTGGAAAGTACCAGCCTTAACTGGGTATTATATTAATTAATATGTTTAAAAGTGTCCTTGTTTTTAAGACAGAAGTTATTAAATTCTTAGAAGTAATTTCACTAAAATTATTAGTTCTCTTTGTCCTATTTTCATGTTTTGCAATAACTAAGTTTCTGATTTAATAAGCTTTCAATGCTCAGAAATCATAATAGAATATCAACTAATGTCATGTTCAAATAATATGTGTGATATTTTAAAATAACAGTCCTTTCTTGATGACATTTCCTCAAGATCTTTACTCTCTTGCTTGTAATTCTTTCATGTTCAGAATGAATCCCTGCTACATCTCACTCAATATTGATCTTCAAGGCATTTCTCCCAATCCTTTTCCCAGTGTGGTCACTGAACAGTATAAAAGTTCAATAGGAAGATCAGCTGCTCATCCACTTTTTGCTAAAGCAATTTGTATTATGGATTTATTTTAGCAGTCTACAGTGGCAGTTGCTGTTTTTACTATTTAAATGCTTTGATTATCTGACCTTGCTTACTTTATCTTTTTAAGTGCTGTGCACGGCCTTTAAAGTTGATCAATAAATGGGGATTCCTCCACCACATTATGTTGAAATCAATCCTGATTCAGACTATTTGTATTTCACTCTTATGAGTCCATCTGTCTTTCTTAATTTTATATTCTCTTTTCTTAAATAATTTTACCTGCCACTGCGAATGCTTACTGTCAGGTAGATTTCCGTTGCAATCAATTTAGCTTTTCCCAGTAGTAACTATAGTGTCTGGAAAGACACAAATATATAGGATCATATCCTATACCTGGACAGTCATCTCCTATATTATTGTTGTTGTTATATAATTTATTTATTTCAGTATTTCTGTCATAGGTACTGTGAAAGTCAATAAACACAAATGTTAACTTCGGGTATTCATTTTTTCAGTAACATTTAGAAAACAAAGAGTCCGTGGACTTCAAAACTCTAGCTTTATAGTTCTATGTTTATAGTTTTATTTCCTCTAAAATTAAACTAAATAGCACAAGCTTATTAAAATCTTTCAGATTTTCAATTTCTCTGAAGGAAGCAGATAAAGTAATAGAGCCAAGCAGCCTCCAGCTGTGTCATGGTAAACCTTAAAATTTTCTGATCACCTTCAAGCACTATAAGTAGTCCTGAATTTCTGCAGTGTCAAAAATTGTATTCTTTGAGAAACTTTGTTATATATGGTGATTAATCTATTTAATATAAGTAAACATTTAAAGTATTTCAAGTTTTTTAACTTTTTACAAATTTCAATCTTTACCTTGCTTAATTCATAATAAAAAGGTTATCACAGGTGTAAGAAGCTTTAGCATGGATATGTCAAAATAGAAAAGGAAGAAGAAACTAAATATAAAATCTTGCAATGCATTAAATGTGCTATTCACGGAGTCCTGAACATTTAGGGGATTATCTACCTAGAACATATAAAACCTACTGAATTACTACTTTGATCTCAGTTAAACTTCTCTGCAAATATTCAGAAAAAGGAATACCATTTCCCCTTTCTTTATCTAAATCACACACAGAGAGACATTAATTTTTATTTCCATTAATTAATCTGAATAAAAATTCAGTTACTTCACTGATTTCCTGTAATGCTTACATCATAATTCACTCCTTAAGTTCTATAATTAAGCATCACAACTATAAAATAAAACATTGAGTGATACTTAATATTAAAAAAGTTTCCATCTTCAATCTTGCAAGTTTGTGAACAGCTTTTCACATGTTTATAAGGTAATTGGTTTCATGAAACTGCTGACATTCATACATTTGAAAGTCTGAAGCCTAGAATGCCATTAAGATCTGATACTACTTTACTCAGCTTGCTAGATAATACATTATTTTTCCATGCTTAAAAAGAAACTTACCTGCTTCTTCAAATCTTTCAGTTCTTTACCTGATTGAGACTATTTCTGCTTTTTCTGGGTTATTGCAGGTCCAGGGGTCACTGAGACCTTGAGGAGCTGCTATTCTTCCTCTTTTTTTGATGCTGTTATTCTTACCTTAAAGTTCTCCACACTTTTCCTGATTTTTTAAGAGAAAATAGGAATTATTCAATCGTAACTTTGTCAATGGTAAACAAAGTGAAGCTTTTGTGATGGCTGGGAGCAATTCTGCCTCAGTTGTAGCTCTATAGGATACACACCGTGATGTCTCTGATGAGAGGTGAAGGACAAAAGGGGACAGGATCACAAATACCTTAAACATTCATATAATTAGAAGATGTTAATTTTAGCATAACTTAGAAAAAATAATGGAATGACAGAGGTTTAAATCATATTAGCACCAGTGATGACGGTGGTGAATATTTGGCCTATTTTGTGAAAGTCATTATTAAACTTATGTTAAAAACACGGTCCAAGTGAAAGTAAGCACATAAAGTAACTAATAATAAAGTCACTAAATGCAGAAAAACAGATCAGGATTTTCATTGGTAATTGTGTACGTGCATGAAAGAGAAATGGCTTAGGTATCTAATGCAGAAAATAATCCATACTCAAAAAAGCAGTAAATACGCAACAGTTCCTTGCACAATGGCACAGTGCCATTTTTGTTCTTTTCTGGAAATGAGTAATTTCAGAAATGCAAAATTATGGTTTCTAAGATTTGCCTATTTAAGACTTCAGTACGTATGCATATATATTTCAAATGAATAATTAGTAATTGTGCTGAAATCCTGCCCTCTTAGTATTTTTTTAGAGTTTTAGTTAATGCACAATGCCCCTCCTGAAAACAGATCAGTTTTTACTGATAATTCATTTCAGGTTTTCAGGGGAGCATTCTGTCTTCTCCTTTTAAAATTCCACTAACTAATAAAAGCACCTATTTCATTAGGGGGCTGTCCTGGTTTTCCTTTAAGCACTTCTGGAATTTGTGTGTGGATGGACATGGGTTGCTTTTGCCACAACCCTAGCCACTTAGAAAATAAAAACGAAAATACAAAGAAGGATAAGATTTTCTTGAAGGTATCACACAATAGCTTCTAGTATGTGGTGAGGGGAGTGTTCAACTTATGCAATACTTACTAACATCACTTGTGAAGATTTTCCATTATATTGTGACAGCAGACAGGAAATTTAGAATAATTCACTGTGCCAAATATTATACATTTCTGCAGAGTACAGCTTAAAAAAGACAAGTCCATACTCTTTCCCTCAGGTGGGTAAATGTTAAGAGAGAAGAATCCAAGTTTCATGATGCAGCAGCACAAAGCTGGGAAGTGAAAATTATGTTGCAGCAGAGTCCTGAAAATATGACTGTAAAAGTTAATCAATAAAATGTCTATTCCTGTCTATTCACTAGAGGCCCCAGCTGCATAGCTTCACACAATCGATACTACAAATTATTACGATTTCCAGGTTCCCACTGGACATTCCGAACAAATCTTTCAAGTGTAACAGGCTTATATTGGGGGGGCGGGGGGGTAGGGGGGGAAGGTGTGTGCAGCGATGTTACCTAAGGTTTATTTCATCCAGGATAAGCATACAACAAACAAAGCTTGTGACTTCTAAAAACTTCCAGTTGTTTCCCTCTGAAATACATATATTTGAGGCATCCTGTGAAATTAGGAAAAATATTTTTATTCCATTTCAAAACTAAACATTTTTATTCTGGTAAACTAATGAATATAATGGACTTTTTATTGTTTTTAAATCCTGGTCAACCATTTCCTTTTTTCACCACTTCCAGGAAAAATAACTTTTAACGTACAATTTCACAAGAAGGAAATGAAAACATACAGAAATAGACTTTCCCCTTCAAAAGCCCTGCAAGAGCTATAGCAGAATATCAGCTCTCTGTGTAGTTTTAACTGACCGTTTTTTGCTGTGCTGCATTTTTCTTTGTATGGCCCTATGCTCTTGCCTTGATACCAGCTGCATTTGCCAGATTAACTAAGTAGGGAGGTAAGTAAAGTCCAGGACTGTATGATTTTGAGTAAGTCAGCACCAAAGGGATGCTACTTAACAACACTTGCAGTACCCCTCGTAGTGACTAAACATAACCCTTACGACATTCCCTGTCCCAGAAGACCCAGGGGACAGAGATCCATTGTTCTTTCTGTCTCCCAAGGAACAGAACAGAGCAGATGATACCAACTGTCACTGCATGACTGTTTTCAGGTACACGGTAAGATGTTGTTTTAAAAAGGAATTTCAATATTTAAAATCTCCAACTTTGTTGTTCAGTTTTTAGCTTTATTATTTCAACTTTGCTAAGATTACTGTTTAAATCTGCACTTTCAAATTGCCAGATTCAACAAATACCTGTGGACTGTGATCCTGCATTAATGAGTCAAGTAGTTTTAAAAAGCAATGGTATCACAAATTTCAGTTTAAAACGTAACTTGAGTCAATAAAAAATAATTTTTGTAATCCATAGAGCCAAGTAAAGGTTCCCGTAACTCAAAGCTTATTATGCTTACATACTAAAGTAACAAACTTCCAAAGTCACTGAACAAACATACAAAATAGAACAGGAAAATGTAGGTTCATTAATAATTTTTGCATGTTAACAGACTCATTCAGGTCGTATTTGTTCATAGAAAGTATAACATGAAACTATGAAAAAAGTTCCCCTGAAAATCTTCTACTGATTATCATTTGGCCTTCTATTTCAACATTAGCAAAACTCACTTCACTGAACTGTTGCAAAATTCTCTCAAAAGCTGTATTTCATCACACAATCGATCAGTTACAGCTGGAAGTTTCAATCCCCCTCCCCCCCACTATCTCACACTTAGTTACCACAATCAGTAATCCTAGAAGTTTGTAACACTTTTCTTTTTAAAGAAGTATCTACAAGAATTGGCATAACGTAGCATTTTGGTAACCGAGAGATCACTTGAAATGGTTAAGAAAACCCACTGTGGCAAAGAGATTCAAGATAGGTTAGGAAAGTAAATCAGTGACACTGTTCTCCCTAGAGAGGTACTAGTAATATCTTTAGAGATACAACTACAGGTTGAAAACCACCAAGCTGTTTTATTTAAAGAAATGAAGACACATTACTGAAGACAATGCTTTTTCCATGAGGCTTTTCCCAGCCCTCAGCAGAAAAATTAATGAAAAACATTTGAACTACAGAAAAGATGAAGTTTTAGTCTAAAAGTCATTTACACTGAGCATGCACTATCATATTTTGATTTTAGATGCACAGTGTTTATTGCATCTGAACTTAGCAAACCTTCTCCCAGAGGAGATTTGTTGAGATGGATTTTGATGCTTGCCACGAATCTAAGATTAAACATCTAGCTTTAAATGTTCAGCCCACCACCAAATGAATGAATTTCTTTTTGCTACCAAGCTATTTTGTACAAAGTATTCATCATGCTTTGTGTTATTACAAAACAGCTTGAGATTCTGTCTGTATACTTAGTGATTGCTTAACATAACATGACTTTACTAAGAAGAGAGTAACTGCATGCAAAAAGAATCAGCTAAAGGGAGTAATTTTTACCATACTCTAAATCTGGAAAAATCTCAGTAATGAATCAGGTTCAATATAAAAATATAATTAACATTAAGCTAATTTATAAAAGTGAATTGTTGAACATTGGTACTTTCTAATTAAACCCCGAGAGTTAGCATTCAATCTAACAGATACTTAATTTGGCTGATAAGAGCAGAAGCACTTTTTTCAGTGCAAACTTTTATAAAGTATACAGTATGCATTTTTTTTTTCGTTTATGTTAGCAACCTCATATTTGCCTTGCTGTTGTGACTAAAAGTTCGAACACCGAATTTCCTTTAATTTGATAGTGTCTTGCTTAGAGGCAGCTTCTTTAACAAAGAAGAAAGACAATAAGACCCACATGTAACCTTTGGTCTCTAAAAAGAGGAAGATGAGAATACCATTAATAGATAGGTAATAAACAATTACACATACTATTCTACTTCAACACTACAGAATCTCTTTAATTTCAAAAGAAGAACAGACCACTAATAATGGTATTTTTTCAACAGTCAATTTTTAAGCGTAGAATATATTTCAAAGTATACATTAATCAATCATTTAGATTTAATAGTTTATTCAATAGAGTTACAGAACACATTTACACTACATCTTACCTGAGCGAAATGATTAATACAATGCATATTAAAAGGATTTACTGTTGAATTTAATGTCTTCTGTTTCTTGAATACTGAAAAAGCAGTAACTCACTTGTAATCAGTAATTTCTTCTTCAGAAGTTATAATATGTTCTCTCAGGGTCTTCAGCTCTGTCTGTGATTTTCTACTGTTCTGTTCTTGGCGCACTGTTTCTGCTATTTGCTCACTTAGCTGCTCTTGAGTTGCTTTCAAGCTGGATTCCATTAGAAGAAGTTTTTCATCTTGACTGGCAAGTTCTTGGGCTGAAAGATTAAAAAAAAAAAAAAAAAAAAAAAAAAGAATTACATTTTAAAACAAAGCCCCGGGGTATTTTTGTTTGAAATGTAATGTAGTGCAGCCCTCTGCAAGAGCTGGGCAAATATTGTTTTCAAGAGAGGAGCATCATTCTGTTCCCAAATCTTGAGAGAAAAATATACCATAAATATATTAATAGCTGGCTTAAGTCTCTTTCATTGTCCTCCAATAAACTTAAATAAAGACACTTGGATACAATATTCTGAAAACATTTAAACTGCTACCAAATCTTACTGTATATACACACATCCAGTATTAGTTTATTCTAAAGCAAACACTTATTGCCTTGGTATGTTACAATGTAAGTCAATCTAGAATTCAAAAGCACAGTTTTGAAATGCTAGCAGCTTTTCTACCATTTCAGAATTGTAACATATACCGTTTAAGCTCAAAGTCTTCAATTTCGTTACAATTTTTCATGAATTACAGAGCACATAGTAAAAACCCGTTCTTTTCCAAGGTCATCCAATAGATGGCAATCTTTCCTTAGACCAAAAGAAACCTTAGCTATACAATGCTAGCTCTCAGAAAAATAAGTGATTTAAGACAAAGACATTTTTCCTTTGTTCTTTGTTGACCATTTTCCTAAAAGATATATGTACATAGCTTTTAATTTAAATATTTGACCCATAGTATGTGCATGCATGAGTTTGTGCGGGTGTGTGGATGTATGTGTACCTGCACAGGCACAAATCCACACACATGTATTTGTTTTTATACTCTTTCATAAATATATGGCTTCAGGCACATAGGCACATTTATTTACCAGGTTTAAGATATCACGGAATAAAACTAATCATTAAAACAAGTGCTCACAACAAGCATTTTCTAGGATGCATTCCCTTCATTACATAGTATTCAAATGATTTTGAAATTTGACACCAGAAAATTTAAGAAATGAAGAAGCTTTTAGTGATAGCAATTCAGTAAGTATCATAACAGAGTTCACATGATCATAAATAAAAAAACCCTTTTTTTTTAATGTACTGTAGTATAATATTAAAGAGTGATAAGTACACCAGACTTCAATGAAGTCGGAAAACAGTATTTTCCAGGCTTAGATGGATAGAATCCTTTAAAGAAAAACATTTGTGCTCTGTTAACACGATTCTGTATTTATTGTCTTTAATGTCTGACAACGTTCACCATATGCACAGGATCTAAATTCAGCTATCATATCTACATTTATGAATTCAGAATATCCAGAAGATCAATTTCTTTATATATAAAAAAAGAAATGCTTTGTTCTTTTCTCATTGACAGTAGTGGAATCCCACTCCTCCCAAAACATGACAAGAGTGATCATTTCTATAAGTAAAAGTACTCTATATAAGCTGTTTAAATTTGTGTCCCAGGAAGCTACACAACATTAACAGCTAAATATTTAACAAGCAGTACATATCACCCACATCTCATCTTTACTTAGTATCAAGAAAATCTAGATCTCCGTGAACTAATGACTTAAATGGTTATTAATGTCAACACATTAAAAAAAATAGTCTATTGAACAACTTACAACAGGTTTTCTTTGATATCTAAAAAATGAGAAATTTAGGTATAGACAACCCTAAGCTGCCGTCACGCAGTAAGAAATGTAATATATAACAAAATTTTATTTGTCAGTGTATATTGGACCCATTTCTGTAATACACTTGTGCATAACTTTCGTGTGATAGATGGTCTCATTGAAATCAATATGACTACTTATTTGAATAATGTTAATTATCTGTGGGCACCTAGTATTCAAACTGTGTTTGAAATCAAAAGAAGGGTAAATATTTTACATGTAAAGCTACCTCTTCCATTTAAAGTTTTTTAGCTGTTGACTTTTTTATATGTAGAAGACAATACTTTACTTTCTATGTCAAATATGTTTATTTAAATTTCAGGACTTATTAATTCATTGTCAATTTTATTTTAAATAGTATTATCTGTATTATCTAGAAATGGATCATTAACAATGCTTCAAAAGTTCTTAGAAGGAGTTTAAAGGTGTGATCTGTTGCCTGGAGACAGAATTATCTTTCAAAATTTATTTTATTTGTATCAGGTTTGATTTGTAAACAAATCCAATAATGCATATTTTATAATTGGCATACCTATTTAAACATACGAAAGGTCATCTCACCGCTGTTTTTAATAGTCTGTTTTAAGTCACAATGTCCTGGTTAAAAAGGGTTAAATTATTTTAAGTTTACCTATGCCTTGGACTTGAGCCTTGGTTGATCCCAAGCCAGAGGCGCTAGCAGCTGCATGCTTTATTTACAATCCCTTTGTCAGACTTACAACTGCCCCAGGCTATAACATAGTGTACCTAATGTTCAAACTGGCAGGTAATCTTATGTCAAACATACTTCTTTGATTTAAAGTGATCAATAGATTCTTGTAAAGAGGTAATTTCTCTGATGTTTCCACCTTGCCTTTCTTACAGGTGATTCACACAAAAGCCTGCTTATATGATGTACGAACAATAAACAGAAAGCTATAATCATGTTTTTTCAGATGTTTCCGGTGCACAACGATTTTGGATCAATACCCTGTGTAATACAATTATCTGCAATGATCTGGTTGTATTGAAAAAGAATTTGCAGCAGACCTCTAGGGGGTTTTATCCAGAAACACGTATCTGGCAATGTTGTGAATAGTGGAAGAGAAAATTAAGGGGTTGACACAGGCTGTCTATTATGTTCCAAATGACTTCATTAATATTTTATTTGGTAAAAGTAGTATATTTCAAGCTCTACTATACTGTGAGTTCAAAATATTAATAATGCAATTTCCTTGTTGCATTTGCTTAATTTGAAAACTAGTTCTAGCACAGATGTTCAGTGTATAAGCCAAAAGTCCAACCCAAAAATTATTTAAAGCACTTTATTCCCTGTAATTGAATGATTGCTTGTTTTTTGTATCTTACTTTGCTTTTGTAGTCACTGTCCTCTTGAAAAAAAATCTATATTCATTAGCGTTCTACTGCTAAAGCTGTTAACTTATCTATAGCAGGGATTAATCATATTGGTTTAAAAAGTCACCAAAAATATTAACAATGATATCAAACCTGTTAAGTTCAAATTGCAGTTTGCATTGCCAGTGAATGAGCAGGTGTATTGGGACAGAAATAGACGTTTCACCAAATTAATACAAAGATTATAGAACAGAAAAAGAAATAAAATAGTAAAAAAAAAATCAGTTATGTTTGTTTAGTTTTGATGAAGTTGCAGTCTATAGCTGAAATTTACCCTAAAGCAGAACAGGGAACCTCTATATTCATTTGATTACAACAGTCATATGCCCATATGATTGAAAATTCTGTTCCATGAGACGACTGTACCAAATCCACGTTTCTGTAATATTACTATTTTTGTACATTATTACCTGTCTTTCTGCACTGCTTATGCACACCCTGCAGTTACTGATTTAGCTGCTGAATCTCAGTTCTCAGTATGGTGGTTTCTGTCTCCATCTGATTCTTTTCTTTCTGTGTGTCCTGGATACTGGTTTTCAGTTTCTTGACCACACTGTCAAGGTGCTCCACCTCAGCCACTTTTGCTTTGATACCTTCACTTGCCTGCAGGAAATCAGCTTCCGACTTTCTCAGAAGGTCATCTCTTTTGCGTATTGCCTGTGAAGACAAAAAGCATTCCAATAGTGCCTTTTATGATGTACTTTTTATACTGCATCCTGCTATTTTGAGCTATAGGATACGTGAGATTATACAGCACCTCATTAGCAACTGAGTCAAGTACCCACATCTCCTCTAGGATCAAAAAGTTACAAGGACTTTAATTTAAAAAAGTCTGTTGAAGAAAAGATTCAGTATTACAATAAATACATCGTTAATCAATACTTACAAGTTCAAAGGCAAGAAGAAATATTCCCTGTAATTCTGAGAGAAAAGCGGGAAATGAAGTTTGATCTAAATGAATGCTTTTCCTTTAAAAAAAAAAAAAAAAAGATTTGATGAATAAAAAAGAAAAAAGGAGGGGGGATATTTAACCTCTTGGTGCCAACTGCGACAGAGCTCTTTCATTTGGCACTCAGGCAAATGCTGTAGGTTAATGTGGCCATAGGGATATCTCAAAGCCATAGGAAAAAAAGCTACCGTGCTACCTTTTTTCCCTCATTGTTTAAACTTCTTATCTGAGTAAAACTGTGGTATTTAGACTCTGTTTTCACATTGTTTGAAGGTGCCACGTGCAACTTGGACTTTGGATTTAGAAGAGCCCTTTCCTTTAAGATACAGTGCCACAGTTTTAATTTTTGTCTGCACAATTCTTAAGCACATGCTGCAAGTTTATAGGTATAAGTTTAATATCAATCACTATTGAGTATTCATGAGTGACTGCTTTACTGGCTTGATGCCACACCTTGATTCTCTATCATGCTCCATCATGCTTCTTTTAATCTGAATATTTAGTACTCTTTCATGTCTTAATTACAGCAAATTGCGCACAGTTGGCACCATTTCTTGAAATTAATCCCAGAGTACTTTGTTTCTGTCAAGCACAGTCAAAGCCTTAGAGAATAATAGTAAATGTTATTGCAGATCTAAATTTAAATGACTGTCTATGTATTTAACTTAAGCCTTTAATTATTCGTGCTGTACTGTTTTTGGTTCAAATGTTAAACATTCTTTATTGAGAATGTAAAATTGTTTCAGACAGCTTGAAACCAGTGATGTTAACATGACAACAATTATTTGTATTAGCATATTTTTTCAGGTGTATAAAACTTAATAGACAGCATATAATATCCTGCCACAGTAATATGTTTCCATTTCTTTCTGTTTATTCAGTAAATAATAAAGAGGTTCTAATTATGAGGAAGAGATTGTTGAGGGGGTTCATTCGCTTCTGTTCTTTTTTGTTTAATAAAAAACAACAACTCAGAAATTAAACATTCAACAATTCTTCTTAGTTGATTTCTAAGCTGTCTGCATAGAGCCTGTATTTTCTACATCTTTTTCTAGAATCCACTCAGAAAATTAGGGGGATGCTGATTTTTCTTATTTTCAGTATACTAGTAAAAAAAAATTAAAAATGAAAAGGACAGAAACAATCAAGAGTATCCTAAATGCTGTCATTGCTAATTGAAATTATGTATTTGACAGTTCCCAAATAAGTACAATTTCTGCTCACTGTGTAGTTTAGTGATATGGATATTATGCTGTTACTAAAAACTAAACCTTTTCACCTTATGAACAGTTTTTGTGCTGAAAGTATTCACAGAGAAAGGTAAAAAGATTAAATAAAACTCCTAGGCCTATGTACCTTTTATCCCAAGAAAAAGTACGACAAGGTAGATTTCTGACATTGAAAATGAGTATGAATGGGATTTGCAGTTAAAACTGGCAAATGCATTTATAAAAATATCTACAAACGTAATAGAAGAAGTCATATTACTGTATTCATTTTATTTTTATCAGTATGCATTTTGACAGCATTGCTATCAGAGACTCTCACATATCTTGAATTTAGAGACAAACACCAGAGAAATATGTACTTACAAAATTTGTGATAAAGTATTTTTTCTCTAGAATTCATAACAAATATGTACGAAGCAGTGCATGCCTAGCTCCTTCACATTCTATCTTGCAATGTGATTTCTAAAGAGATAGCTGTTTTGCTCGTTCTCATAGCAAAAGCATACCTGATCTTTTTGACTATAAAGTTTCCTGGCATCTGTAAGGTCTCTTTCAAGCTGTGTTATCTGCTGTTCTAGCTGAGCAAGTTCCACTTTGTGTTTCTGCTGGGAAGCTATTACATCCAGATGCAGTGACTGTAAGGTCTTGTCTAGTTTTTCAATTTCAGGAACAGACTTTTTTTTTTTTTTTTTTTTTTTTTTTTTTCCTGTTGGTCAAGTATATTAGCAGCTTCAGCTTTTTGTTCCGGTACGATCTGCCCACATTCTTCAGCTCTGGAGGATTTTTCATTGTATTGATTTTTCAACATCACAAGCTCATGTTTTAAATTAGAAATTATTGTGCATTATACCAGATGTCCTGATTCAGTTATCTATCATTTAAGAAACATAAACTATAGCTCCATTTCTAGATTTTAAATGCTGAACATGTCGTTACGTGTGATTTGTACTTTATTTTCAGTGAACAGAAATATTTGAAAGATTTATTAAATTTATATGTAAAATAAATTTCTCATTTGTAATCCTAAAAAGCAGAGTTACATCTTCATTACCTGTAAAACACCGTTAGAGAATAGTCCTATTATTCTGACTCCAAAAAGTCTATATAACTACTTGATTAATTTTATTTAATTCTGGTTCAGCTATTTAATTTCTGTAGATCCGCAATATATTTACTTATCTTTTCTCAGGATTCAAGTGCATAAAACTTTACATGAGATTTCCATGATTGGATTGGTATCTGCCAGATCAAACTGAAGTTGAAATATGACATTCTCTTTTTCAGAATTTTTTAAAAAATACAGGGCATGTTCTAATATGTATGATACATAAGATAAACCATTAATTAAATATGGTTAAAAATTACAATGCAGATTTCTGGTTTTCAAAAAAAAAAAAAATTACCTCATTTTGAAGACAGACAATTTTGCCCTTGAGCCTTTGGATTTTATAGACATAATGTTTGTAGTAGTCTTTGGGAATTTCTGTTTCTTAGGTCATTTTTATGATCCCTCTGTGATAAAGGCAGCTTTTCTGTCAGCTGGTGAATTATTTTCAAATGTCTGGTGTTACTTGTGTTTATTTTAATTTATGTATTTGTGAATTCAGTTATAAGGGTGTCAATATTGTTCATCTTTTAGTGGTTTGGTGGTCAACAGTGTGTCCACACAACATCATGTATTAGCACAATATATAAAATCTTCATATGTCAGTGAGAATAGAGCCTCTAAGTAAGCACATACATAAGCACATTGCAGGTAATTCATTGTCATGTTTAACCTTACTCCTAATCGAACTCTTGAGTTACTATGAATGTAAATGAGACTGAATGTCCCAGCTGTGGGGCTCCTTAAATAAGAAATAACTTTTATTTCTCTAAATGTTAATTGATTAAATACTTAGAAGCACTGGTTTTATTTATTCTTCTTGCTTTTTTAATAGTGATATTATTTTTCCTTATAATAAGCACAACTGTCCTGTTTCACTATTTATTGAACATAAAAGTGAAAATATTAACCAAATATGTAAACATTATACCTCTGCTAAAAGATTTGCCATTTCACAACTTCATAGTTAATACTGGGTTCCTGCTAAAAAGGACAACATTAAAGGAAACTCAACCAGCCATTGAATTAGGTATCCCAGATGGCTGATTTGTATGCGATTTAGAGAAGAAAACAAGTTTCAAGACAACCAGAAATTACTCTCACATATTTTCCCTAAGTTCAGTAATTGATTTTTTGGCAAAAGGATGGACATCTTTCCTATGGGAGACCTCTTTAGATCTTCTTTTCAAACCTGGGACCTCAGCATTGCAGTTTCTAAGAATTCAGAATTACCTCTGTTTTTTATGACCACTTCCTAAGAACAACAGCTAGATATCTCCTAAAGCCTCTTCTGGGCTCATCTGTTTTCTAGGTAGCAGTTTGGTTATTTCCCCAACAACCTGTGTGGCAAATGTCCCTCAGAAAGCACTTTTTTTTTTTTTTTTTTTTTTCTTCCCAGAGAGGGAAGTTCCAAGTTATTTGGTCATTTCTTTGAGATGTCATTTCTTTGAATTCTTTTGAAATCTACCTCACTGAATTCCCTTTGTTCAAAGAACACAGAGAGCTATGTGACAGAGAGTATAAAAAAATAAATTTTAAGACTAATGCCCATTTATTGTTTATTCTTCAGAAGTGAAAACTTGTTAGGATCTAAGACAGCATGTGGTATTCCATTTATCCCTGAAGGTGGTTTGAACTTGTTTTTAATAGCCTTGGGGAAAAAAAATAAAATCACTCATGAGTATTTAAAAGATATCCAGTTATGTGTAATAAGTGTAAAATATAATTCTTCATACTCAAAATCCCAAACTAGTATTTTTAAGTTGAGAATGGTAATTATATGTGTTCTACACAGAATAAAGAATTTCATCAAGTGTTTCTTCTGTCCTAAAGCTTCTCATCTACCTGATGTTTATTTTTTTGACATACATTTAATTTAGAACTAAACACATCAGGTGCATGAAGAATCTACTATGCACTCTCATAGGCTGGTCCAGTATTCGGTAACATGCACTGTTAAAAGAAAATGCTTTCCTTCTGATACAATTTTTTCTAGCTTTTTCTCTTCACCTCATCTTTGAAACTCATTGTCTGCTGTTAGATTAAGAGGACTTCCAGTATCATTAATTTTCTACTTCTGTAGTTGCTAAAGATTGTGTAAAAATAAACTGTTCTTATATTTTTTCAAAGA
Source organism: Ibycter americanus (assembly GCA_035590275.1). NCBI lineage: Eukaryota > Metazoa > Chordata > Aves > Falconiformes > Falconidae > Ibycter > Ibycter americanus. Next base: position 37,033,837 of record JAVJGI010000040.1, read on the forward strand.
TAAATGCACTGAGACTTTCTTGTGTCTCACTGTGAGTTAGCTTTCTGGCCTCAGATCTTCTGAAACCATCAACATTTGCTGTACTGTATTTCAAAGTATCAGGCAATCACTAAATAACAATATTGAAGTAACAGCATCCTCTGTCTTTATGCAAGAAGCGGTAACATTTCTATATCTCTATTAAAAATTTCCAGAGTTATAGATCAAAAACCTTGCTGGCACCATATCCTAATGAAAGTACATACCGATTTTATTATCCAGCATGATTCCTAAGTCTTTTTTACTATCATTTTCTAAAACTGGCCTCTCACCCTGTAAGCATAATATTTTTTGAAATTTCAACCTAAACTCACAAAACTCTGCAGTTTGGGGGGAGAAAAAAAGAAGTATGGTTCAAACACATCCACCTTTCTGTGAGATTTAAATCAGTCAGTGAGAAAAACCTGAATTTGCCATGTATCATTTCAACATTTTTGTTTCTTCTACAAATTTTATCAGCAAGAATTTTGTCTTCTTCCAGACCACTGACAATGTACAAAACCAGATCTTTTTGCTACTTCGCTACAAATGCTCCATTAGGTTATATTGCAAATTTATCATATTTGGTGTCTCAGCTCACTGTTACTGTATTTGATGCATCCCACACTGACCGAGCATAGTCACAAAAAGGTCTTCTTGATGGGCTGAAAAGAATTTTCCATGCTCTCTCTCACTAAAAGTCTTTTTTATGTACGGTGACGATTCCTTACCTCCCCACCAAACAGCATGGAGATTTTTCTGAAATAGATCTTTTTGTCTGCTTGCTACTTTCCTCACACTGATGATTCCTTCATACTTACCTGAGGTATGAAAAACATTGTTCCATATGTATGGCCAACTAGCTGGAACACAATTAACGTTGATGATCCCTGAATGTATTTCTGATAGCTTTTCAGTGATGATCTGGCAAGATGTCAGATGCTTGACAAGACCAAAGGGTCTTATCTAGAGAGTATTTCAGTAAACTTGATTTTGACACAAAACACAAAATAAAGTTTGGATCCTATATGAAAGATTATTCAGCTAGAAAATCCTCTTGCCTTTTTTTTTTTAATGTCCCCCCCCTCCCCCCTCTCTAATAGCTCCAAGCAAACTTCTTGATCTGGTTCATCCTGTGGTTGCAGAAACAGCAGTGTCTGAACAGCACATGGAAGAAGCTGAAGGGGAAAAAAAATATGCAAGAGAAATGAAGGCAGGTTTGTCTAAGACATAACTGCCACCTGGTTACTCAGAAAACCACAGCCTTATTCAGCTTCTCTTTTGACACAAACCAAATGTTTTAACATTTGCAGCCATCTGCATCATGACGGATCTTATCTTCCTTCTCGGATGAACAAAAGAATATCAGAGCTTGGGCTTTTTTCCCCCTAAGTTAATCATATTTTCTGAATCCTGAGATTTTTTTTCTGTATATTTAGCTTTATTCATCAGCTGTTTGCAGTCTCCTGTCTCCCGTCATTAATTTCCATGCTTTTCACCTCTAACTAAGGTGACTTCTAAACTAATAAATCTGTCTTTTGTGACTGGAGGAGTGTGAATTTGGGGCATATAGTAAAGTTTCCTTAAACAATTCCCACTTACTATTTACAGTACTAGTCAGCCTACATCCCTGGAGAATCCAGTGACTAGATAAAAAAATAGCAGGGGGGAAAGTCATTCTGGTTTCTAAAATGATTCTAACAAATACCTAATAAATAATTATTGTGTTAAAGGTAGTTTGTGTTGTATGCATGAACAAAATTAAAAGTAAAAAGGTTCTGTAATATTTCAGTTTGTAGTATCATAGAAAAATAGAAAGGAAACAGAAAATAAAAAGCTGAATACTGTCAGATATCTTCTGCAAGAAAAGTCAAGACTATTGTCTTGCTTGTTATTGTCTATGAGCATCTATGCAAGACGTAAATCTGGTAAAGCCTTAGTTTTCCATGCAATCTACTAAATATAAAAAAAAAAAAAAAGGAAAATGAAGGAAGCATCAAAATAGAATACTCGGATTAATTTCCATCTGATATGTACTGAGTTAGAATTATACTATTTATTTAAATTCTTACCCTGTAGTTTATGTTGATGAATCAGGTTGAACTATAAGTATAAAGACTGTATCTATTAAACTTCAGTTAGGTGGGTTTTTTTTGGAGGGTCTTCCACCTTCTAGTGGTTAATCTGAAGTTGTACAATGTGAAGGATTTATCTGAAACTGATTAACAACCTTTCATTTGTAGGAGCCTAATACTTTTGAATTATTGCATCACTGGTAGCATTGGTAAATTGCGCTTCAGGTGGGCATATTAGTTCTGCTGCACAGGATTTCTAGCAAATTCTGGAAAATAGCTTCCCTCTTTTCTTTTCTTTTCTCCCCCCCCCCCCAGATTATTTAATGAGAAGTTTCCATCAAATAGGATTTATCATAAATTTGTCATAGGGGCTTCTGTTAGGCATGTTTTGAAGACCTGTTGCAAAGATCTTGTTAAACATCTTCAGTAATGATCTGGATGATGGGGCAGAGTGTACCCCCAGCAAGTCTGCTGATGACACAAAACTGGGAGAAGTGGCTGATATGCCAGAGGGTTGTGCTGTCATCCAGGGAGACCTTGACATGCTGGAGAAATGGGCTGACAGGAACCTCATGAAGCTTAACCAGGGGAAGTACAAATTCCTGCACCGAGGGAGAAATAACCTTGTTCACCAATATACGCTGGTGGCTGAACATCTGGAAACCAGTTTTGCGCAAAAGGCTCTGGGAGTCCTGGTGGACACCAGGTTGAACACAAACCAGCAGTGTACCCTTGCAGTGAAGAAAGGGAATGGTGTCCTCAGCTGAATCAGACAGAGGATTGCCAGGGCATGATCCTTCTCTTTTATTCAGCGCTGGTGAGACCACAGCTGGAGTACTGTGTGCAGTTCTGGGCTCCCCAGTACAAAGGAGACATGGGCATGCTAAGGAGCATCCAACAAAGGGCCACAAAGATGATTACAGGACTGGAGCATCTTTCCTATGAGCTGGGGCTGTTCAGCCTGGAGAAGAGAAAGCTCAAGAGGGTCTTATCCATGACTGTAAATGCCTGAAAGGAGCGTGTAAAGAAAAGAACAGAGCCAAATTCTTTTCAGTGGTGCCCAGGGAAAAGGGGCAATGGGCACACACTGGAACACAGGAGGTTTCCACTGAACATCAGGAAACTCTATTTCACTGTGAACATGACCAAGCACTGACACAAGCTACTCAGGGAAGTTGCAGAGTCTCCCTCCTTGGAGATATTCAAAAGCAGTCTGTACGTGGTCCTGGGCAACCCTGTTTGAGCAGGAGGGTTGGACCAGATGACCTACACAGGTCCCTTCCAATCCCAATCACCCTGTGTCTGTAAAAGCATCACAGAACATGTGCACACTATATAATTTATGAAGGGTCTTATGCTTGAACAGAACTGAGTTATCACAGCCTAATAGGTTACCACTATTAATCGATATATCACAAAGGATCGTAAGTGTGACCTTTGCTTGCTCCAACTGGAAGTGGTATGCATTTCCTTCAACAATATTTACTGAATTTAAACATTTTGGTTGTCAAAGTGAGTTTTCACAATTGAGCTGAAATGTGGTAACATTTTTGATTATGTGTCTATAACTTGAAGGTATGCATCTACATTTTAAACAGTACTTTCCTTGTACTGTTTAAATGTTACAATACATAAATATATTCCTATGTTGACACAAATATAACTGTACATTTAAAAGAAGTATTTTAAAAATTCATTTAAATTTAAATAATAGAATCTTACATATTTAATTTACTAACTTGGTGAGAAACACAAGCATTTTTAGGCCTCTGAGTAATACCAAACAACCAAATATTCTGAAATATTCTTAAATTCTCATATTCTAGTCTTTGGCATACAAATAAATAAAAAGATGGATGCAGAGTTAAAAAGCAATCAGCGCAGCTTTAAACACAATTTATGGTTGATTCAAGGGCTACTGTGGCTGACAACTGTGCACAGAGGTGAAGATCTACAGAAACTGAACTTAAAAGTTAGTCATAAAGTTGGCAGTTCCCTTTAAAAGAAGCAGAACCCAATCTAGAAAGAAAATAGTTCTAACCAGGACCATTTGATAACTTCCTGTCAGGTGGCTGCAGGTACCAGCAAGATCTTCATAGATATTTGCTCACTGAGATGGTGAAGACTGGTAGCAGACTGGGAAATTAAGATGAAATATGCTTACAGTGCTATCTTCAAGTGTATTCAAGCGCACAGGCATTTAATCTGGAAGTACTTGTCTATTCGTTGACTACTGAGTTAGGGTTATGGTTAGGATTACGCTGATCTTTCATTCCTGAGTTGCTAAAATTAAGTGAAGAAATTCTGATACAGAAGAAAAAAATTCTCAGCTGGGGCACCTAGTGAACACATTATTCAATAGCTCTTTTTCCTGAAGGGTTTCCAAGGTCCTCTGAAGATCTTTAAGTTTCTCTGTCTTTCTAGACAACAACACTCCTTTCTGACTCTGATCCATCCCTCCTGATGCTTTTGATTCTTTAGAAAAAAAGTCAGAGAAATGTTATGGAAAAGAAAGTTGAAAACTTCATGTAAATTTTAGTTTGATCAAGAGAAACTTGAGAGAGAGGATCAACAGCAGTCAAAATTACTTCCTCTAAATGTTTGAAGTGCTTCATTCATTCTCTAGAAAATATGCAAAGAGCCCAGCAGTGCTAAAAAGCTTAGAAGTCTTAAAACAAGTACTAAATCTCAGTGACATCTGAAATTTCTATTTTCTGGTACCATTTGCATCTCATATAACAAAAATTATAAAACACAGAATACTCATAAGTAAGGTTCACAAAAATCACGAGACCTATTTCTTTTTGACGAATTGATCTGAAATGTCATCAGTGAGATTATTTAAAGTTCCTTCCTCAACATCTAATTATTAAATACTGAAATTGATTTAAATACAAAATAGAAAAAGGTAATGGTAGACTTTTGGAAAGTATTTTTCTTTATTTCTTGCAGTACTATATGGTACTAATCTCTGGACAACAGTTACACTTCTTTACTGAACCTTGACTTCATTTTCGCAGAGTGGTGCAGCTTACCTTCAATGACTGTGTAGTTTACTGTGTCTTCCCCACAATCTGTGCAAAAACCCAACTATTTAGGTCACTGTCCTAGAACACTAACCTCAAACACTCTTCAGGAGACCACTGAACCCAGATGTCCCATACCTTTGCAATGGTATTAGTTTACTCATGAATATTTAACTGAATGGAAAGCTCTCTTCTTCCTTCTACCATACTTTAAAAGTGTGACTGGTGAAATGCCAAAGAGGGTGATCTATTTACTTTTCTTAACATTCCCTATTTACCAGCTTACACAACTTATTTTTCATTTAGCCTGCTACCTGTTGTGAACCCCATTCTGAGGCACTTCATTCTTCCTATAGTGTGTTAAGGGAAGTTGGACATCTAGGTCAAATCTTCCACCTTGGAAGCTGGCTTCCTGAATCTTAGTTGTTATCAACAGTCAGCATCGTAATGGTAAGTCTATGTGGAACTCATCCTTATTTTGAAAAGTTTGCAATAGTTTGCTATATAGTGCTACACTGGAAGTTTGAGAGACCTTCTGGAGGCACTGGTTCAAATGCGTACCCTGATGCAATACCTGCACAAGACATGATACCGATGTCTATACTAGGTTCTCTCAGCCTATGTACTCGCCTTCCATGAAAAACAAATATGGCACAAGGAAGCCAGTTATGTTCAAACCAAGAATTTGGTCTAACTTATCAGGAAATGAGGATCCAATAGCATGACTCTGGTGGAAGTCTATTTAGAAGATCTCATTATTTAATCACATTAAATAAGAGAGTCCAGCAGCTGATGTAGTCAGTATTCAAACAGAGGTATATGCATGTAGCTTCCAGCAGCTGATGTAGTCAGTATTCAAACAGAGGTATATGCATGTAGCTTACTAACAGGTTTCTAAACCTTTTACTTTATTTCTTTGCTGTGAATTCCTATCCACTTTATTCAGGAAACACACATGACTGTGTGGCAAGCAAATCACATTAGACTGAAGACACATACCATTACACTGTCTTTATGACCAGACTACGTATATTTTTTTAATGTGTTTTCCTAGAATGATGTGTTTGTGGGATGACTGATCAGTGTGTCCTTTTAGAGAAACAGGAAAAAGACTCCTGAATGTTTCGGTGTATATTATTTAGGAATAAAATACATTTCAAATTCTACCAATTAAATACCAAAATATATGCCTAGGGTTTTATCCAAATATGTGCATCTAGCCTCAAGATATATTGATAATGATTTAATCTAAACTCTTCCTGTTGCTAGCACTTGTTCTGAATTATTTATTTATTTATTTTAACATAGACGGTTTCATGGCTAACTAAACATTTCACTAGATTAATCCTGTTCTTGATTCCTCATCTTCCTCTTCTGGACTCTATTACTGTCTTGTCCTTGAATTGCACCTACGATAATACGGTATTTTTGTTAGAAGGTAGCAGTATTGCAGGCAAAAGCTTTTGTCCAACAATCATCCATCCTTAAGCTTTTCTTTAAGAACCCCAAACAGCTTTTGTAAATGTGTAATATCCAAGTTTAGCTTTCTGACAGTTTCCTTATATTGCTCAATATACAGGAAAATAACTACATTGATAGGAGCTTAATTAGCAGAACCGCAAGGTAAAGGAGCATGCATAAAACAATAAACTCATGTGGTGTTAATAAGCTAGTTTGGAGGGGGGGAAATCTTATTGACAATTAAACAGTTTACTACCATGTGGAGGTTGGTGCTCTGTCAGAAACAACAGTTCATTTAGGACCAATTTCTCAGTAAAGATTTGGTTCTTACCCTATCATAGTTGTGTTGTTCTAATCACTGTGCACAATTGTACTCCCATGCCATTTAAAAAAGGAAACAAAACAAAACAAAACCCAGAACATGCTTCTGCCTCAGTACTCCTACAAATCAAAGCTTTGAAGGCAAAATCAATGAGGGTGCAATGTAAGATGTGCTGACAACATCTATGAGGGCTTTAGTTGAAGAATAAGCAACCATTCATCCTTTTTCAAGTGTGTCAATGTAAGTCCCACTCTAAGTGATCGTCCAGAAGTACTGTATAAGGAACATTAGAACTGAGACATATCACTAATGGTACTAAGCTAGAGAAGTTAGTGTTGTTTTCTGTCTATTCTGCTAAGTGTGATACACAGCAGCAGACAAATATGAGAAGGTTGATACAACCAGCTGCCTTTGAAAGGTGTCTCCTGAGCACTGAGAGAGACTCAGTAATCAGGGAGTGTTTACTGCAGCAGGTAGCAGTGCTGTCCAGCCATGGTAGCTTGGCTTTGGTTTGGGGAACAGATATTTTCAATAACATTGAAAAAGTTAGCAAAGTGCAGGACGCAGAATGTTTGAATGTGCCACTTATGGGAAAGAATGATTTTTTTCAGAAATATAGCTCTGGCATTATTATACTGAAACCGGCATGTAAAGATGATTTGTCAATAGTTGTGTGCACACATACTAAATGCCGTTTTCTCTCAGTAGGGCGAATATCCCTAAAAATGTTGGGTTTGTCTTCAAGAAACAGGTGTTTTCGTAAGTAGTTACATAATTTCCTATTATCAGAATGATTGTAAACAAGAAGGACATTTTTACAGACCAATGAAGATGCTTGCGAATCACATAGTAGCTCTCAAGTATACATGCTGACAAAAATGTCTCATACAAAGAAGATGAAGGATTTGGAATGGGGTCAATGCGTGTAAGACTGGCCCTCCTATGACTGTCAGCTACTCATGAGTAACTGACCTTCATCAGGTCAGTTACTGGTCATCATTGGCAAAAAAAACCCAAAGCAAACAAACAAAAAAACAGTACAGAAAACAGTTATTCAAAGTGGTTTTAAAGAGAATATGTGCGAAAAAATACACAAAAACTTGGTATGGCACTGCTATAGTTTTAAACTAGTAGTTATTGCTCCAGAGTTTATATAGAACAGGAATAAAATTAGCATAGCTGGTGGCAACTATGTGATAATTTGTACTATCCATTTTGGAGGCATCCAGAAACCTATCTCTATTAAGACCTTAAAGAAAAGTATTGTCACAATTCATATTTATAGACTCTATGGAGTGTTGAACTGTAAGGTACAGAGGACAATATAAAACAAGATGAGCAAAATGGAAGTATATTTATGAAAAACTGAAAAGAAGGATAAGAATTTTTAACTCAGTAAGTTGTTAGAACAAGGATACTTTAGACAGTTAAGAATATAATGTGTTTTTTAAAGCTTGTTACTTTAGTTTGGTGTCATGTTTCACGAAGAAACAGGTGATTTTCCTTTGACAGATTAATTAATCACAATTTCATAGGCAAACTACAGGACTTTTCTAATAGAAGATATTTTGAATTATCAGAACGTTTAACAATATCACAGCATATTGGGAAAAAGAGCAGAAGGCACACTGTGTCTAGGAGCAAGTCTTCAGCTGATTTGTTGTACTACAGGTACAGGTTATGCACCTTTGAAGACCTGGTTCACTTTAATCAATGTTTTCAGTCCTTAATGTTCACAAGTATAAAAGTTTATAACAGATTTAATCAATCATTAAACTTTTTCTAATACTGATATTTTTCCAAACTGCAGCTTGAAAGCTTATAATTTTTAGGATCAAATAAAAGTAGACTCATGAAAAAAAAAATCACACACAAATCTACAGAAGTTTTTATATTGGTCTATCTTGAGCATAAAATTAAATACTACATATTCATATTGTATAATTGATATGTGCATTTAATATATTTAATATGCTTAATATAAATTTTGTATATATTCCATTTTGTTTATCTTTTGAAAATATTTATAGTCAAAAGAATACATATACAACATAGAAAAAGTCCAATGCTTTATTTTAGGCATTCATTTAAAGCATGAAATAAAACTGTTCTACAAAATGTACTAGTGTTAATTATTCCCTGTAACAAGAACTAATTGTATTTGGAATTTAAAAGACATTTTATTGCAATTACACATCTGTAATATAAATAATGAAACAACTCCAGCACTTTTAAGTGAACACTATACTTCTGTTGCTTGTTCTGTAATTCCAGTTTTCCAACTCATTGCAGATGTGCTTTATACTTCAGGGTTGACAGGGGAGGGTTTTCATTAGCTTTTCTTTAGTTGTTTTGGGGCTTGGGGTGTCTTGGTTTTGTATTTTGAATATTAAGTTCTTGTAAGTTAAGAAATTGATTTTAAATATCTTTATTCAGAGCACATATTTATTTTTGTAGGACTAATGTTTTATTGTCCATGTTCTGAAGCACAGAACTGTGTTAGACTTCATTAACACTGACATTTCCTTTATTTGAAGCTGTTTGAATCAATGAAATCATGCCCTATATCTCCTGTATGCTTATAGTTTGTTACATATATTTTATTTCAAACTTTCTTACACACCTTTTTTGTCTTAAAGGTTATTTAACTTTTTAAGATATGGAAACTTATAGGAATTTTGAAAAATAAAAAAATGTCATGTCTTCTTGTGCTCTAAAAGCTCTTGCTGCAAGCTTGAATCTGCCGTGGGATTGCAGTTCTGTCTATTTGGGCAGCTGTTAGTCTGGGACATCATTTATCAGGTAAAACATGCAACAGATGCACATGAATAGCTATGCCAGGGTTAGTTTCCTCAGTATATTTTCCAGCTTTATTGGCAAGACATCCAGTTTGAACAGTTGTATAAACAATAGTATGCAGAAGTTGCAAACCCTAGCACATCCTAAGATTTCCCGGCTTTTGAAGACATTACAAAAGGTGCCAAAACAATGGGTAAGGAACAATAATGATGTCATCAGCCATTTCCAAGGACACTGTAGCTATTAAATTGTTATTACCTTCATTTTAATGCATACCAATACCAGCTTTCCCTTCAAATGTCAGTATGTTGCAAGTACGTATACTTCAACATTGAAACAGAACAGAAAATATATGACAATTTGGAAGCAAGTTCCTGGCTTTGAAGACTGTATCAATTGCAATGGGGGAAATATCAAAATGGAGGCAGCTCTCTTAGCCCTGAATCTTGGAATTCTTTCTACAATAAATATAACTTTTAGATGAACCACTTTATAGGGAACAAAATCATACAATCATAGAATCATAGAATGGTTTGAGTTGGAAGGGACCTTCCGTCACATAGTTCCAACCCCCCTGCCATGGGCAGGGACACCTTCCACTAGACCAGGTTGCTCAAAGCCCCATCCAGCCTGGCCTTGAGCACTTCCAGGGGCGGGGTATCCACAGCTTCTCTGGGCAACCTGTTTCAGTGTCTCACCATCCTCACAGTTAAGAATTTCTTCCTTATATCTAATTTAAATCTACCCTCTTTCAGTTTAAAGCCATTCCCCCTTGTCCTATCACAAAACGCACTTGTAAAGGTTTTCTTGTAGGTGAATGTATGTATGTTGTACATACATAAAGACCAAAATAAATGAAAGCAATAGCATTTTTTTCAAATTCAGGAAATATTGTTCAACCACAGAAATATTAGTGTCCTTCTGATCTTAAAATGAATCTTTAGAATTTAAAAGTATGTATTGCTATGCCTTACCATCATTAAAAAAATGATTAAAATAATCTTTCTAATGCCCCAATGAAGTATATAATACCTGTTCTGTATGAATCTCCAGTTCATCTCCAGTTGTTAGTTCACTTTCTCAGCTTGATTTAGTTCTTCCTGTTCATTGCATTTATCATGTTGCTCATGTATCTAACACCAGATTTTTCCCCTCCTTGTTCAGTTTACTGACCTGAGCCTTTATAAATATTCATCTATTAAAAATGAAGACATTTAATTAGTGAGGTCCACAGAGGCAATGGTTCCATGCTTTTTAAATATTTCTTTAATCTTAAATAGCTACTCACTGTGACTCTTAATTATTTTTCAGGGTAAAATAAATATCTGTCACCTACAAAATGTTTCTATTTAAAAGCATGTATGGTCTTTATGTATTTCATTATGCAGGAAATTTTCTTAAAAAAAGAAAGCTTGGTATTAATCTCTGTGGCTTCCATTTGCTTAAAATAGGACAACTTATTGATAGAACAGATTGAGTTGTTTTAGAAATTACAGTGATGGTATTTACCTTTGGTGAGAAATGAGCTACAGTTCTAGGTAGATTTTTCAAAAACTATCCTGATGCTATGCAAGTGTTTTAATTAAAAGAAATAAAAGAAAGATAATAAATTAAAAGATAATCTAGACAGTTTTATCCTAAATAGCAAGTGAATTAATATACTCCATTGACCAAATTCACCATAGCATGGTTACTTCTTTTTTTCTTCCTGTTTTCCTTGCATTAACAGACTATATGAATGTGAATCTTCTTTACATTAAGGTCAATGGCGAAATTCTAACTGATATAAGTTGAGGCCAGAATTTCACAGGAAGAATTAAAGTATGCCATGATCAGCAGGGAATGATGGGGAAAGGGAAAGTGAAAACAGCTGTCCTAAAGCATAGGAAAGCTTAAATCCCTTTTTCTTTCATTTTACTGTACAAATTCAAATTCCAATTCTAATAGCACTGAATTGTTCAGCTGACAACCTAGGAGACATGACATCATAAGAAGGGAAATACAATGGTGCTTTTGAAAATATTTTCGAAAATATAATGAAAATAAGTGATTAGCAAGACGTCTAGACTAAAGTTGAAAAATTATGAAAACAAAGTAAGACAACTGGGATACAGGTTTCAAGACAAAATACCTTCTACTCCTGTATTTCTAGTAGATTTTCAACTTCACACTTCCATCTTTTGGAAGATAGTGCTAGATATTAAGCACAGCCTTCTGCAGAACTTACTGGTAGTGGAATACAAATATTGGCTTTTTTGCAATGTGATTATTGTTTCACCATATAGTCACAGCTAGATCAACCACTGCAAGACAGACAATATCAAGATACTGGATAGGTTTGATTACCTTATGAGAAAATTATACTCTCTCCACCACTAACCAGATAATACTTCTACGTTCAGGTGGGTTTAGTAAACAAACTGGACCAGGACAGCCTTTTTCCACTATTCTAGTATTCTTATAGGTATATAATGTTACCTTAGAAGAAAATGAGAGAGGAGGAACTGATTTCCTTTTGGTCTGATGACCAGATTCTGAGGCAGGTTCTCAAGCTCTGGGAAGGCAGGTTATTACAGTTGACTGGGAAAAAAACCCCCACCAATTAGGTGGTTTTGCTTACCCTTATATAAACTGTAGGAAAAAATTTCTCTGAAGAAGGGATGAAAAATAAAATTAATTAGCCTAGTGACCAGTTAGTACATCAGTAGGAAAAGTGTTTCTACTTCCTAGTCCCTTAAAGAACATCAGATGGTAGTACATAATTAAAAAAAAATATAAGTGATCGGAAAGAAGATTTTTATACGCTGTCTTAGCTGGTATTATTATGTTCTATAATAAAGGACATGGTTGAAGCATGTCATCAACATTCCTAACAGCCTTGGCACACCCTACTGAGGAATTAAGCCACTGCCAGAGTATGACTTATTGGTATACATATAAAGAAACTAAGAAAATATGTACATTCCAAAGAAACAAAATGTCCATCCAAGACAGATGCTGAGAACAAAGTCAGAAGGTAATGTTTGAGAAGTTCATATTATTCCCCTACAAAGGAAAATTCTGTATCTTTGTCTTCCTCTCCATAGTTCCTCAGAGAATAAATTAGTAACAGTGGGTCTTACCATTTGTACTTGTGTACAGAAAACAGAAAAACAAACAAAACCCCCAAAACTATAGAAAAACAAATGTCTGTATACTTTCTTTTTCAAAAAAACACAACAGGTTATGAAAAAAGATGATCATGAGTTAATATTAATATATAGAACAGTACACAAAACACAAAAAGAATGCTTATGAAAAGCACGGTAAAGATAATAAAATTAAAACCAATTGAAATTGCAGGAAATTGATTATGAAGTTTCTCAGTTATGTGGCTTACAAACTCTTCTGAAAGGCCTTGTGTTGCATGTTAGAAATTCTGGCTATATATGCCATGATCAAAGGTGTAAAACCTGGAGGAGCTAACAAAAGTCTTCCTAGACTGAGTAATTCAGTTCTGCTCACAAAATAATTTTAGCCTTTCCCAGGAATCCAGTATTGCACCAATTCTCTATGAAGTATCAGAGATAACCACTGTCAAATCTAGGACTTTGTCAGACAGCTCTTCAAAATCCTAGAGGAGGCTAAACTCTTACATTATGCATTAACTCTGTTGTAATTTCCAGCATCACTTGGCATTACCTTTCCGATTCCACTAAGTAGTCTATCAATTTTTCCCTTGGTTTTTTGGCTACCAATAATTTTATTGTCTGTTCCTCATTTTCCATGTCCTCTTGCTAGCCATGTCATATTTTCCTCACTTGCTTTTGTGATTTTGTCCTTGCTTGCTTATCCTAATTTTATTTAACTTCTTATTCTGATGGTGGTCTTTTTCCCTACTTTCTGTGCATTCCCACTTTGAGTTTGAGATCTCTGATACATTCAGGCTTTAGCCAAACTACTGGTAACACAATAAACCATTCTAATCTCTTTCTGTGATGAGGTAAAATGGCTTGTGAATGGAGGAGAAAATACACCTTGCCTCTGGTGAAGCTGACATTCTTTCCCACTACATGTCTCTGACCATTTGAGGAACTATTGTCTAGAATAAAGTACAAAGTACAATAAGCATACTAAAAAGTATGGAAGACCATCTATTCAGGGAGCAAGTGGGTAGACTGAGTTTTATCATCGTGATAAAGAATTCAGTGGCCAGGGAGGTGATGGAGACTATAATAATGGAAAGCATTAAAAGGAATTAAAAAAAAAAAAAAAAACAGAGGAAAATAAGTGGGAGGTTTTATTCCCCTAACAGAAAAACACTATGAATATCAATACACTATCTGGAAGTACACTTTAAAAGACATTTAAAACAGATACTTGAGACAGCACATAAATAATCTCTGAAACTCATTGCTACACAACTCCAAAGATAGAAAAGCAAATTGAAAGTTTGTGGAAAGGACTTCTTCAGAGTTACTATATTGAACAGTACCATCTCTGGCCCAAGAAAACAATGAGCCACAGACTGCTGGAGTTTGCAGTGATTATAGTTGTGCGGTATTTCAGTGTATGTTTGCAGAATTATTTTACCCATCCCAGAAGAGGTTACTACTGACCTTTGTTGTGGATAAGTGTCCTGGTTTCAGCTGGGATAGAGTTAATTTTCTTCTTAGCGGCTGGTGCAGTGCTGTGTTTTGGATTTGGTGTGANNNCAATGCTGACAGCACACGGATGGGTTTGGTTGTTGCTGGGTGATGTTTATACTCAGTCAAGGACTTTTCAGTGTCTCTGGCCCTGCCAGCGAGAGGGGTGGAGGGGCACAGGACATTGAGAGGGGGCACAGCCAGGACAGGTGACCCGAACTAGCCAAAGGGATATTCAGTACCATTGGACACCATGGTGACTATATAAACTGGGGGAAGAAGAAGAAAGCAGGGGGGACATTCAGAGTTATGGTGTTGGTTTTCCCAAGTAACTGTTACACACGATGTAGCCCTGCTTTCCTGGAGATTGGAAATGGTGAATGAATTCCTTGCTTTGCTTTGCTTTGCTTGCATGTGTGGCTTTTCCTTTACCTATTAAACAGTCTTTATCTTAAACTATGAGTTTTCCCACTTTTACGTTTCTCATTTTCTCCCCGATACCAACAGACGGGGGTGGGGAGGTGGGGGGTGGGGTCAAGAAACAGCTTTGTGGTTACTGGCCAGGGTTAAACCACAGCAATAAGATGCTGGACCATACCTATATTTGATCTACATAACATCTCTTTATGTTAAATTTGCAAAACTGCTTGGAAAACAGTATTCATAGAATCATTTTGTTTAGAAAACACCTTTCAGACCATTGAGTCCAACGTTTAACCTAACACTGCCAAGTCCACCACTAAACCATGTCCCTAAGTGCCATTTCTACACGTCTTTTAAATACCTCAGATATGGTGACTCCACCACTTCCCTGGGCTCCAACGCTCGACAGCTCTTTTGGGGAAGAATTTTTTTCTAATATCCAATCTAAACCTTCCCTGGCAGAACTTGAGGACATTTCCTCATGTCCTATGCTTGTTACCTGGGAAAAGACACCAACAACCACCTTGCTACAACCTCCTTTCAGGTAGTTGCAGAGAGCAATAAGATTCCCCTGAGTCTCCTTTTCTCCAGACTAAACACCCTCAGTTCCCTCAGCCTCTCCTCATAAGACTTGTGCTCCAGACCCTTCACCAGCCTCGTTGCCCTTCTCTGGACACGCTCCAGCACCTCAATGTCTTTCCTGAAGCGAGGGGCCCAAAACTGAACACAGCATTCGAGGTGCAGCCTCACCAGTGCCGAGTACAGGTGGACGGTCACTGCCCTAGTCCTGCTGGCCACACTGTTTCTGATACAAGCCAGGGCGCTGTTGGCCTTCTTGGCCATCTGGGCACACTGCTGGCTCATGTTCAGCCAGCTATTGACCAAGGTCACCCAGGTCCTTTTCCACCAGGCAGCTTCCCAGCCACTTTTCCCCAAGCCCGTAGGGCTGTGTGGGGTTGTTGTGACCCAAGTGCAGGACCCGGCACTGAGCCTTGTTGAGCCTCATACAGTTGGCCTTGGCCCATCCATGCAGCCTGTCCAGATCCCTCTGCAGAGCCTTCCTGCCCTCCAGCAGATCAGCAGTTCCACCCATCTTGGTGTCATTTTCACACTTACTGAGGGTGCGCTCAATCACCTCATCCAAACCACTGATAAAGTTATTAAACTAAACTGGCCCCAACACCAACCTCTGGAGAACACCACTTTGTGACCAGGTGCCAACTGGATTTAATTCCATTCACCACCACTCTTTGGGCTTGGCCATCCAGCCAGCTTTTAACCCAGTGAAGATTACACCCATCGCAGCCATGAGCAGTCAGTTTCTCCAGGAGAATGCTGTGGAGAATGGTGTCAAAGGCTTTCCTAAAGTCTAGATAAACAACATCCACAGCCTTTCCCTTGTCCACTAAGTGGGTCACCTTGTCACAGAAGGAGATCAGGTGAGTCAAGCAGGACCTGCTTTCATAAACCCATGCTGACTGCCCTCATCACCTGGCTGTCCTGTACATGCTGCGTGATGGCACTCAGGATGATCTGCTCCATCACCTTCTCTGGCACTGAGGTCAGGCTGACAGGCCTCCTCCTAGCCCTTCTTGTAGGTGGGCGTCACATTTGCCAACCTCCAGTCCACTGGGACCTGCCCAGTTAGCCAGGACTGCTGATAAATGATTGAAAGTGGCTCGGTGAGCACTTCCACCAGATCCCTCAGTACCCTTGGGTGGATCCCAAGGGAAAGTAGTTTTACATTATTTGTTGTCACATGATAAAACATCCTGTTTGATGTTTCTGTAAGTATTTCTGCAGTTTCAATAATTACTGCAGTAACCTATCAAAAACATGAATATTAGATATATTTCCAAACCTAATTTTTGGTGAGATTACAGTAATGAACTCTTTGCTTTAGAGTTCCTGTATGTTTATTCATCTGCTATAAAATCTACATTTGCATTCTTAGTTCAACAATACCAAATTTCAATTGCTAAAAGTCACTGCATTTTTGCCCTTTAAAGACTTTGTTGGTTACTACTATCCAGCAGAGGTTTCTACAAGAAGTTTTAGTACTGTGCCACTGTCTTTTCACAATAGTAGTCCTCTTGATAATTCATATTTTAATATATTTAAAACTTCCTTTAAAAAAGTCAACAAAACAAAGCAACAAAAAACGCCACAACCCCAAAAAACTGCAGATTGCAATTTCTTGTGTTTTTAAATTTAAAAGATTGTTCACATGATATTTTTAAAGAAAGACTTAGAAATAGATTTGAGCTAAAATATTGCTAATTGTTCCTGCCTTTAGTACAGTACTGGAAAGAACCCAGCAGTTTCCACTTCCCAACCTAAAAGTTCTTGTGTCTAAAGACTGTACCACACAATGTTTGAAATGCATGTCAAATTTAATTTTCATTACTCAGTCCAACAGAAGTCTGACTTCAAACATCACTTTATAGAAATAGCAAAGGAAATTTATACCTTTTTGACTCTCAACTAATACAATGTAAATAATGGAATTTTACAAGCAAAGAAATCAGAAATTACAAGGTTATTTCCTTCTAAGTCCTTACAATTAATTATTTTTGAGAAGAGATTAATCTGGGAGTTTGCTTAATTATAATCCTTTAAAAGGCTTCTTGTAAACCTTATTAAAAAGTAGAGCTCATTTCCAAAAATGGAAGGTTCCCTCAGCAATGCCTAAGAGAAAACATCCTAAAGAGTAAAAAATTCAGAAAATGGTTCAGTGATAAAAATATTTTTTCTGTTAAAGTTTTATGTCATCTTGAATCAGTAAAATGACTTGGTTTTTTAAATGCAAAAACGAGAATGCCATTACAATCAAATATGCATGACAAGGAGTTAAATTATATGATGCTTTTTACTTTGAGACTTGACTTAAAATTGCTTTTCAGTGACAAAGCAGATGAAGATGAAGTTGCCAATGTTCAATTGCTCTACTGATAGTTGGTAACTCAATAAATTCTGATTGTATGCTTAGATCCATAAATACATTTTGTTTCATTTGTATTATCCAGCGTGGCTTAATTAAATTCCAAAAATAATCTACTTGCACATACTCATTTTAGCTCAAGTTTGTGTATACATTGACTGAGCATTCTGTGTGCATTTAGCATATGTCACTGGGAAAAACTTGCTTAGCTCATGTAATTTCAATCAAATCAGGATCAAACTGGTTCATTGATTTATTAAAGATAGGTAATTAACTGTCAGCCAGTGACTTTACATTGAAATGAGTATCAACAGCAAAACAACAGATAGACCACAATACTAGAAAATATTATTATACATGTACAAATTTCTAAACCCCCTCCCCTGAAACGCAAGTTGGTTGCCCCCACACTGGCCATGGGTGAGATGGAGGTGGTGTCTGCGGGCACCTTCAGGGGCACCATGCTTCCAGGTCCAGGCAGAGCCCCCAGTGGGCCACATCTGGCAGGGTCACACCGGCTCCACTGCTGCCCTGCTCCCCTTTTCCCACATACACTACAAGCTTCCAAGCTTCTTCTCTCCTGTACTACTTCTTTCTTTTCAAGCTGACTCCACTGTTCCAAAAGTCTCTGTAGTTCTTTAGCATTTAGTCCAGTTGATGGTCAGTCACCCTGCTCTTCATCATTATCAGTCTGGGGTGAATAGTTTGGGTGTCCCACTCACCCACCCTATTACTCGTATTTTCCTGCCTTGTCAGCTGCTGTTATCCCAGCCTTTTTGCCAAGGTTGGGCTATGCAGGCAACCCCAATAATAAGCTATGCCCCCCAGATAATAATTATCTTGAACAGCCCACCTGACAGAGATCAGTTTTCAGCTAAAGCTGGCAGAACTTGCCGCGACTGCTGTTTGCACATGGAGGCTGTAACGGTAACAGACAGCAGAACTGAAAACTAAGGATTGAAAAGAAACTGCTTCTGGTACTCAGACAAAAATGAGAATGGAAACTGTCTGAGTTGTACACAAAGAAACAAGGAGAAGAAAAGGGATTATTAGGAACGAATGTTAAAGTATCTACCAATAAAACACCATTGGTGGTTTTTTAAAAAAATATGACTACTGCATAATGCTATTGTAATTGAGGGTGTTTTGTCCATCATCATAAGAGATAAAGACCGTTTAATTTTTGAGCTGGAGACTAATGGTAACCTAAGAAGCCATGATTTTCAAGCACTTACTTTCAATATGGTCAAAGAAAAAGAGAATCATAAAGAGTAATAAATATAATTAGTACTTCAAAGAGATGCATCTCTAAAAGCTAATGGATAATTACAATTTTTGAAAAATTGAAGGAAAAACTGAGGTAGAAAAGCATGGAATTAAGTGTACAGCCAGAAATGAATTAAGTGTACAGCCAGAAATTACTTATAAAGTCCACAATCACAAAACAGTAAAAATCCGGACATACTCCCTTGTCTATAATTGTAAAGTGAATTACACTGTAAAGAAACATAATAGGTAGATATCCCTTCAGGTTAGCCAGCAATGCCATTCCCAATACCAGATGCCTCAGGCAAAGATTGATGGGGTAAGGTGGGGAACAGATACATTTATACTTTGTACATTCCCTGGTGGCTAGCTTGCTTGGTCCCCATAGCTAGAAGATTCAGCAGCAAATGCTCATCTGACTCAAGAGCAGAACTAGTAGATAGATTTCTATCCCCAGAGATGCATGCAAGCTGACTGCAGGTACAATGACTAGAAGTGATTGCTTAAGTGAAGGAGGAGTAAAATGATTCTCCCTTCTCAAGCAACAAAGAAAATGAAGACCTGGCCCCCTCTCAGGGAGATCAGAGAATGAGAGTGGCTTAGAAAGCACTGTAGGAGGTTGCTCCTGCACTGTAGGAGTCTTTGCTACGTATTTTAACAAGAGTAAATCTTTTGGGACATTATGTAAATTTATGCAGTGCTGCCTAGGATGATGAGTAGACAGTCTGTATGAAAATGAAGTGCTAAGGAAGACCAATGAAGTCTCTAACAGATGCTGAGTCACAGGTAGGTCAGAAGTGGTAGGAGAGGAACTACAACCCAGGCAGGAGCATGGGACAGAATCTTAACTCCAAATCAGTGTCTATAAGCCTGTAGACTTTCCCCAGGACAGCATCCTGGAAACAGGAAATATGAAATATATACGATACAGCTTGGAAGACTATAGGTTTTCTGAGGTTTTCAAAGCTTCTGTGAAAGAATTAGGAGACAAACAGAAGTAAGCAATCTAATTTTTAGTAGTAACAGGTGAAGAGAAGGCACAAACCAAAATATGAATGACAGGTCGCTAGGAGGCTTACTAGTCTGTGAGCTGGGAACTATTATAGAATCATAAAATAATATAATTATTTAGGTTGGAAAAAACTCTTAAGATTGAGTCCAACCATTAACCTAACACTACCAAGTCCACCATACTTGTTATCTTGGCAAATCTACATGCAAATCTTCACACACACAAAAATTCAACAGGGAATTAATGATACACTATTTGGCCTACCTCAGTGAACAATAATGACCTGTAGCTTGGTTAGATACTTGAGAGGACCCTGGCAATGTTGGACCTCTAGCTAATATAGCTCTGTGAAAGGAAGCAAATGACTTTGGGTGCAGGGCACCAGGTCTCTTCATGCTTTGCTCAAACAGGTCTGAAACAAACCAGAAGTTTACGGTATTCCCTCACTGTTAGACAAAGGGTGTTATATGTATTTATGTAGCATATGCATGGTGGTCATTTTTTAAATACATCCTATGTGTGATACCAATCAAACTGGAGCCTATTATTTAATAGATATTTAATAGATAATAATATCTGTAAGCCTATATACATATTCATATATCTACCTCTTTCTTATCCCTGTGTTCAATCCAATCCATCCAGAATGGTCTAATAGCACAGTGAAATGGCAACCAATGCTAAGTAGCTAATATCAACCAACTACTTTTGTCCCTCTACTATGTTAACAAAACACTCTTTACTACTATTGTTAATGACTTCAAATCAGGGTAATGTTCAAATATGGTATGGAGTATTGTATTCCTCATTCTTAAAAAGAACCTTAGTATGGTGATAAATATTTAGCAGACTGTAGAAGATTGCCTTCCAAAAAGACAAAAATGCTGATGTGCTGCTGGTACATTTCATCTGTGAGAAACAGAAACTCCCATTTTGTACTCAGTTCTGAATTAAGAGAACGTCAGAAGATGGAAGGTCATTGCTTCTTATAGATACCACCCTCCCACTCAAGATGATGTTACTCCCAGATCTTCCAGCTTTTGCAGTCATACATAAGACAGTGACAGGAACATTAAAAAAGGATGTTTTCCAGGGTCAGACCATCAAGACCAGTTTTCTGTCTCTAACAGTGATAACAGAAGAAGGTATACAGGGAAAATGCATGAGACTGGACACTTTCTGTGGTCCATGTCCTTCATCAGCATCCACAATTATTGCTAGAGGTATAAAAGGTACATCTCTGCTCAGTGCTTTTAGTATTAATTTATGGATCTGTTGTTCACATACTAGTCTTAAACCCTTCTTGAATTGACTGATACTCTGCCTCTACACAACCCTATGGCAGCAAATTGCATAAGTTCACTATCCACTTCCTTTTAACTGTTTTAAACTGGCCACCTGCTAGTTTCATTGAGCAGCTTCTACTTGTACTGCAAGATTTAATGAATAAAAGTTCTGCATTCAGTTTATTCACTGCTTCTACAGTTGTGTAAATCTCAGTTATGAACCATCATCGCCCATCTTCTCTCCAAACTGAAGAGCCAAATCTTTTTTAGTCTGTCTTCATAAGTCAGGTGCTCCATCCCCTTAATCATTTTAGGTGCCCTTCCATGTACTTTCTCTAATTCCACAATATTTTTCTTGAAACAGTGAGACCAGAACTGTACATAGTACTGTCTTACCTACAACACTAAAAGGTTTTCTTTTATAAAGATTGTCTACAGAAAAAAAGAAAAAAAAACATAGAAAGGAAAAAATTCGGAAATTGTTAAAAATACATGTATTTTTCAGTACTTCATTTTTAAAATGCTTTACTGTCATTTTTCTCTCCATCTTTAGAAATAATTCAAAAAGGCTTTACTCAATGGTGATCACTTATACGGGAATTTCTGTAAGGCAGACCAAAGTCTCTTTGTACTTAAAATCCCAGACCTTGTTTAATTGCTTATTATACAGAGATGGGATCATGTTAACATCTTTGACTTGCAGCATCCATTTACCGTACTGAAATTAACACATCCAACTCCAGAATGCCTGATGTGATGTTTATAAGGGAGAAAAAAAAAAAGGAAAAAAAAAAAGGAAGCAGTTGATTTTTCTTTCCTGAAACACCACTCCTGAAATATGAAGATAGAGATTTAATGCCTTTCTGTGCTAATGAACTTTCACTAAGGTGTCCCAGTAAAAATGCTGTTAGTTAATTTTGAAAAAATGGAATCTCCTGTTGGAGCAGTTTCTGTGCTCCACATTGTGTAATGTACCACTGAGACAGAGAGGAGAGCCAGCAGTTCAGATCCATTAAATCAAACTTGGATTGCATAGCCCTGAGGACTGTTCAGCCACTAGGCTGCAGGGTAAAAGAAGAAACTACACCTCCAGCAACTTATATATCAAATATTGAGGAATGGAAAGTATTTCATGAATTCAAACCAACTCCATTGATAGCTGTGAGTAGCATTTTTTGGCAAGTGAATTATTTTTTAATACCTCATTCAGCTCTAATGATTCCACTCTAGAAGGCTAAACTGCTGTGAAAAATGTGGTGAAATGTCTATCTTTTGATATCTTCCAAGTCAAACTAAAAACTTTACAATGAACTGAGATTTAGAAATGTTCCAGCTATATGCAGAGGGAAAGGAATGCCAGACCAATTGATTTCTTGGCTGCTTAGAGGGAGAAAGAGACAGGCTGAGGTAAAAGAAATGGGAAAAAATGCAGAAGGAAGAAGGCTGGGATGGAGAGAACAGAAAGATCTTTAGCACACTGCCTTGTAAAACCCGAAATACAGCCTAGGACTCCCTAGTATTATCCACATCCTTTTTGATTTAAGAAATAATTGTGAAAACTAGGGGTTAAATAGTCATATACCCCTATACTGTAGGGCCAAGTACCACTATAGTGGTCAATCCATATAATGTGTCAAAATTTGCTATTTGTATTATTCTAAAGCTTCACTTGCTGAAAAGCTTCATTAGCTTTAAAGATTCCTGCTAACGTTATCCAGAAGAGTCAGTAAGGTTCTAGCTATCTTTGCTGCTTTAATACTTTGAGAATTGCATAAAAAAACTATGACAAAAGAATATGAAGTCAAACAGTCTGAGGCTAAGAAATGCAACAGCTAGATTTGGCCATGCAGTGTTAATCTGCTTGTGGGTGTATTTTTACAGTCTCTGAGTACATGATTAATTTCCTCACAGGACCTTTGCCTGCCCATTCCATGAGCAGTATTGAACCTTTGCACAGACTTAGTGATTTTGAATATTTGCCTCCTTCTAGCATCTTATATGAAATTAAATTACAAACTATAAAAGAATTCTGATCTGCATCTATTTAAACCCCATTTGAGAGAAAATTTTTCAAGTTTCTAGGTGGTTTTAACATTTTAAAGAATAATTATAAACTTTTAGAATATTATATTCGTATATTCTTGGGACAAAATTTTAAAACTGTTACTAGTTATTACTAAAACATCTAATTCAGAGGCAGATCCAGCTTCAGCCTACACAGAAGGCTACAGTCACTGATACAGCTGTACCATGATACAACTACTGCAACATGTGGTCCTACTAATTAAAACTCTTCTATTTTTCACCCCAGTAAATTTTATTAGCATAAAAGCATGAGATCCAGTTCTGATTAGAGTCTTAGGTGAACACACTGTAACAGAAAAACTGCATAAACAATAGCACATGGAAATGTAAGCTTTTACAAATAAAATTTAGAATCCTGAAAGTATCTAAACCAGCTAATTCAAAATAAATGTTTCTATAATATGAATAGCATCAACTAAAATGTTTCAAAATTATAACTTTTCCTTGTGATATTTAATTTATATGCAGCAAGATCTGAGAAAAGTCATATTTTTGAGAAAAGGAGTGAATTTTTATATTAAAGTGGTAACTACTTTTGACATTTTACCATTAGAATACTCTTTCGCTTCCACAGTCATCTGCCTGGCTACTGTCTTTACGGTAATTCAGCATACTGGTAAAGCTGAGTGAATACAAACAGAAACATCTGCTAGACAACATGATGAAGATTGATCATAGAAAGAAAGACTAAAGTAAGCTAAGAAAGTCAGAAAACACTAAACAAGCATCAATGAAAGAAATACTAAACAGGAAGGATTTATTTTCTTCCTTCTAATGGGCAACATTCAATGTAAAATATATTCTGAATTAGTTTTCAGGGACAAATAGTAGCAGTTAGTAACATGAAAACTGTATGTCTTCCATTTAACCCTTTCAGAGTTTGTATTTTCATGACCTGATAATAACATGACTTATTTAACATTTGATTCTTCAAGGTGCTAGGCACTATGATCATCAGAGCACTTGCATACATAGGCAATTTTAAGCACGTGAGCAGCCCACATGAAGCCATCATCATGGTTTTCATAAGCACATGATGAATCACATTACTGAATCCAGACAAGGATGTTCAGAACCCTGTACAATCAAGTTAAGGGCTTTACATGAAGTAAAAAGACAATGAAGACACCCTGAAGAGTTTACAACTATCAGTTTAAGGAATATTAATGTTTTTATTCTAAACATTTCCCATGAATGTCTGTGAGCACATTTTCTTCAATATATCTTCATCTTCTTTTACTAATTCTTTGGTTATTTTAGTACTGTTATATATCTGACTTGCTCTATTTTTTATAGACCCATAAAGAAAGGCAGTTGGGTCTTGTGGGAGTGGGGGGAGAGAAGGGGGAGCAGAGGAGGAGAGGGGATGGTGGTGATAAAATGTAATTCCTCTGAACACCTGCTGAGTTTAATTGCACTACAGCTGGTGCTGATTGTAAGTGGGTAAGGGAGGAGTAAGGGGGGGTTACTGACTGATTGGCTGTCGTTACATCCAGTTTTATTGTCTTTTTTTCCCTTTTCAGTATTATTCTTACAAGTTGAAAGAGACTCTGAGTCTGAGGGATTAGGGACCTAAACCAAAGAGGAATCTTATGATCTGTGAGCAGAATAAGATGTGGTGTTTCCTGGATGAAGACATCTGAAGAGAGCATATGTGAACCTCAAGAGCAAGACTGATGATCCCAACAGACAAATTGCCACAGTATGCAGCATTCACTAGAATGAAAGGTTTATAGGTGAGATATTTAAAGAGGTCACCACGCCCAGAGCATGTGGGTCTGCAATGAAATAGAAGACAGTGCTTGAGATGAAGGAGCTGTGGTCATTCAAAAGGGATAGCAAACCATGCAGAGAAATTTTCAAGCAGGTTCTCATTCTGCAAGAACTTAAAGATAACAAAGTATGGTGGATTTAAAAAGTATAGCATCAAGGCACTGTGGAACAAACCCCTGTCACAAAACTGATAGAAATGGGCACTGAAAAATGGACTGCTGTAATCTGATAATTGCTGGGGACAAGCTGCTTAAATATAAAGAAGTATGATGCACATAGTTGTGATTTAAAGATTTTATTTTAGAATACGACAAAAGAGGTGACAGAACATTACAGCTGGTAACTCCCATGGAAAACAAAACAAAGACTCCAAAACAACTCCCATATCCAATTTTTTTGTTAGTTTGTAAGCAGTTGCAAAGGTAAAAAATGAGATCTAAAGTAGCAGAAAAACAGATTGACAGGTGTACTTCAAAATTTTGTGGAATTTGTACAGAACATGAATGCTAATAGTCATGGTAAATAATCTTTGTAAAAGATTAGGGAGTTATTCTGTGCTAAAAGATGTGGGAGGGTGAATTGGCTTTAAATTTGGAACATGAAAATGCAGGATTTTTCATTTGCAGAACTACAGTACGCAAAATATTAGTTAAGCATATCAGTTCAATTTTTATAAATTGCATTGCTTCATATGTTTTTTTTCACTACCTGAATAATAAACTGGTTATGTTTAAAATAAATCCTTTTCAGGAAATGTTTACCCAAATAAAAATTCTATAGATTATTTAAGTGTGTATTAAGTGGAGTATGGGCTTAATTATAAGTGCCTATGAAATAGTATGAACATTCAAGCTGGGAAGATACAAATGTTTGTGTTATATCACAATAAAAAATCATATTGACATACAATACTGTTAACTAATGACAGAATAAAAAAGGGCACAGGAAAAAGATGGGGTAGTGTTTGCCTGGATTAGAGCTACAAACAATACCCACAATCCTGGAAGAAGAGTGACCTAGAGCTGGCTTTCTCACCGCTGGAAAAATTTACACACAGAAGAGGGAGACCTTTGCTTCCTGCTAAGCAGCCAGAAAAGACAGAGAGGAAGGAACTACTTAGCTGTTACATTTTGCTCTCTAAAATTCATCCTACCTGGTACTTCAATATCTAGCTGACCTTCATGGCAATGTCAGTCTCTCTCCATATATCATCATGTATCCAGCTGTATTTTTAGCACGCTAAGATCTCATTGGTGTTATGAAGCCTTTGCAGTGTTTCCTTCTGATTTGCCTCACAAATGTTTACAGAAATGAGTTAATTCACCAAAGCAGTTCGAAGACATTCTCTCACAAATCACTTTACATAGGATGGGATCTCAGGAACTTAACTCTAGTTTCACATACATGTATATGTAGACCCACGTAACGCTGTTAATTAAAAAGCTAACACAGTTTATTGTTGACCCCATCATTGCATTCCTTGTTTTCATATTTATATCCTGATTACAAGGTAGACAAGAGATATACAAAATGCAAAACTTTCTTATCAAGTAATGCTAATTTTAATTCACATTTTTTAAATGTTTGTATGCTTAACAGATTAAAGCTATTGAACAATTTCTGGCTCCATCTTCATGAAGGTTACCATCCCAAATGTTACTTCTTAGCTCTGATAATAAAACAATTAGCTTAATTAATCTTTAATTAGTTAGATTTCTTTCTTAAAGTGTAACATTATTCTTGAGGTTATTAGATTAAATGTTTCAGGTGCTGCCACCTATTTTCATTTTGCATTCTGTAATTTCTTAACCTACAGATTGACTGATAACTTTACTTTCTCCATTTCATTTAACAGCTAGGAACAGTCCAAACTTTGATATACATAATAGCAAATGAAAATCTTTCATTTCTTCAGTATTTACCTTTCTCGGATTGTCAATCTGGGATGAATATGGACTGCTAAACAAAAGGTTCAGATTTTTTTGTCCAATTATATGACTCACAAGCATGTGAGCTTGTTCAGACTCTCAACATAGATTCTGTTTATCTTTTCTCTTTCCATGATCAGTATAATTATAAGCCCTTTAGGCATCGCTCCCCACTAAATCTCATTTTCAAGAGACAATAGATCCTACCACCACTAGTCCATAACACAAAGGAAAACTTTCTTCTTTTCATTACACACCACATCTTCATACTTGCTCTGTGCAAAAAATAACTTAGTGAAATAAAAGAACACTGAAGAGCACTATTTGAAGGAAGGTCTGATAAATCCTTTTTTTAATATTGACAAAAATTTTGCTAGGAGCTCGATATCTATTTTAAATGTTAAAAGAAATGAACCAAAAATTCAGGCTTAATGACTGTCTGCAAATGCACTTTGACAAAACAGTCTTAAGTACTTGGGGAAGAGCATTTCATTGCAAGTTCAGGAGACTTATACCAGTGTTTTATAAGCCTTGAGGGACAGAGGTTTCACAATTTTTCTGAGCAAGATGTTTCACTTCTGGACTGTCATAGAATCCTAGAGTCACAGAATGATAGAATCATAGAATGGTTTGGGATGGAAGGGACCTTAAAGGTAATCTAGTTTCAACCCCCCAGCCATGGGCAGGGACATCTTTCACTAGACCAAGTTGCTCAAAGCCCCATCCAATCTGACCTTCCAGGGATGGGGTATCCACAAATTCTCTGGACAACCTGTTCCAGTGTCTCACTACCCTCATCGTAAAGAATTTATTCCTTATATCTAATATAAATATACCCTTTTTAACATAAAACTTACATGTTGTCCTATTGCTACAGACCCTGGTAAAATGTCTCTTACCATCTTTCTTATAAGTCCCCTTTAAATATTAAAAGGTCACAATAACTTCTCTCTGGAGCCTTCTCTTCTTCAAGCTAAGCAACAACAGTGTCAGCCTTTCTTCATAGCAAAGGTGGGCCAGCTCTCTGATAATTTTTGTGGCCCTCCTTTGGACCTGCTTTAAGACATCCATCCCATTCTTGTACTGGGGACCCCACAACTGGATGTAGTACTTTAGGTGGGATCTCACAAAAGCAGAATAGAGGGGAAGAATTATCTCCCTTGACCTACTGGCCACGCTTCTTTTTGTGCAGCCCAGAGTATGATTGGCTTTCTGGGCTGCAAGTGTACACTACTGGCTCTTGTCCAGCTTTTCGTCCACCAGTATCCCCAAGTCCTTCTCTGCAGGGCTGTTATCAATCAGTTCATCTCCCAGTCTGCACTGATACTGGTGAATGTCCTGATACAGGTGCAGGACCTTGCACTTGGCTTTGTTGAACTTGCCTTATTGCACACGGCCCTGTTCTCACAGGGGAAAAGTTTCTCCTTATATCCAGTCCTCTCTGTCTCTTTTCTCTTGTACTCCTGCCATGCATCACTGTAAAGAGCTTGGGTCTGTCTTCTTGATGGTCTTGACATAGATATTAGGTGGAGTGCATATGTGTGTGAGTGTAGTGGGGGGCTGCTACTAGATGCCTCCAAAGCATCTGCTATTCTCCCCTTGTCCACAAATTCAGACATTTTAACATGGAAGAAGATCAGGTAGATCAGGAATGAATTACCTTTGCCAAGCCATGCTGACTCTTCCTAGTCTCCTTCTTCCTTTGTGTGCCCAGAAATATGTTACAAGAGGACTTGCTCCATGATTTTCCCAGGGATTGAAGTGAGATTGAAACAGCTGTAGTTCCCTGGGTATTTTTATGGTCTTTTTTGAAGATGGGTGGAACATATTCTTTCTTCCAGTCATTGAATATTTCCCCTAATTTTCATGACTTCCAAGATGACAGAGAACGACCTTGCAAGGACATCAACGAATTCCCTCAGCACCCTTGGATGCAGGCCATGAGCACCCATGGACTTGTATGGGTTAAGTTCTCTCAAGCTATCCCCTGTTCAGTCCTCTCGTACTGCTGGTAGTTCTTGAACCCTTTCAGTAAGCACAGAGACCTGGGAGACTTGGACAAAAAAAGTATTGAGTACTTAAGCCTTATGCGTCTGTTGTTGCTAAATCACCCACCCCGTTCAGTAGTGGACCCATATTCTCCTTGTTCAACCTTTTACAATTAACATAGTATTAAAAGCTCTTCTTGTTGCCCATGATTTCTTTCACAAGTCTGAGTTCCAGTTGTTTTGACTTTCTTGACACCATCCTTACATTCCTTAGGCAGTGTTTTTAGACTCTACCTTCGTATCCCATCCCTGTTTCCAGGGCTCCTTTACCTTTCAGAGCTGCCTTCAATAGGATTGCACCTACCAATTCTCTGCATAAGATGAAGCTTTGTATTAGCAAATATCTAACCGTTGAGGGTATAAATGCCATAGAGTGTCAGCTATGAGGCCTGTAACTTTAAAATATGCACTGCTTAATTCTAAAATTATTATGTTATAAATGTGTGTATGCAATGAAATTTAACAACACAAATATTACTTAGAGCTCTTATTTTTTACAAAAGCAAGGCAGAATTAACCCTCTCACACAGAGACATTTATGATGGAGACACATAAATCTGAACCCGTCACTTACGTTCCTTGTATGGTCAGTGAAGAAAAGTAAATATCTCCGAAAGGCAAATTGGTAGTCTCAAGGAGGCAGCCAAAATAATCCGGAAACACCTCCTGTAGTATCACTCAATTGCCTCTCTTATTGTGTTTGAATTAAACAAATAACTCTGATGTAGACATACACTTGGCGAGATGAACCTTCATAAAAAGTTATACACCTTTCTAAAAACAAGAAAAATATGTTATGCCTTATAAGAAATTCTTTGTAAATATGCTCTATACACATTTCCTCTTGATCAGGTCTCTGTTTCTTTGAAACTATTGCAAACTCCATTTCTAATGGTTTCTTCTTTTCACTACATTTGCTTGTGATATACAACTGGAGTTTCCTTCCGTGATTAACTAAATTTTTTTGCAGAATTACCTATCTGAAATTTAACTAGGCATTAACTGGACCACAGGTTAACTTATTAATTTTGTTGTTTTGCTAATCTATTTTTAAAATGTTACTGACATAAAAGAAGCAAAATAATTAATTTAAAACAACCATCCTTGACAGTATCCATTAACCTCTTTACAGGTCTTTACTTTTTAGAAAAGACTGGAAATGTATTTTTACTTCTTGAACTACCTCGATGTAGAAAAGGCACCAGTGGGAACTGGTGACTCTTCATTTGTTTGGGGGATTCGAGTTATTTTTAGCAAGGAGAATTTGCCAAGCATAGCAGAACCGGAAATAGAGTCTAATGAAATCTCAAGCCTCAGCGTAGGCTAATGATACTTGAAAATGACATGGTTATATCTCACCAAGATAGCACTGGGCTTAGCCTAAATGTCAGAAGTTTGACAGGCAGGTATCATAAAGATACATCTCAGTCACCTCCAGTGAAAGAATAAGTGATGAGCATTGTCAAGAATGTCCTTCATCTTTCCTTGGCAATTAAAGCAAACAGGGGGCCCAATGTCTGCTCTGCTGTTCCTCTCACTTTCTCCTATCTACTATCTAAGCACTTGCTGTTCCATTCTCCTGCTCAATGAAATGGTAAAGTGAAGATAAGAAAGGAAGAAGGAAATAGATAAGTCTTCACTGCAGTGGTACTGACCCACTCTTTGGCAGAGAGAGGAAAAAAGAAAATGGTTAAGTTTCAGACTGCTTATAATCTTGTTATTTTTCATTGTTCCACTCATGCTCAAAGCTTAGGAACTCTGTAACCTGACTTGGGCAACAAAGCTAGTCTGGTTCATAATCTAAACCTCACCATCATTTCTACCCTAAGTAGTTGAGGTACATAAGCAGTGATGGATAATCAGCAGAAAGGTTGCTATCAGACAGAAGAGTAGGTTTAAAAACATGCTAATTTCATGTGGGAAGGAAACAAGACTGGGGAAGAGAAGTAACCAAAAGGAATAAAGGCTAAGAAGAGGCACAGAAATGAGAACTGCCACAGAGAGGTGAGAATACCAGTCAGCTGCCTGAATCAACCACCAGCTTGTTTCAATCATCAGTCTCCCAGTGAGAGCTTGTGTGCCTGGAGCTGTGTGAAATCAGAGGCACATTGCCAGGATGGCAAGAAACCGCCTCCATGCAGACTCCTGCCTCAGTTGAATGTTCCCTCCCCTTGTTGTGTTACAGAGGAATAGGTAGCTATGATAGTGGATTAGTGCCAAAGTCAAGGTGTATGCATCACCCTAGCAAACTGTGATTCATTATAGCCGGAAGCAGGACGCACAGTAAATGAGCAGCATTATTTCTGGCCAGAGCTACTCACTGGCTGATAATGAGAACAGCACCCTAGGGGAACTCAGCTGCTTTGATTTTCCAGTTTCTGCACCAGCCTGATTCCTTCCTACCCTGCTAACTATGGGCAGAGCAGAGATGATTCTTGCTCCCATGAGTTCATGCTTGATTTAACCCACAAACCAAAGTGCCCCAAGGTGCTCCAAGTTTGGGTTACTAACTGTTCTTGCAATTACACATAATGTGTTCCAGTGCTTCAGTTTCCTCAATGCTAGGGAAAGGAAACCTCCACAGAGCCCATTTGCTTGATCAAGCAACCCCGTCATGTGGACAAACATGATCTCACATAAACTCAAACAAGGCACATAGCCCTACAGACTCACAAGCCTTAGAGTAAGAGGAATGCAAACATTCCTGCCTGCCATTTTATCTTCACAGGAAATGTTCCCCAGTATAGACCCTTGCTAGCAAACAGGAAAATGCAGTTGCTTTACAACAGGTAGTCAAAGCCTGAAAGCATCATCAGAGTCCCAGCAGCTTAAATTGCTGTGACAGTCTCTCCAATTCTATTACCCACATTTCAGACACATTTAATGTGTTTCTTTTCAAATGCATAAGAGAAAACAATAGTCAATTAAAAGTGAGTAGATCTTATGTGCATCTGACCATCAGTTAATTTCAGCTGATCAAAGATTTAGTCTATAGCTGTTTTGTAGTTGCTCAGGTAATAGTTTGTTTTTCTTCTATGATCCATAAGGATTGACTAGTCATGATAGCAAATGATAAATAGCAACAATTCAAATTTTTAATTATATTACCCATGTCAACTAGTCTTTGATCATCAATGAAAACACTTAGCAGTTACTAAAAATTCTTGGAGCACATTTGCCCAGAGTGGCCTACTTTAAAGCTAGTGTTCCACTAAAATTCACTAGGTCTGGGGTTCAATGATAACTGTACTCTGCACCCTGACAAGGGGAGAGGGTAGAAAAAAAGAGATGTGGCATATCCCATTCAGTTGGAGACACCATATTTGCAAACCCGTGAATACATACTAAGGGTTTACAGTCTTATGACAATAACAAACCTTCGTTTACTTTTGGTGTTCAGCATCTTCTTTGTGGATATGCCATGAGAATATGTCCATGCCAAACTAGTTACAGAAAACTAACAGCTCTCAGAGGTTGCTTGCCTCTGTAGTTAC
The DNA here is from genome assembly GCA_035590275.1 of Ibycter americanus. Lineage (NCBI taxonomy): Eukaryota > Metazoa > Chordata > Aves > Falconiformes > Falconidae > Ibycter > Ibycter americanus. Next base: position 37,066,419 of record JAVJGI010000040.1, read on the forward strand.
AGTCATTCAGGATAAATCTGCTGGTGGTGAGATGCCTTGTAAGTCTGAAATTGATTTTGGATAGGTTTCTGTTAAACTTACCTTCCTCATACTGTAGTTCTTACAGCACTGCTGGGCATTTCACATTTACTGTATAGCTTTATATCATACTGTTTTCCACATTTTGAATCAAAAAGTCTTGAACATTAAATACTCCAGAGCAAGCACTCCTCACTTGCTGCATGAATGCTTCTGTCATCACCAAGCATTTCACCAGCTGCCCATTGATAACCAATGGCCACCTGTTCCTGGCCATGTCACCTGATGGGTTAATGAGAATTCTCTGCTGTTAATCCTAGAGATTTTACAATCACACACCGATGTAGCTGAAGACTTCTGGTGAGGTATGTATATTTTTTCTTGCAGTGTTGCTGAGATACAAAATATTTGTGATGCTGTTTGTCTTCTTTAAAATAAACCTGTAATTTCCTTCCAGAGAAGAGGATGTTAGGGTAATTTGGGGATTTTGGGTAGCTGGATCCTGAAAGTTTAAACCGCCCCCTGGAAAAGATTCTTGGACACAAAAATTACTTGCTATTTACAGAACTCAAGATACTGAAATATGAAAAGTGTCTGTGGGTTGAGTGCAAAATTAGGACTGATTATTCTTAAGTCTTTTCAGGCTCTGAAGAATCCACACTTGGATTCTTGGGTATTAATGGAATAATATGTAAAGACCATAAGAATTCTAAGTGAGTGAAAATTAACAGAGACTGTACAGAACTGTAAATATGAAACTGGAACTGTAGTTGAATCTACACACAAATATACACAGTGTGGGGGGTAGAGGCACGAACGTGCATCCATCAAACAACTACAATTATCAGTAAGCCACCTGCGTTTTTGCATTAGTCACACAGAAAAAAGAAATACCTGTTTCTTAGAAGTATTCCAAATGTGTATCTTTAAAGTAAACCGTACTCAAATGAGAGAAAAAATGTAATAACTTGAATTGTAATAAAAGGACAGAAAGGAATCATATCAGGCCTCCTATTTAACATATAAATAAATAAAAACCTTCAAAAAACCAGGATATGGCCTGGAAATAAATTAATGCTTCCACAAAGTAGGGAAGCTTATTTTTCTTGACACGCTCAAAAAATATAAACATGAATAAACAAAGACCATTATATTGTGAAATGATGTCCAGGAAATCATGTTTGGTAAATAAATTGGGGGGGGCAGAGCTAAAGCTAAATTCCAAATCTCTTCAGTGGCATATGCAGGCAAGTGGTAGAACAGAGGACTTGTTTCCCAGAGAACAGACCTTCAATATGGCTTGAATTTGAAGTCAACAGCTTCATGCTGGGGATGCAATTAACTCATGGGTTCCCAATAACTGTGTTTGAGTTTTGGTTGTGTTTTCATATTATGGTATCATCACAACTTTGAAAAGAATGTAGGAGATTTCCATACTACTGCCTTGTCTTTGTTTGTGCTAAAGTATAATGCATATTTCCTGAAGAGATTATTATCTGTAAGAAATACCACCTCAAAGGCATCAAGCATGTTTAAAAAGCCCTTCAGATATACAGTTTTCTTAATTAGTTATTTACCAACACATAACTGGAAAAGATGTATGGGAACAATAAAATAAATTATTCAAGCTTTTTCTAAGATTTCCATCTCAACAGATTGTCAGCATTAGGGTTTGTAATGTTTCAGCATCAATGGAGGAAGGGGTGAGAGTGTCTGTTGCACAATAATAATCGTAGCCTGTGACAAAGTCAGGAGGGAAAAAAAGAACAAGGATTCTGATAATCTTCTGTTATGACAAACACACTACACAAACAGATAAGGATGCCAATAGCCAATCTCATCATGTTGATATATTAACTGGCGCACAAAAGGAAGTTTAAAAAACCCTTGTGTATGCAGATTTTAAAAAACAAAAACTCTTGATTCATATTGATTCCAGTTCAAGACTTTTTTTGCTGCTTGAAAAAAAGGTTACCAGAAGTTACTTCTCTAAATGTAATAAACACAACACATACTACATCCAGTGCTGAGAGGCTATTCAAGGGCATCCTGAAAAATAACAGTTCGTGCAGGTAAGAAACAAAAATTATTCAACGGTTTGTTTAACTCATAAAAAGAAAATACTGAGATTTCACTTCAATACGCTTTACAGGGCTTTCACAGAGACAGCACTGAGAACTAAAGGACAAACTGAGAAAGGCATACCAAGACCCAACAGTGCGAAGCTGAAAATAAGCAACTTCACATTAGAAGAAGTGTACATTTTTCAATACTACAATGGCACTTACTCAGTGAAATAAGCTAACAGTAGAAGTTGTATATCTGTTCAGCTCTTCAAGACTGCAGGCCTTTCTGGAAAAATATGTTTTTGCAAATAGAAGTTATTGGGTCAATGACACAAGTAACTGGGTGAAATTCTATGGCCTATTCTACAAAGGAAGTCAGACCAAGTGATTGAATAGTCCCTTCTGAGCTTCAGATCTGTTTGTCTACAAAAAATATGCATCTGAATTTGTAATTTATGCAATAGGGGCCCACATGTGACTTCTTTTAACTGAGGGAGTTCCACAATAAAACTGTTCCACTATCTCCACTTCATCTAGCCAAGTAAGAGTTGAACATGACTTCATTACTAATTTATTTAGTAGCTGGTTTTCCCTCTTTTCCTTATGGTGAAAATAGACAGTCTTTCAGAGAATGTGAAGGGGTTTATATGCCTGATACCTCTATTGCCAAATGTTTTTTAAATAAGTTATAAATGATTTTTAAGTAAGTCATAAATGTTAGCTTTGCTGCATTTTTGTGTATTAATCACATATCAACACTTTAAACATTTTAACATTGGAAGTCTGCGATGTAAAATTTCTGAAGTAGAGTTGTATATACCTTTTATGACATGCCTCTAAAATATACGTAGGCTTGACAAGTTGAGCATTGTCAGCAGGGAATACTGGATGAATTGGTCCAGACTGTGGCCTCGGAGCTGAACTTCTCCATTTCCTTTCTCCCCTAGTAGTAGAGCTTTTTAAACAGTACAGAAAAAGTAACTAAATAAACATATATTTCAGCTTTAAATATTTATAGTTTTCCATTTTATCATATTTTATAGGATGATTTTTTTATATTTTATTTCTTCTTTTTTTTCATATTTTCCTCTCTCATAACCACTCTGGTTAATTATTTTCTATTTATTTTCTTTTCCTTAGGTCTCAAACTCTCTGTTGGCTTTTACCCTGGCAACATGTCCTAACCCTTACGATCTTTTTAAATAAATGGAGATGTTAAGGTCCTGTCAGGTCTTTGTATACTCAATAAAAAATTCTAGAACTTGGTTTTAAAAGAAACTTAGGTGGAAGTTTCAAAGTGAAGTCCTTCTCCTGGTCAAATTTATTAGAGTTTTTTCATTTCTTTTAGGTGTCTTTATTTTACCTTTATTCTCATAATATGTATCTTCATTTTGTGATGGTGCTTCATAAGAGAGGTATGAATGGCACCTGCTTTTTCTTGTTTAGTTGCTAGAAGAAAAGGGTCTTGGTCTATGCATAGGTTACCTAGGGGACATCTCCATTTAAAAAACAGTACCATACAGGAGTAAATTCGGGTTCCCTTCAAAGTATTATTGTTTTATACCTAGTACATATAATTTGCTTTTCTTTGTCATATAGCCTATTAGACAGTTTTCAAACAAAATGTTCATTCCATGCTTTATTTTATTATCTTCATGTACAGTTCTCCTTATCCTGATTAGTAGCTGTTCAACCTGGTTCTCATCAGTGCTTTTCTGTAATAGAAGAGACGACAGAAGCTTATGGACCTCTCTCCTAAGTGACTGTATCTTCTTCCCAGCCTGATGCCCTACGTTCTCAAAAGAAATAAATAAAGCACAAATTGAATCTTAACTGGATTATACATTTCTGTTTTCTTACGAGTTCAGACCACTTACAATGAAGTTGTGGTCACTGAGAAATAATTAAGCACTCCATCTCTCATAACAAAATATTCACCCATGAAAGTACAGGTATAATAGCATAATAGTATAGTTAATAAACCATCTTTAAAACCAAGATTTTTAGTTATCAATACCTAACTCTTTCACAAACTACTTCCTGCATCAAGGTCTCTTGCCAGGGTAATGAGATGCTCCATCATGAGGTTATACATAATTCTGTCAAAATAATCTTAGAAAGTATATAATTTTGAATCACTGTTGGAAGCAGAGACATGAGCAACTGCAAATGTGTTCTTCTAAACTGGGAATGTAATATAGAATTAAATGCAAATGCCTACGTTAATGCAACATTATGATTGAGATATGACACAAACAAATGTCATTAAATTCCAAGTATGGTTCCCACAGCAACCGTAATTCTGCTGCTTTGCACTTTCTGTACATATTATATTGTATTTCTATGCCATATACTGTGCAGTATTAACTTCACTGTATTTTCATATATTCACAGTGTGACTGAATGATGGTTGTTCTGGGAACCAAAACTGAGTTTCCTATTTTTGTTAATGTAAAATCTCCACGATAATGTTGCATTTATTTGTTTTTTTTCTATGTTTAATTTCCTTTGTTTTTGCTGTTTTGTTGTTTTGTGGTTGTTTTTTTTTTAAGAGTATAGTGTATTATTTCATTGTATCTGGCCTGGCTAAAAGTCACTACTTTTGCAGGTGAGTATATATTTGAGCTACAATCAATCAGAGCCATGAATACATTTAAATTAATTTTATTTCACTAGATTTTAGTCAACTTGAGTTATTTTGCTCTTTTAGCCTTTTCCTTCCCAATTTCACAGCTTGAGCCTTAGTTTCAAGCCAAGAAGACTGAGGTCTTAGGAGGGGGGGGGAAGAAGGAAAGAAAGATGTCATCTGTTGGGTCTCTATTTCCACCATGTTAACCTACATATAAGGAAAGACCAGCAGGAACTCAGTAGGCTATCTACTAAGGCCATGACACCAATTTAAATTTGACAGGTTCATTAAGGTGCAAATTTTGGACTGAGTGCCTAATTAACATTCACACATTCAAATGAATAACGGCTTAAGAGAACAAGAAATTTCTTGCATTGGCCAGCTTCTTTATTTTTATCCATTTGTTTTAATATCCATGTGTCCATATATACATTAACCCAAGAGAGAGTCTAACCATAGCATACATTACATTCAGTACTTGCTAGTACCAAACTAGAACTTGCACACTAGTGTGATAAGACTCAAAAGGAAAACAGACCAGAAGTTTTAAACAGGGGCTTTTTTTCAGAAGATTCCTGTTAAAATATAGACTTCTAGCATCATGAGAAAGAAGCAATTTAAATAATTTTTGGAATTCCAGGGAAGACACATACCCAAAGTCCTTTAAGAGATGGGGGGGAAAGGGGACTACTGTCATTTCTACTTTTTCAGACCTTTAGGTTTTCCAGATAATACAGGGATTGGCAATTCATGAAACATGATGTTTGGTTTTTTTACTACTATTAAAATTTGGAATCACTAGCTTTTATTGGTATTTCTATAAAATTGGGGCATGCCTATGCTTGACATTTATTTCTTCAACAACTTTGAAACTTAATGTACCTCATCAAAATTAGGGGAAGGATTCTAAAATTTGTAAATGGCAGCTTTCAGTATTTTCTCCATGTATATACCTATTATATCTTGGTATGTAAGTAGCGTTAGGAAATTTTTCCTAACATCTACTCATGAAGACTATAATTGTGTTTGATTTAATTTTGCTGAAATTTCTGGGATCCAAGCTCAGGCTAATGTTGTTTTATAAGTAGAGGAGGACACACTGGACAATATTTGTCTTGGAGTCCTTGCTTAAAATGTTCTGAAACACTTCTTCCTGGTTTTCCATTTAATGGCTTACCTATGAAGAAAGCTAGAGGGAGTAAAAAGGTGTTTCACAAACTGCCAATTCATGATTTATATTGGTCTAAGTAGGGAATCTAACTCAGTGTAAGGTATAAGTAGTGAATACATAGTAAAGTAAAGGTAAACTAAATCACAAGGTTTTGAAGACTGTAGCAAGACATATATTTGAAAACAAATTACTGAGATATTATGAATGTCACTTTGGTTTATCCAATTCGAGATTCTGAGCATTGTTTTAATAATTCTGTTCTGAATAGCTTTTCAAGTCTAATAAAATTGCCTATGCTTTATTTCAAATTGTTGCCCATGGCAGACCTTGAACAATATTTCTAAAAGCAATGAATGAGATATATAATATGATTTAAATAAATAATTATGTTCAACTGAAAGCACACCTAACTTTCAGCACTAAAAACAGTGATAGATTCTTCTAAACTGATAGAATTATATTGCATGTTCTAACATCTTTGATTAAATACAGCAAGTGAGCTAGGATACTATAAAACATGCATTTGTGTTCTCCCTATGTAAGTTTTCATTTGTGTTCCAAGACTGATGTCAGTCTATTATTATGCTTTATCTCAAAGGGGGTTTTTTTGGTTTCTTTAATGAAGAGATGCTGTTCTTCTGTAACATTTACATATATTTATTCTTGTCTTTTTTCCTTCGTTTTCTCTATGCTTATACACTGAAGAACAACCGAAGTTAGCAAAAGGATTACCTACTCATAACATGCAGAGCATGGGGACAGATCTAGCAATGGTTCTTGCCTAGAATTACAAGTTTCTTTGTTTTGTGTAACAAATGGGAGAATGAAATGAATCTATGTGGAGAAGGGAAATATATTTAGGACTTTCCAAATTACAGGTGAAATAGTGCCTTGCCAGCATTTTTTTCATTCAGTACAAAAATAACAACAAATCTTTAATTCTTACTTAACACCGGTAGCATTCGAATGAAAGATTATATGACCGAACACCAAGCTCTGGTCACAAACAGAAATGCCTGTGGATTAAAGTTAAACCCCGTAACACAGAAATGTGTATCTGGTGGTACACATTTTAACAACACAATTTCAATACACGCCTTGAAAGATCAAGACTAAAAGAGACTTCAGGATTTAATCATTACAAAATAAATATAAAACAGAGATGTGCTGTAATGTTTGGATTTGCATCAATATAAAATTTGAGCTGCAACAATTCAAACCCATACATCTGAATGCACTGTAGGATTTTAAAACATTATTTGAAGAAAACAAAATACACATTAAAAATGGGGAAAATATAGCATAGAAATTAATGCAATACAAATATGAAAAGGTAAAGTATATGTTGAAAGAGATACAGCATTTTGAAATCATTTAGTTCATGTAAATGAGATATTGGTGCCAATGAACATTTAAGAATGAATGAGCTGTTCAGGAGATTCAAACACAAATGCACCTTGTGCGTTATAAAAGGTTTCAATTTTGCTATTTTCTAAACACAGAAAAATGTATTCCCCCCATTCAGAATATTGAATGTCTTATGAAAAGTGAAAGGTCATTTGTAACTGTCCAAAGGATTGATGGAGTTGAGATACCTCCTTGACCTTCACCCTGCACTCATAAAGAACAGTCTCAGATGACAGAGCATCAGGCAAGTTTTCAGAAAATGTCTTTTCTTATTTTATATTGCATAGCAGGCTTGTTACCTGATATTTTTCATAATTGTACGTCAAGATTTAATTACTTCTTGTCTTCCCTCATTAAAACTAAACTGTCATCTAATACCACTCAGCTATGTTTGTGATTTGCACTAATTCAAGCATTGCTGTCTGCTTTTTGCCATTATTTTCCATCTCAGTTTCTACAATAATTGCTTTGGAGGCCTACACAAACAATGTCAAGGTCAAACCTTACAAATACTGAAATTCTTTTCCAATTATTTATTGTCAGTTAAGGATGCACATTATAAAAAACTGGTTCAGAGGAGGTGGTTTTTTTTTTCTTCGTATTGTAATCTTCACATAATGCAAGTGGGAACACGAGCTTAACTTAGGATGTTAAAATGAAAAACTTCAACAAGACTTGTGAAAACACAAAGCATATCACATTTTAATCCTTCTACCACATTTTCAATCATGTAGTATATTAGGGAAATTGTATACAAAATATACTATTAACCATACTCTGGAAGTAAAATAAAATTTACTCAAAAGTAAATCTTTTTGCTGTTATATTCTTCCATCCTACCAACACAGAAAGTCAAGGACATACAGCTTAACGGTCCACTTACCAAGAAACAAGAAGGCAAAGAATTCATTTATCAAGCTTGAGTATAAAGTGTCACTCTCCCTACTTCCTTGCAGAAAGCTTGAGAGTGCCAGGCAGCAAAAGAGTAAAATGAGAAGAAAGGTGCAAGGAAAAAAAAGTAACTTTGCTGAAGAGGATGGACATACGTTGGGATAAAATAGATAATGACCAAAGAGAGAGAGAGAGAGAGAGTGACTATTGTACCTTTGGTAATTATTTTCTCACTCATTATAGAGGTACTAAAATGAATATAGTACATTGTCTAAAAGCAAAAATTTCTTAATGTTCTTCTGGGGAACCGAAGCATATGTTCACTGAAAAGTCAGAGATTTAACTTTTACTGGACTTGTTACTTGCTCTATGAATGTAATTGAAAACTACTATACTGTTACCTGGCTGTAGAAGCAGTTTGGATCCACAGGAAGGGAAACAAGGACCATGGGAATCAGTTGTACTTGACTAAGCATACTCTAATTTTTCAAATGCCAAATCCTTCACTATTTCCCATTTCAAAATGCTTCCCTGATGCTGTCATAAAAAGATCTGTGAACATGTCATATGATGGCACCTGTTTTCAGAGAATCTCAAAAACCCTGTGTAACACATATTTAACTTTCTTGTATGTGGACTACACCACCACAAACAATTTTTTCATGAAAAGCAGTGTTAGCATTTGGGTTTTGTTCCTTAATTTGTTAATTTTGTTGTATTTAAAACAAATTACTATTGATTTTTGGATCATTCTTCCACAATGTGATAAACTTAGATTTAACTCCCCCTTTTCCTTCAAGAAACTCAAACCAATTTCTCCCATCTCAAATCCTTGACTATCAACTAATAAACACTGGTGGAGGACAGAATAGTGAAGGTCGTCTTGCAATTCAAGAGAGGTTAATTCTGAATGGTTACTTTAGTCCAGCAAAACTCACTCAAATATTTGTTATTCTCAGAAGAGTAAAAAAAAAAAAAACCCACACCAACAAACAAACAAAACCACAAAAAAACCCCCAACAACACACCAAACAAACAAAAAACCCACCAAGAAAAAAAAAAAACACAACCCAACAACAAAAAACAAAAAAATCCTAACCTTCTGCAAGGCAAAAAAGAGGTCTTAGTTTATTTCAGGAAGACACAGGACTGTAAACTGTTCAGATTAGACTCTTTACGTAACTTTTCCATTATAGCTCAACTGTCAGATTACTAAAAAAGAACAGGAAACTGAAAGGAAAAAGCATGTAGGATCCCCAAATTAAGAAAGAAGCGGAAATCACTATAATGATTTGAAGTGGGGAGGAATAAAAATCTAAAACAACAGCAGTTTCTATAGGCATTCAATATGCTTCCATTAGCAGAAAGAGCATCTAGTATTAGTATATGTGGTCCAGGAAAACTGGATCCACAATGTCCAGGAGTCTAAACCAATATCATCTGTAATTACTGTACAGTTTCCCCAACTCCTGTGTTTCTGACTGCAGAGGTATGCAGGTTTTTTCTTTATCTCTTTTTTACAGGCATACTTTGCGCTTCCAGGATCTTAAGTAGCTTTTAGTCAAGTCCCACATGATTTGCTATATGGGATCCCAAATTAAAAACATTTGAAGTATAAAACATTTTGGTTTACTATGTCTTTTTGGTCAGATGAGTGGAACCAGCCCAAGGCGACAAACTGGGGGGTTTTTTCCTCAGTCATGTATGGAAATGATGATTTTTTATTATCTATGGACAAATGCTTTGACTTAAAGAACAGCTGATTTTTTATTATCTTTTGTCATTGGCTATGAAATCACAGCTAATACGTTTCACAGATTGCAATAGTACCCTTGAGAAACCGTGTGCTATATGTCAAACGTAATTTTAAGGTCTAATAATATGTAATATGTTTACATTGGTTATTGAAGTGCGGTTCTTTCTCGGCATAGATATTTATTGAAAAAGATAGAAGTGTAGCATCTCAAAACTAACAGAATTTAACGTATTTATCTAAATAGAAATATAAATGTAAGAAGATATATTTATATAACATATGCAGCAAAATATGCTTCTGGAATGTAAGAAAACTGTGGAGATTGCCACTGCTGCGAGATTTTAAGGACATATGATATTATCAGAATTTACCTAAAACTTGTTAAAGACAAAGGAGGCCTTGGAGAGTCCTGTGCAGTGTAATCTATTGGAGAAATATTTAATTAGATAATATGTGTGGATCAGTGTATATGCAGAAAACTTGTAACAAATAATTTTGTTCTTCTGGCTCTTCTGATCAACTTAAGTTCTTCCACATTTTTAGTTTTTTATTTTTAGACAGATGGATACCTAGAACTGCGAAAATGTACCTTTACAGAAGAACTGAATGTGACTGAATCCTCCATTCCATGAAAGATTATAACAGGATCTAATGTGAGATAATGACTTTTCTAATTTTTGTTAAGGTACTAGCAAATACAAAATCGATGTTTATATGCTACTGTACCTTTTAATACACTAGAAATACAAAAACATCAGGGTGAAATGATAAACGACTAGCAGTTTTTAACTTATTCTAACAGCTGTTTCTCTTTATTATTATTATTATTAATATGTCCAGTGTAGTCTTAACTATTAGAGAAGTAATTTTTCTTTAATTTTGTCCTTCTAGTACTCATGAAAAGAGTTGGCTTGGGCTCCCCAGCAGTGTAGTTAAAGCTGAATTTTGTTATCAAAAGAATAGAGCAGTATGGGAGAAGAGTGAGAATGCGGCTCATTCCTGTGAAACAAATATAGTAGAGAGGTAGGGAAGGGAGCTCTGGTCACTCAGAGTGAGTGGTGTTGTCAGGCAGAAGAAAGAAGCAGAGGCAACAATCTGATGCTTCTGCATCCGCTGTTCATTAGATGCTGTCCTCATTTCTGTACACCCCAGTTATCCCTTAGCAGCATCTACCACTCGCCTCAATTTACAATATGCTGAGCTACGTAAACAGTGTACCCATGGCCATTTTGCTATGCAAACTTTCATTGCTCTATGCATAAAGGCAATGCTTTACCTAGTCTTACAGAAGTTTGAAAGTTATTCTAGAAAATACTATATGATTGCCTATTAAAATAAATGCAAGTTTAATGACTTTTTATTACCAACATCATGTAAGGATAATAACAAAATGTCCAAAATGTTTGCTTCGGACTCACAATCCTTTTGACTAGTAGAGGAAAAATAAATAGTATGTATCAATCTATCTTTTTTCAAGATTGCGCTTAATCATCTTGTTTTATCCCTAAAAGGTCAAAAGTACATATGATGTTTGTGAACTACATCCGCTGGCTATCTATCTTATAATGCAGATACTATACTTATTTTACTGGTTAAGATTGCATTTGCATCATTTTTACACTGCAGTATCACCTGAATTTCACTGTTGTTAAATTTAGTTTTCAAAGTGTCTTGAAAAGCACCCCATAGCTTTACAGATGTCTTATAAGGATGCTTGATGTAACACATCCTTATTACCTCATTTGTGGACTTTCCATACTTAACACACTAGCCATAAAATTAGTTGTTTCTGTACTCCATTAACAAACATGATAGACTTTTTTTTTTACCTCAATGTTAACCATTACACATTTATTTCACTAATATATTTTAAGAGGAATTGTAACAGTAAGCAGTATCAGCTAACTCTGTGTAGCAGTGTTGGAAAACAATCACCACAAAAGGACATTAATCCTGTGCTGGAAGATTCATCTCTAGGTACAAGAGGGTAGCTCAGTTTCTTTGACCACTTATCTCTCTGAAATGATCAGCGAGAACGCCAATTAGAAGCCCTATTTATCACTGTGGCTTAACTTGTGATGTTTACACCTTCCTAGCAGAAACTGGACTGAAAAAAATTCTCTTTTCTTAAAATTGTTTACTTGTATCTATATTAAGATTAAAAGATTTTGTTAGGTATTTGGTTCACCTGGCTCAGAATCCTGTCTTCAGTATCAGTCTGTGTTGAATACTTCATAAATGTGTGCAGAAACATTTAAAGATACAGCAAACGGCAATGTTTCCATTAAATCTCGATGGAAGATTAAAATACTGGCTCGTCCCACAAATGCAAACAGCATATATTTCATTCATATACAGTATAACGATGTAAGATGGAAAAGGCGTAGATCCAGGCACATTTTACAATAGGTACTGTCATACACACTCTCATATGTAGGTAGTATCTCCCCAGATCAATATAAACCTATGTTCTCAGTTTCAACAGTCTTTCTAAATCTTTTGGTAAAAGAAAGCACCAAGTGACACCAAATAAACAAACTGATATTGTAACAGAGACTAAGAAGGGCCTGGTAGCATGGCTAGTGGTGAACATAGACAGACTGACTTCTGAGAAACCTTCCCCCCATTCAAAGGACTCAGGTGTGATGACATTCCTGTTTGGAAAGCCTCTATGTTCAAACAGACCACCAGTGCAAGGAAAGTTGCAAAAAGCCAATTCACAAAAATGAGTTTAAATTATCTTATAAGAGATGTTAAGTTACAGCATAGTGCCTCAATACTCAAAGTGCAGAATGTAGATCAAACTGCAGAACGCCACAAATGAACTTTAACGGAATGCAAGGTTATGATATATGATTGCTTCTTACGGAAATCCAGTAAGATTTTGCAAAACTGTACTATAATGGGAATTCGTTACAATCAGATGTTTAAGCACTTTATACCGTTAAAGCCTATAGCATTTACATATTTGCACAATTATGAGTATTTAGTCAAACAGCCAGTACAACTTGTTGTTGCCAACCATACTTATGGTCTAAGAATTACAAGACTAAAAGGCATTGTAGGAGGTCTGTTAGTACAGTTTAGTCCACATTGTGTTAGTATCTGAATTTAATGTCAGCTTGTATAAATTATTTTCAATTTAAACTCAAACTGCACACTTGAAACTACATTGGGAAGGTCTAAAGACATTCCTTTGCCCTCTTAGGGTTTGCACTGGATTGCACCTGCAAGTGGGTATCGAGTAAAGCAAATTCCACAAGTTCTGCTCAACGAAGTTTTCTTCCACTTTGAACTGTATTTAACAGGATGAAGTTCAACTAAGTACCACCTTTAGAAAACTTTAGGTTCAGGTTAGTTTTTGCTGTTTGGTGATAGAAATACTCTTCGAGAGCTAATTCGTATAATTTAATTTACTTCAATTATCAGTACTATATTAAGATGATTGTCATTTAACTTGCAGTACATTTCATTTATATATTTAATGTATGTGAAACTTTAAAAAAGCCTAACAGCCTTCAAATTATGAGTTAAAATGAAATGACATGATCTTCCCTTTCACTGTGACTACATCTCCAACAGCTTCTCTAAAGTTGTTCTGAAATATTCTCTTGCAATATTTCCTATTAGGCATCATATATCATCAACAGACTCATGTCTTCAACATAGCAACCTTTCAGGATATCCCAGCTCCAGAATTTGAAGACTCTATAGCTCTATAGGTAGAAGACTACAAAAGGACTAAAAATAAGATGGGCACTTAAGCTTTTAAACCCCTTTCCAGCTTGTGGAAACAGATAAGGGAAAAAAATCAAAAACCATGCTAGGAAAAAAAGCCTTTGCTAGGAAAAGTTAGCCCAATGTCTGAAAAAGATGATCTGAATCAGCAAGTCACTAAGCCAATGAGAAATCCTCAAAGCCATGGACAAGATAACAAGGGAACTGGAAGCCTGCTGATGGAAGGACCAGGCCAGTTTGGGGGCTTTTTTGGAAGTGCAGACAGAGATTTTAACTTTGAAGACTTGGTTGGAGTAAAGAGATACAGGGATTGGATCAAGCCCAGGAAACTGCTCTAAAATGAAGTGACTATTGTTTAAGCAAATCAATGCCTTAACGTAGTTAGAATTCAGCACTACACTGCCAGACACCCACTCTCAATCAGTCAAGCTGATTGACAAGAAGACAAGTAGGATGCAAAGAATTTTGTGAGAATACATGAGGAAGTATTCCAATTTCTTAGGTATTTGTATTAGCCTATTTCTTAGGCTTTCCCCTCTGTTATACCATTATATGATTTCATTGCAAGGGTTAATTTTACTGTATTGTCTCAAATGTACTGACCTTTCTATTCCTTCTTACTAGTTAGTAACATCAGTAACTTCACAAGTGAAAACACATCATGTACTGAACTCAGAATTTATTTCAACATGCCAAGAAAACAGATAGTTTGGGAGGAACTAGAATTAATAAATTTTATTTCCCATAGATTTGTGCCTTGTGGCAGATAAACCTTGGTGTCTCAGGTGCTACAGCCCCCCTCTTTTTCTTCATACTTAAGTACTATTTGCATGAAACCTGTAGGAATGTGGCACTGAGACCTTATATTTGGATATTCCATCAAATTCCAATGAAATCAGTTAGCATCCGGTGATACCAAGTCATTATTATCTAACTAGGGAAAGACTTTATACTGCATGAAAAGCTATATACTAATTATATAGTACTACACATTTAAAATTTTCTCTGATAAACTATTAAAATAGAAGCAATCTTTAATGCTTAATTCTGTATCCATTCATGGTGGAACTGAAACTGTGAGGGCTTGCTGTCATATTGCACAATTCTGGCCTTCAGTTTTAAAATCTTTAACCTTTTTCTTATTTCTAAAGTTGCTTAGTAGAATGAAGTTAGCATATTCATCCAATAATCAAATGAAAGTAAAATTCAAATCCTATGTACATAACTAACTGACGTATATAGAATGGACTGTATGGCAAATATTTTTTCTTGAATGAGTTAATACTCATAGCTTTTGTAACCTGTCTTTTTCTTAATCAGGTACATGACTCCATAAACTTTCTTTGCTTTCAAAGGCAAACATAACTAATAATTTCTGTAAAGGTCTTGAGCCCTTCCAACATCTGGTTTTGGTTTACTATAAAAACTGTGTCTCTGATCTCATGTGTTGAACTACTGTATGTTTGCCACTGTCTATTTCCTGTGAAAAAATACACTGAACAATAATAGCTTTTGTTCCTAACCTTCCAGTCACTACAGCAGCTGAACAAATAATTTCCATGCTTTCATTTGAAATAATTTATTCCATGTATATGTTTGTGTAGGATCATTTGGGTTATTGGATGTTTCATCATTTAAAAATCAACTATTAGAAATTTAAATTACTGAAAACTACGTCTAATAGTTTCCTTATGCTTTTAGCAATTCCTTTGACAAAATTTCCTTCCAAAATATCTTCCACTCTACATACAGCTTTGTGTGAACGGAAGGAACTAGGAAAAAAAAAAACCAAAACCAAAAAACCACCAAAACGTCATGAAGAGACACGTAAGCATCATAAAAAAACCCCTGTTCAATAAGTTACAGGTGTCAACTTATAGCTCTGCTTAGATATAGATAATTTTGGTATGTTATCTACATCATGATTAGCACACTGTAAGATTAAATTGTCAAATTTAAATAGTGGTTTCTTCCCTAAATCATAAAGAACACATATTTACATCTGTACACTGACACATACGCTTGAGTAGCTCCTTTCCTGTTCATGCAAACCATCTATTTCCCTTCAGAGTGCAGCAGAAGTCCTGGCCCTTGCAACTGCTCAGGCTTGCAGATGTCTTTGCCTTCATCACTATCTTTTGCTCCTCCACTCCCCAGTCCTTTCACTTGCACTGTGGAGATCCCTTCCTTTCTCTTCTTTTAAACAGAAACCTTTACAGTCATGATGCACTCTGTGTGCGTGCACTGCATCATGACCCATTTTACTTCCAGGGTTATACCTTTTTATCAAGTCATGGATTCTTAAGTGCAGTTTTACAAGTAATTACTTTTTTTTCATATTATTAATTTACTCAACACTGTCAGGTCCTGTTATGTCTTTGCCCTTTTTTCATTACAACTTTTTATTGAAGCCCGTGCAAACTTGGCGTTGCACCCAAATCTTTAAAATTACATTAAGTTCCCAGGTTAAGATCAGCTTACATTTTAGGTTTTCATAATTTTCAATGCCAGTTTTGGGTAGCTTCATCCCACCTTAAATCTGAAAAATAAATTTTTAAAACATTAAATTCATACTTATATTTCTAGGTTTTATGTACATGGTAATTTATATAGTCCTATTTATTTATATTTTATTTACATTTAATGCATAGGAATTACATTATTTCCCTTACTGGTTTAGATATATTTCACACTCTACGTGTTACCTTTATTAAGAAAAAGATATAATTTTTTAAAATTTATATCATACACATAAAGATGTATGTTTTATTTGGAAGGTAAACATCATATTCCTATTTATTTACTATCTGATTAGGATTTCTCATGTCTCTAAATTGGGATATTGGCATACAGTGTATTAGGCATTTAGTATTTTACAGTTTTGTAGTTCACATTTAAAAGAAAACATGTAAAGGAAGTCTTTTTTTAAGACTATCTAAAAAGGGTTCATTTTTACAAAACTTCATGGCTACAGTTTCTATCTTAGCTATTACTATGATAAAAGAGTTTTAAATTAATATCAACATGAATAAGTAGATATGCATGTAACTGAAGTGATTCCAGCACCCCAAGACTCCATGATCCTAAAAATGTTATTGAATCAGAGAAATCACTAGTTTAACATTAATTGGTAATTCTAAGAAAAATTGTAATTTAAGGTGGAAGTAGTTGGAAAAATAATCCAAGCTGTTTCAAGGTGGAGCTTGCATAGTTTTAGGGTGTATTTTAAGACACATCTGCAACATCAAGGAGTGATGCAGTAACTTAAGATATGCCTTTCAGGGTATTTTCCTAAAGTAAAGAAAATATAAACCAATATTTGAAAAATACCACTATTTCTCTTTTTGCCTTGACTGAAAACTTCTGAACATAGAAGATAGGTCTTTTATAAACTGTGTAGACACATTTCAGTCAATTTTAGCTGAACTACCGCTTCTTGCCTGGCAAATTGACTGTGTACTATCTTCACAAAGGACAACTTGAAAACACATTCAGTACTTGACTGATACCACAAAGATCAAGGCTTACGCTATCATGAATTAAAAATAACACCTTTTTTTCCCCTCAGAGTTACTACCCTATTTGAAGGAGTCTACATATTTTTAGCATCTCACTCTACTCAGTAGGTAGTTTCAGAACTCAACCTTTAAGATTTTTATAGCTGTCGTCTTTTCTCTGCAAATTGTGTTGAAATAATCCAATCTTTAAACTTAATACATATTATTTCTTCACTGATACTGGAAAACAAAAAGCATGCATTGAAATTATTTCAGACCTTGAAATCTATGCAAACAGCATATATAGGTTTTACAGTGGAATATAAACTGCACATAATTTATATCATAAATACATAACGCATTTTACCCAAGTCTAAAGTTTAGTGTTTTTCTTATATCCAATATATATATGAATGTATTCAGTATATGCAACCATAAAAATAGCAAAGATCTATTTTCCTGAGACGATATACTGTGGTGGGGTAACCTTATTGAACAGCTGAACTCCTACCCACATGCTCACTCACTCTCCCTCTCAGGGGAACAGGGGAGAAAATAGAAAAAAACAGAAAAAAGAAATATTGTCAAGATAAAGACAGGGAGATCACTTACCAATTACTGTCACAGACAAAACAGACTCACCCTGGGGAAATTTAATTTGTAGCAAATTAAAACAGATTTGGGTAGTGAGAAACAAAAAAGACAAACATGAAAACAGCACCTTTCTGTCCCCACTTTCCCAGGCTCAATTTGTTCCTTCATTGCCCACTCCAGTATGTCCCCTGAGAAGCAACAGAATGGGAACGGGAGGTGGAGAGTTATGGTCAGCACATAACAGCTTCTCTCTACTGCTCCTTGCTCCTCACACTTTTTCCCCACTCTAATGTGGGTCCTCTCCACAGACTGCAGTCCTTCAGGAGAAAATCTGCTCCAGTGTGGACTGCCCAGGCCACAGTGTCTTGAGGGAGTATCTATCTGCTCCACTGTGGGGTCTTCCACAAGTTGCAGTGTGGGTATCTGCTCCAGCATCTGGAGCACCTCCATCCCCTCCCTTCTTTCTTTTTCTTCCTTTTCTCCATCTCTGACCCAGATGTCCCCTCTACAATTTCTTTCTTCCCCTTCTGCCAGGGAAGTGTTTTTGCCCTTTCTTAAGTATCTTTTACCAGAAGCTCCACCAGCTTGGCCAACAGGCTCAGCTATGTCCTCTGGTGGGTCTGTTGAAGTTGGCTGGAATCTGCTGTGTCCAGCATGGGGCAGTCTCTGCAGCCTCCCTGCTGCCAACACCTTTATATCTATACCCAATATATATACAAAGGAACAAGAATTTCAGTGTTTACCTACCTCCTTCTGACAATGCAACAAAATATTTAAGTATTCCAGGATGAAAGAAATTTTAACAGTGCCATATAGGAAATATTTTAATTAAAAAAAAAAAAATTAAAAAGCCTGTATAAGATAGAAAAGACCTAAATTTTCTATACATGTTTCTATTTTTGGAAGCAGAATTATATAACTCTAAATTAGAGTGACAAGAAAATTCCTTCAGTTCATCTGTTACAGATATATTAGATGACAGCTGTTAGATTTAAGTTTTATTAATTGTCACAACTGAGTAACTTTTACTTAAGGAAATTTTATTTTTTTAAGACTCTTCTAAATAATTAATCTTAAATATAAATTAATCATTATTACTAATCAATCTCAGAATTCTGAGGAAGCTTCCAGGGGACTAGAAAAAAACAAAATAGTTTACCAATATTTTTAAAAGTCAATGGGATAAACAGGCTAAGTCTGTGTCAGTTAGCCTCATACTGAACCCAAGCAAAATCATGTATAAACCAGCAGAATCAATAAAAATGTAAAATACAAAAGCATTGCTAATCACAAACTATAAAGAGTAAATGAAAAATAGTTTGTCATACATTTTATAACTTGTTAAAAGTGTGTTTGATAAACATAAATGTATTGATTCAACATTTTGATATATACATAAATAATCCATAATATGAAAGAGGGTTTGGCTTTGTTTAAAATAGAGAAGCAACAACCTATGCCATTATTTTTAAAGAGATCCCACAGATACCTGTTCTTGTCTCAGTACTATTCAATAATATGGAAGAAGATAGTTCACAAAGTTCAGAAATGGCATAAAAATAGTGGAGCTGTAATCACAGTGGTATGATTAGCATGGCTAATTTAGTAGTGTGGGTGTATTTGAAAAAGGTGCACTTTAGTAACGGCCAAAGCTATAGTCAGCCAGACAGAATGCTGAAAGTGATCTCAAGCACAAGATGGGATACTGGAGAAGTTGCTTTCATTTTCTAATTTGTTTCTCAATTTTGTTCTGGAATGGAGGACAATTGCAAGTGAAGAACAACTATACCAGAGAAGTCAAGATAGTATAATACTGTTTCAAGTAGTTTAAAACATAAAAATTAAAGCAATTTAGAAGATAAAATAATGTTTTAGAGGATAAATTGAATTTCAAAGTATGATTCAGTACCTTTGCTACTGTAGAAAGGAGTAAGCCATATGCCTGTTCTCTGAGGCACATTCTCATAGGAGAATCCTCAACAGAATAACTTGGCCCGTATGTTTAAAGCAGAACTATAAGATTACCAAATACGTTGTTCAATTATCCTTGAGGACTTTGTGACTGAAATAGTGGAACAAAACAAGGTGGAAGTACAAGTCAAATTTATCGAAAATTCTTTGTAGGTGATTTAAAACACAGTATTTTACAGAATCCTTCCAAAAGCCAATGAAGATTTTATATGCATATAAATAGTTATAAAAATATTTAAATTCTTCAGTATGTACATATCCATAATTACATGTTTACATGTGCTTATATATCAAAATTAAATACATTAAGTATCCGTGTTTTTTTATTAATGTTTAGAATCATTTGAATGATTTTCATATTCTAGAATGAAGTCAGTTCTTTCGTTTTCTTTTGACCCTCAACTATCTGTTGTGAAAGCGGGAGGTGTTACCTTTAGGCCACTTTGCAATGAGAAGAAACATTGAGTAATAATAATAAATGTTCACCTGTCAATGTAAAAATCTTGTAGAAATTGTTAGGTTGTACGCAGCAGTTTCATTATTTATGTAGTAGACATATATTATGAAATCATAATATATATTCATATAAGTTAGGGAAAACTTACATCAACCTTGCAACATAAACATATATTACAATAGTGCCTAAATATCTTAATTCAGGATTATGATTCTATTGTATGATCTGCTGTACAAATGTAGAGATAGAAAAGGCCTACTCCTCCTCCCAGCCCAAAATTTATAATCTAACTGTATGTGTATAAGGATTTACTTCTTTTATAGCAGTTCATCATGAGGAAGTCCAGAAGTACTTTTATTTCAATTATAAATTATTAGCAAAAAGTAAAATATGAAATCCTGTCACTTTAAGATTATGTTAATTAACCACATAGTTTAAACTGGGATAAAACATAAGTATCACTTTTAAATGAGACTCTTAGCTGCTTGATCTGCCTATCAATTTTTCTTTCTCCATATCTCTGTTAAATAAGAACTCTACTTCAAGCTGGAAGCACCCACAAAATGACCACTGACAAAAGCAAAACAAGACAAAAGCCATCCTCTTTTATGTCATCTTGTATCAGAATAAACCTGCTTGGAATTACATATACATACATATAATTTCACAGACATACTAGAAATTTGAATAATTTAACAAGAAACAAATATAGTATTATCTTGTAATTTGACTTAGGAAATAGACATTTTATGGACAAAATTTAAATATAAAATATACACTGTGTTTAAAGGTGCCAAAAATATGGAGAGTTAAAGAGAAGTTCTGATGTTAAGTGATGATGAGAGTTCATATTACTTTATGGATATAAAATAAATTAAAAGAAAGAAATTGTGTTATATTAAAAATTGATAGAATAGAAAGAATTCACATATATTCATAGGTAAACTCAGAGGCAGCCACAGAGTTCATATACATTTTCATGCATACATCAGAAAGTCTTACACTACAGTATAACAACATACCTTTCTGGTGCCCACAGAATGTCATTGCTGGTGTTAAAAATAATACAAAATTTTTGCCCTAACCTTAGGCACTGCTGAGCAATGTATGGCTACTCCAGGAAAAAAAAAAAAAAAAAGGAAAAAAGAAAAACTCAACAAAATAAAAAACCCAACATAATACAGAGATGAGGCAAACTATGGGGAAAGAGGAAAACAAAATAACAGTGGGAAGTGATTAAAGATAAGTAGATAAAAATCTGAAGAATGGCTTTGAAGAAATTAATGAGAGAAATATAAAGCCTTTGGAAAAGCTGCAGACAGATGAATTGCTAAAGATATTCCTTCTCTATGCCTAGAACAGACTTGTAATAGTCAGTATAGATTTATTTGTGTGTAGTCCATATCTATTAGATTTTTTACACCCTTAGTTAAGATCACCTTAACTTCTTTTCCTTCTCAGTTTATCATTTGCTCCCCCTACAAATTTTGGCAGACAACAATATCACCTCTCCTCTTCTCTTAACAAAGGATCTCCATTTCCATACAGATTCAAGAAGTTCTTCTCTACACCTGTTCTGAATTTCAAACCTTTTGTCAATATAAATTGAGACTGTGCTCAGCATTTCAGACATGTCTTACCAACAAAAGAAGATTGAAAATTCAGAGAGGATTCTACCCATGCAAGATATTGTAATCACTTAAACATAACTTCTTGCTGGAGTTTATAACTTTTTTAAAAAGGAAACTCAACCATTGCAGAGCTTTAGTGTATCTTCCAATGCTGAATCAGTGGATCTAGTGGCTACTCTGCAATTGTTAACATAGTGGACTTGGTTCACCACAGGAAACCTGTATGTAGAAGGATACAAAGGCCAAGAAATATTTGTGAATGCTTGCTGGCATAATATGTCTTGTACTATTATGATAAAGTTGTTGTTATGTATAATTACACACAGGATGAACTAAGATTATAGAAACAAATTTAATATTGGCAGGTCATGGCTTTGAGTGCTTGACTGTAATTTTCCATTTTTTTCAATAGGCAAACAGAAATACACATTCTGTTCATGCTCAGTAGATAAAATGATATCTCTGCCATTGCAGATGAAGGCCCAGTGTTACGAGCATGGGATGTAGTTAGGAATTAGTCTCCAAAAGCGAAGCTTATATCTTGCTAAACTGGTCGTGGTTTTCCTGAAGGGTGAGGTTCCATGGTCACCAAGAATACCTCCTTCTTCAAAAGTGCATTACTTAAAGTCAGAGACAGGTACTCCAGAAGATCAAGTTTCTCAGACTGCATCTGCCGGAACGCATACAAAGAGAGAAGTAATACAAAAGATACAAAGTTTTTTACTGCTTTCCTTCCTTGCCTCTGAGAAGATGTGCTCAGGAGTTTGAGGAACTGCTGCTCTAGATTACTAGCAGGCAGGGTGAAAAATAAGGAAGAAAAGGGAAACCAAGGACTCACATACTACTTCCTACAGATGAAACAACACAGCTTATAGCAAAGACTGGTAACACTCACGACATGGGGAAAAAATAATAACCATTCATGATATAAACTTAATTGTTCCTCAGTTTAGATATTTTTGTCTTACCTCTACATTAACATAAAGAGAAAAGAGCTAGAGGAAAGAGCTTGCAAAGTAAAGTTTGTTAGAATTCATGAGTTATGATACTGTTTACCTTTGCTTCATATTTTATGAGCTAAAAATAGAACCAAGAACAATACCTTATAAGGAGAAACTATGTTAATAGAGTAATCAAAGGATATAGAAAACTTATAGGAGTTTAGTTCTTCAAATTTATTCCAATTTACTAGCTCATTTTTATATAACTAATATTGGCTTTCTAGTAGGCTATAAAATCTGCTAAACTACCATTATTTAACACCAAATAGGAATTCAAATGTATATTAGGTTTGTTCACTCTTTTGTTTACTCTAGGGAATGTCATAAATTGGCATACTTTACATTTATACGTCATAATATACTGGTTTTAATATAAAACATTAACATAGGCTATGCCACTTATTCATAAATGCTTTTGTTGAGGCTGCCACTGATCAAGGAGGAGGAAGAAGGAACTCTTTGGCCTTTACACATGAAAACTATTGGGCCTACTGGTTGTGTGCATGTGTCAAACAGTCACCTCAGGCACTGATACATGACTAATGACTAAGATGCAATATAAAACTCACTAAGACAGAAATAGGGAAAATCCAAGCAAAGCTATTTCAAAATACTGAAGGCCAATGAAAAAGCTGTTGAGTAGGAATACTGGTAGAACTAAAACAAATCCATTCACATTTCCAGTCAAGCAAAGTTTTAAAAGTGGCTGTTTAAAGGTAAATATTTTGGTGAAATGTTAAAAGATGTGAGTTTGGTACCTATCACTCCTACTAAATAAGGCAGTGGTTGCTCAGAGCTTCTGAAAATTAGATTTATGAACAAATTAAGGTCCTATTTAAAACCAATAAATCCATGTGTGGGTTTTTTGTTGTTTTTTTTTTAAAAAAAAAACAAGTTACATACTTCACATGAGGCTATTCAAACAATAGCTAAGAAATATGTCTTGATGACATTGTGCATCTAATGGCAAACCTGCGGCATTAGTCACAGACAATATGTTAGTAGTACAAAGACTAAATAACGACAGATGCTTTTCTCAAATAAAACCTAGATTTGTTTCTTGAAAGCTGTTTCAAATACGTTTGTGAATGTGAGGCACAGAATTTTCAGCTTGATCAAAAATAACACGAAAATCTTTGAAGAGTTGTGGTAGTTCAAATTCTAGCATTAGTGAACCCTGAGGTGCATTGGGTGCCCATGGCAAGGTGTTGGCAGCGGGGTCTGCAGGGCAGCCTCTGTGAGGGGCAGTGGGGTCTGCAGGGCAGCCTCTGTGAGGGGAGGCCAGAGGCTGCCCCGTGCCGGGCACCGCCAGTTCCAGGCAATTCCAGCCTGTTCCACCACCGGGCACAGCTGAACCACCAGTTCCAGGCAATTCCAGCCTGTTCCACCACAGGGCACAGCTGAACCTCTCAGCCAAGCTCTGATGCCTCAGGGAAAACTGTTTTAGAAAGGGCAATAAACTGGACAAGTAGAGGAATGAGAAGAAAAGAAGAAAAAAAAGAAAAAAAAAGTGTGAGAAACAGGAGAGTGAACACCCAAATCAGGGAAGAAGGAGGAGGAGGAGGTGTTCCAGGTGCTGGAGCACAGATTCACCTGCAGCCTGTGTAGAGGACCACACCAGAGCAGATAATCCACACTGCAGCCTGTGGAGGACCCACACTAGAGTAGATTTTTACCTGAAGCTCTTCAACCTGGTGGAGAGGACCCATGCTAGAGCAGTTCATGAGGGATGGCAGCCTGTGGAGAGGACTCATGCTGGAGTGGGGGAAAAGCGTGAGGGGAAGGAGTGGCAGAGAGGAACTGTTACTGACAGACTGCTGCTGCCTGTGCTGCTTGGGGTGCGGGGACTGGGGTGAGGTGGTAGAGGAGTTGGGAATGAGGGACTGAAATTGAACTGGGAACAAGGAATGGAGGAAGGTTTCATTTTATTTTTTTCTTTTGTTATTCACTATCCAAATCTGTTTTAATTGGCAATAAATTAAATTAATTTTCTCCATACCATGTCTGTTTCGCCTGTGCTGTTAATTGATAACTAATCTCCCTGACTTTATCTTGACCCATGAGCTTTCTCTTCATTTTATTTTCTCACGCTGTCCTGTTGAGGAGAGGGAGTGACAGAGCAGCTGGGTGGGCAGCTGGCTGCTGGACAAGGTCATGTCACCACATAAGATATGTTGACACGTGACCATATAATCATTGTCATAGGTATATACAGCTTATATAGTAAAAATGTCTAAAAGATGGAAGTAAAGACTTTTTTTAAGAACAGTTATAGTTTTTTTAACTGAAAAAGATATTTCATTGTTGTCCAAGAAATTATGGCTGACCTTTAAGTTATGAAACAGTTCTGCTTGCTAGTTCACTCCAGGAGGAAACCGTTACGACAGTGAAAATGGCCTGAAAATTTTGTTGTTTTTTTCTATTACTGTCACCTATATTCTCTGAAAACTCCACAACGTAGGAATTTCTAACTGTGATTAGAGGTATACAAAATATTACTGAAGTTTTGTTATCTTTTTCCAGTTTCAAGCAGAGATTAGGGGGATTGCAAAGGAAAGATAAGATGGCACATAAACAGCCTTAAAACACCAAGATTTTCTACATAGTACGGACTCTGTTCTTATGGGTAACTTTGCAGAAATCACTGCTCTGCTCTAGACCTCAGCTTCCCCACTTCATGAAAGTTTGGGAAGCACTTTCAAATATGAGAAATGTATAATATGAATTTTACATGTCACTGTGTTATAAAATTTTGTGTGACCTTTAACCATCATCACAATTTTTTCAGGTAACTAATTTGAATAACATCATGAATCAATATTTTCAGGGATTATAGCTTTTGATCTGCTGAGCTGGAAGAATTTTCATATCAATAATTAAAAAGACCAAAAAGTGGACTGTTTCCAGTTTCTTGAAATAGCAAGATATGATTCAAATAAGCTTTAAATGTAATAGTAATGCTGAAAACAAACAGGAGACACACTGCTTGTGTGATCAAAGTACTAGAGTACATTAAACAACTGAAGAAACACCATGAAATTTGGTCTAACCAAAGTACTAGAAACTAAGCTAAATACGAAGCTCAATGAACCAGCTGTATGAAGTAAAAAATAAACGTGCTCATTATTCCAGCTCCATACATCCAAAGTTTTGTGTTAAATAAAACTGTATAGAAGGCCCAGGAGTATTCCAGGGACTTCAGACATTTGAACCATTTCTCCTAAGACTTGTCCAAGGCAAACATAGTAAAAGAGAGTGGGTGTATAAAATTCCATAGCCTCCTATTATCAGTTTTTATTGATCCCTCTCAACAATCCCTGAAAAATCTCAACCATGGACACATAGCATATGGAGTTAAAACGGATGTATAAATTTCCCAGTTGAAAATATTCAGTTACAATTGAATGTCCTGTATTTCATAGAGCTTATCATTGACTTTCAGCATTACAAAGAGGCACTCATGATATCTAGATTTTTCAATTATATTCAACTGTTTCTTTGTTTTATCATGATACACATATGCATTTACCTATAATCATATCCATGATAAACCTCTTTATATTTGTCAAAACATAAGCCATTATGAAAACTTCGAAATAGATGATGGTATTCTGTGATAGCAGTTTATGGCCAGAAAATACAAAGACTTACATAAACACTAAAGTGCATTTACAGGAAACAATTTTGTGTCAGATACTGTTAAGCACAGGAATATCAGCAAAAAATTTTTGCTTAATCTTCACAATATGATATTCCTGAGAGTACAGAATACATTTTCAGATTAAGTCATTTACAAATCAGTCTGCAAGAATTTCATTTATAAGTTATTTATAATTTATTTCAATTATAAGTGCATCTTAAGCAAGACTGTGAAGTTTGAAAACATTCCCATTTCATGAGGAGACTGAACAGTCATCTGAAAATGCTATGTGTATGTGACTCAACTATAAAAGTACTGAAGCACTGAAAATGCAAATAACATAGCTGGGCAATCATCCGTCACCACCATGAGCAAACAGTGGGAAATACATGTTGGCTGTGCACACTAAAAAATACATCTACTTTACTATACAGGTATTTTAAATGTATGAATTGTGTTGGCCAAATGTATCCTATTTCTGCTGCACCAGAACATTTTACACAAGACTTGTTGATTGGAGTCCACCGAGATACTGCCCATGCCCTGTTTGCCAAGGCGTGAAGGCAGTATACATGCAAATGTTCCTTAGAACGTTGTCGGTACAGAATCAGTATTGTATAAGACTCCAAGGTATAAGAGGGTAACTGTATGTCTGAATTCAGCTATTTTAATAAAAAGAAGTCGTCCGGGTATTCTTATGAACTAAGAAAGATGTTTAAGTAAGAGTTAGCTATTAAGAATCCTAGGTCATTTTCAAGCTAACGCTATGACAGCAGGTATGGATATCTCAGAAACTCTACTGCAAGAACGATCCAGTATCACCAGACAGTGATTCACACAGTTTTTTTGACCCATCTGTTTGAATCCCTGTTTTGTCTAAAAATGCTTTAAGCATTAGTTTGATATGTAGTGGTAAAAAAGTCTTACCCTAAGAATGGGCAATTCGGTGGCTTTCCAGTTAAGAGAAAAAGCTGTCGGGGAATTTCAAGCAACCTATAGCTGACAACATCCTAATTTAAAATCTTTTCTGTGGTTAAAAACTAACTATATTGATGTTTTGCACACTGTCTTCAAGACTGGTTGTTGATATTTTTTAAAATACTATTGGAAGACAAAAAAGCTGGAAGAAACTGAACCGATGAAGGTAACAGGTAAAAAGTTGTCAACATATGAATTAAATGTATAGAACAAATGTGATCAAGGACAAGATGTATTTGCAAATGAAGTGAATACATTTTCCTGTTTCAGAAATGTTTTGATTCATCACTTATTACTTACAAATTATTTTAAACATCTTATTTTGCAGCCAGAAAAAGATCTTGAGCTATTTTTAGGTCTTGTCAAAACCCTTGCTAAGAGATCAGACGACAATGAGAACAAACTAAATTTGCCAAGAATCAGGCAAATTAAGTTATCTGTGCAAATAGAGTTAGAGATATTTTCTCTCACTTTATTTTTTTCCCTGTGAGTTAAGTTTAGGTATAATATAATTGTTAGAAACAGTTGCTTATTTATAAATAACATGGGAAAATCTTGACCTTATTTTATGTCTTTTTATATTATATGAAATCAGAAGAGATTTAATTAGACTACTATATTTACTTTTGTTTGATGAGTCAGTGATTTCTGTAAACGTAACACATGTAAACTATATTAATTTAATCATGCAGTAGGAATACAAAAATGTGTTGTTACTGATTAAATGATTACTGCAACATCTTGCAGACTCAGCATCAGGAAAAATTATGGCAGCAATTACAGGAAAAGCACTTGATTGCAGTAAACAGCAAGAAAAGAAAGAAAAAACCTCATAAAGCAGGAGCTGGAAAAAGTTGTAAAGCAACTAGATGTAATTTGACAATGTTTTAGGATGACTTCATTGTGAGAAAAAGCATACACTTTTAAGGAACACAATTGACTGCAATAAAAGCCAACATATCAAAATATTTGTTGATTTTAATAATGTAACCTTCATGGACTATTCATTGCACTACTACTGCCATCAGTGAGTCTGAAAGCCATCCTATTGCATATGTATCTTTTTCAGTTTACTGTTTTTCTAAATATTTACTTTTGTACAGTTAGAAAAAATGCAAACTGCCATTTTCATGACTTCACAGTACATGTCATCTCACAACAAACTTTTTTTAGGAGTCATATTGGGGTTTTTCTTCTGAATAACAAGTGACTCTTAGATGAACAATATAGGAAAGCACTGACATGAGCACCCTGCTTCTGTTAGAATTCTATTTTCAGAGCAATGAAGAGAAAGTTTACCAGGGAATAAGAAGGGGAGAGTTATTTAGTAAATAATAAAATCACTAAAAGAAACATTTACTCTTTAACATAAGAAAATATAAATAGATGTAAACTATATACAAGATGTAAGACAGTGTTGCAGGAAAGGATATGAAAAATACTTGATAGCTATCATCTCAATTTTAAAGAAGAAAAGTTATTATTTCGTATTAGGTCGTTGGATGTCAGTTTTAAAATCTTAATGTGAAGAAACCAATTAGAAATGAAGAGGTCAAACAATCTCTTCTTTAAGTTGCATTTTGAAAAAAAAAACCCAATGGTAAAACCCCACACTTCATATGCATTTATATTAAATTACAAATTCAGCAAACCATTTAAGCAGATAATTAGTTATAGGCAAGTGGTTAAGTACTATTGACTTCAAGTTAAGCTCACACTTAATTGCTTTGCTGAATCAGACTCTCCAAGAAGATGTCTAGTAAGTGTTGGATTTTTTTAGAAAACAGGATAAAATCATCATAGCTTTGTGGTTCTCTTGGTTTTAGTTTCATAAATACCTGGTCTTCTGTATTTCAGTACTTGCCTCATAGTCTTTGACATGTTTATGTGCTCAACTAGCCTTTCACTTCACAGGTTAGAAATGAAGTACAGAGAAGCTATCAATATGCCTACACTGATAGCTCAGTCAGATTGGAGCTAGATGCAGTCTGGCTGATGTAGGTGGAAAGTCAGTGCAGCATACTCTACTGCTGCTGAAGAACACAGGATCCCAGATAGGCTTCTGTAAGCTCGTTCAGAAAACACGTTTCACTTTAGGGATGTAATGGTTCAGAAGATAAACTTTGTATACATATGTATTTGTAGCTATATTGTACATGCACACATGTACATACATATAATGTATAATCATATATACATATTTATATATCCAAATATGTATGTGTATATATACTTATATACATACACATGCAAAACTGAAATGAGTTAAAAAAATAGTGTCATGTTTTTGGGGCCAAAGAAGAGCTCAATCAATTTATTAAAGACTGGAGTGGTTGAAGCACATGATAATATCACATACATATTGAAGACCAACACAGTAACACCCTGGGGTTTTACTTTCTATAATAGCCCTTCTTTCTATAATAGTATGAAATGTAGACGGATTTTTTAAGTCATTATTTATTTATGAGATAGCTTAAGTCTAATGCAAAACTACTTAAGAAACCCAAATGTCTCATCTAAATTTCCAAATGAGTAGCAAGTATTATTAGAGCATTAGTCTTCTAAATGTAGACGTAGCTGGCAAAAGAGAAGGAAACTAAAATCTCAGACAATCTACGTCTAACCGTTCTTTCTCTCTGAAAACGGAAACTCTGGTTTAAACATGCAATTTCTTTCTATATGCTTCTGTTGTGGGCCATAGGAAGCCTCTGCAGAAATGAGCTCTACAGCATTAACTAATTAATCTTAACAGTTGCCATGTAAGGTAAATTGGTTTTATTATTGCCCATTTTCCAGAGGAGAAATAGACAGATTTGTTTAAGGTAATGCAGTGAGGCTATGACAAAAGAGAGGGAAGTACTCATGTTTTCTGTTCAAAGTTCAGGCAGTCTCTGCAGTAACCTGATCTATTTCACACATCAGTGCAATTTTAATGTCCATAATGCCATGTGGTCTCAGTCTGGACTGAGCTATCACATCAGAAAAAGCAATGTTGCAGAGAAAGGGTATGAAAACTCAGGCAGTCTACACTCCCATCCACGCATGTTACTGTCTTCTCAAACTGTGCTTCAAAGACAAACCCTAAAGGCACCATCCCCAATCTGATTTCAAATGTTACTAGATACCATAAATTCCAACTGTTATCTCTCATATCTTTTCCCTTGCTCTTTATAGGAGACAATTTATATTTCTTCTGAACTGGC
This sequence comes from Ibycter americanus, assembly GCA_035590275.1. Lineage (NCBI taxonomy): Eukaryota > Metazoa > Chordata > Aves > Falconiformes > Falconidae > Ibycter > Ibycter americanus. Next base: position 37,097,070 of record JAVJGI010000040.1, read on the forward strand.
TTCTCACATGCTTTAGCTGTTTCTCTAGAGCAGTCAGAGCCGTACTCACTGCTAGATTCACTGTGCAATAGCGTTCGCTTTTGACATCATAAAAAATTGGTGATGTTGCCTGCACTACCAGTATGTCTTAAAGTTTGCCAGGACCATCTTTATCCCATACTCCTTCAAAACACACAGCTGAGCCTGAGGCACAGTCTGGGGCTAACAAATACGAGGAACACCTCTTTCTATAGAAGTATGAGAAATTCTACAAGGAAGAGGTGGCTGAAGAGTAAGCTTCCAGGGAAATTTTTAGAGCTAAAGCAAAAGGTCACCGTTCACACCGGCAGACCCAGGAGGAGCAGTGACAGATTGCTGGCATGGAGACAGATAATGCTGAAGAACACTCAAACACTGTTATCAGGGCTAGTTCACTACAGGTGAAAAACTATCAGTTTATAGAAAAAAGGGACTTCTGCAAATCACCTTGTCCAACTTCTGACTCAAATCAGAGCTAACAACAAATTGAGATTATACTGCCTAGAACCTTAGTTCAGGTGAAGGGGTTGGTTGGGGCAGGGACTGTGTCCATGGTCTGTCTCTTTTTACCCACAATCTGTGGAGTGGGACACCTCTACAAGGTTGGTGGAGGGAATGACTGAGCTTCTGGAGAGGTAGCCAGTAAGTCACGATCTGTGGAGGGGCAAACTTCAGTCTTGGAAAGTGGTGTAGTAAGAAGAGAGCCTGATCATTGAGGCCCAGTGAGCAGCTGGGTGAACAGATTTTTCTTGTTAAGAGAGAAAGAAGTCATAGAATCATAGAATCATTTAGGTTGGAAAAGGCTTTTAAGATCATCAGGTCCAACCATTAACCGAGGACTACCAAGTCCACTACTAAACCATGTTGCTAAGTACCGCATCTACATGTTTTTTCAAACACGTTCAGGGATGGTGATTCCACCACCTCCCTGGGCAGCTTGTTCCAATGCTTGGCCTTTCTTTCAGTGAAGAATTTTTTCCTAATATCCACTCTAAACCTTCCCTGGCACAACTTAAGGTTATTTCCTCTTGTCTCATTGCTTGTTATCTGGGAGAAGAGACCGACACCAACCTCACTACACCCTCCTTTCAGGTAGTTGTAGAGAGCAATAAGGTCCCCACTGAGCCTCCCTTTCTCCAGGCAAAACAAACACAGTTCCCTCAGCTGCTCCTCATAGGACTTGTGCTCTAGACCCTTCACCAGCTTCACTGCCCCTTTTTTGACACGCATCAAGTAATCACTGCTGCCCTATCTTTTTCTAGAACAGATTCCTTATGAGGAAGCAGCAAATGGAACTGCAGGAAAAGCTGTTGGATGTCTGGGATATAGCAGTTGGTATGGTTAAGCTATAATTCATCATATCATGTGTGAGTGGTGAATGTGGTATTCAGAGTCAGGATGTGCAGCACTAGCCAATCTTGTCTCCTTTGGAATGGGGTGCAAAATAGCTTGGGATATGTCAAACAGAAAGATGTGTTTCTGCTTTTAGTACTATTTAACTAGTAATACATTTTGCTATCTGTAAATAGTATCCCTACTGTTTTCTGTGGCTGAGAGAATATGTAGATGGACAGGTATAATGGAACGAGAATGTATACAGAATTACGAAAAGGCTTTCAGTGTACTGACTTCTGCCTGCCTTTGAGCAGGCATGTAGACCTCTGGATAAATTACTGAGGAGCAGAGTGACTCCAGCTAAAGCCAAAAGCTGTGGAAGTGTTTTCCAAGGCAAAGAAATGGATTTTAGATGGGGGCAGATAAATTTAACTTAATGAACTTGTCTATTTTGGAAGAGACATTCACCTCCATTTGGATGTGGTTGGTATAACTCATGGTTTCACACTATCAGCTGTTGCAAACACATTTTGTCGTTACAGCCTGTTCAGCTTTCAAAGCTCAACAAAGGTGGCAAGATGGTGCATCCTTTGGTGTATGATATCTTCAGTATTTCAACAGCTCCAGTCGGTTTCCACAATGAATTACCTGTCTTGTCAAAGATTTATGTTTAAAGAGTTCCTGTAATAAAAAGTGCTAACGACCAAAGCTAAATTCACAAAATAATAGAATCATGGAATAATTTAGGTTGGAAGGGGTCTAACTAGAGCAGGTTGCTCAGGGCTGTGTCCAGTCAAGTCTCAGATACCTCCAAGGACGGAGATTCCACCAACTCTCAGGGCAATCAGTTTCAGGGTTTGAGAACCTTCATGGTAAAACCAGTTTTTTCCCTTTATCTAGTTGTCACTTCCCATGTTCCAACTTGTGTCCACTGCCTCCTGTCCTATCACTGTGCACTTCTGATAAGAGTCTAGCTCCATCCACTCAGGTAGTAGCAGAAAGAAACAAGGACTCCTCTAAGCCTTCTCTTGTTAAGGCAAAACAAACCTTGTTGCCTCAGACTGTCACCCATCATGCATTCCAGCTCCTTGACCATCTTGGTCACCCCCCACTTGACTCACTTTAGTATGCTAATATGTCTCTTGAAATGGGGATCCCAAAGCCAGGCATAGCGCTTCAGATACATCCTCACAAGTGCCAAACAGGGCGGAAGGATCATGCCCCTGGACCTGCTGACCACATTCTTAATTACAGAGCTCAGTATGCAGTCAGCCTGCTTGCTGCTGAATAGGATTCAACTTGATGTCCACAAGGAGCCTGAATTTTTATTTTTTTCAAAGCTGCTTTTTCAGCCAGCTGGCCTGCCACCAGCCCCTGCTACTGCGTGAGGTTACTCCTCCCCCAGCACAGGACTTTGCACTTCCATGTGTTGAACTTCATGAGGTTCCTGTTAACACATTTCTCCAGCCTGACTAGGGCCTTCTGAACAGCAGCCCTGCCCTCCAGTGTATTGACCACTTCTCCCTATTTGGTGCCACGAGCAAACTTGCTGAGAATGCATTCTGTCCCACTATCCAGGCCACTAATGCAGACGTTGAACAGTATTGGTCCCAGTTCTGATTCCTGAAGGATATCACTTGTTACTGATCACCAGATAAACTTTGCACCATGAATCACAGCTCTTTGAGCTTGGCAGTCCAACCAGTTTTCAGGCTACCTCATTATCCATTTATCCAGCATGTACTTCACCAATCTGGTGATAATGAGACTTTGTGAGAGTGTGTTAAAGGCCTTGTTAAAGTCAAGTATACACCATCCACTACCCTCTACTTTGTCTGCAGCACCAGAACTCATCTTACCATAGAAAATTGGTCTGGCATGATTTCTGCATGCTAAATCTATGCTGGCTGCTCCCAATCACCTTTTTGTCATTCAGGTGTCTGAAAATGGCTTCCAAGAGGATTTATGCCATCACCTATCCAGTCACTGAGATGAGGCAGATCAGCTTATAGTGCCCTCGATCTTCTTTCTTGCTGTTTTTGATGATGGGTCTGACATTTGGTTTTTTTCCAGTCATTGGGAGCCTCCTCCAAAATTCATGAACATTTGAAGAGGTTAGACAACAGCCTTGCAGTGACATCAGCCAGCTCCATCAGGATCCTCAGATGCATCCCATCTGTTCACACTGATTTGTGTATGCCTAATTGGCTAATCCTGTCTTTGGATAATGGAGTTGGTATTTCACCCTCTTTTCTCTCTTGAAAAGATAAAAAGATAAAGTAGACTTTCAAGCATTATTAGAAAACAATGCAGCGCACACTCTTATATGATGTTAATTATAGGTTTTCATGTCTTTGCCCGGTTAGGCCCAAATGCCACTGATACAAATCTAACAACATCTATCAGAAGACTGTGGTATTTTAAGGCTTTTGAAAATAGATACAAAGCAGCTATTAAGGCTTCAATGTACATATTCTGTGAAACTCAAGGGCAGTGAAGAGATTTGTCAGTGAATGTATACAACTCAAAAAAGATAGAGCCCATGGTAAAAAGAGTTGAAGAATCTAGGATACTGACATATGCAGATAAAAACCACTGTGATTAACAACCAACACACTCAGAGAAATAAGAAATACTCCTGGTTGGAATTAATGAATAAAGAAAAGCCAAAAAAACTTAGATGACAAGTTTGTGCTTGAAAGACAGACTACATTAAAAGAGGAATGAAGTCTGGACAAATTCATATATGCACAGTCAATAAAGACACAGTTACAGAATATCTTTTAAGCAAATATATTTTACATATCTTATTTTTCTTGTTAATAGCATTATGTATTTTCATAACTTCAGTTCTCCTCTGTCCAACTTGTACTTTAAACTTGCTAGGTTCTCTTTCTTAGTTGAGCTCCTAATTTATGATCATTAGGTCTTGTTCACATTCTAATTTTGCAAGGCAAATCATGTTATCTTCATATAACACCTGTAGTTTAGAAACAAGAAAAAACTGATTACTACTAAATACTACTAAATATACTAAATAATTGTCTCCACAAGAATGTTTCAGCATTCACTGTAAAGATTCAACTTTTCTTTTACAAAAACGGTATGGCTCAGTAAAGGAACATGACATTAATTATAATAAGAAAATTATAGAAAAGGAACAAAGCATAGTATAAAATCACAAGGTAAGGTTACAGATCAAACTACAGTCAAAATAACATAAACAGCAAAATTAAATAATTATAATAAATGCTAATCAATTAACTTACTTTTATCCAAAGTGTAGTATAGGCTATTCAGGAATTTTATCAGTTTTGGTTTATTTTATTTCAACAGAAGCAATCAGAAGTAGCCAAGTTATGTCATGTGTTGACCTTCCACATGTTTACTACAAAAATGAAAAAATCTGGTTTGGGCTGTGTCTGTCATCTTTATAAGGCAGACATAAAACAGTAAAAAATTCCGCGGAAATATCCAAATTATATTAGGACAGTTGGAGTTTATCAGGTACAGTTGTGATTATGAAAATAAACGGGTCTAAATAGAGGAAGAGTTATCTTATAAAGTTACAGCTTTATAAATACATGCATATTTTCCACACCCATACAGAAACAATTTCACAAACTGGATCTAAATTGTGGGTAAGGTAACCATTATTTGCTCATAATCATGTGATATAAATAAAAATGATCAGAAAAAGCCTAAATATACATATTATATGTTTTGTATTTGATTTTACACATAATGGTCTAGCATTTAGTTCACTAAAACAATTAGCACTAGGAATCTGACAAACTCAAAAGTACTACTGTGTTTAAATAAAAAATAAGAAAACCCAAAGTCAACATAACACTGAAGAATCCTTTAGTGAGCACTCACCCAAAATTAAGTCCTTTTATGCCAACATTATGAGTCTTTGTTCATTTGCTTCTGGTAGGCAGCACTGTAGTGCTTCCTCTACAGTATGTACTGTAGTGGAGCAGATGCAAAGATGTGCTCACATCACATAACTAGAAGTGATGAATTTGATATAGTCCTGTTTGCCCTTCCTTTCATTGCTTTTTCTTCTGAACCATCACAGATAATCTTTTATTCTGTCCTTAATTTTCTGATGACACTCCATAACTAGGTTTATGAATCTTTGATTCATGCAATCCTTCATCTTTCTAATGTGGCTGGGGGAACCACCATTTTTTACATGAATCACAAGCTAACAAATTATGCCCAGAAGTCATACGGATCTTTAATTATTGTGTGATTAACACTGAAAATTAGTTGGCTCTAATAAAATCTTTTGGGCAAATATAATTCTTGAATCCTTTTAAAATACAACAAATCAATACTGTTTAGCATTTCATCAATGCTGAAACATCTGGGCAAGTGTCATCCACCTTGGTATTGGTGTGTTGTGTATTCCAACATTTAACTGAATGGAAAGCTCAGAAGTTGTTAAACCGAATGAGGAAGCAAACACCTGGAAAAAACAAGGAAGAAATAATAAAGTGTCCATTATTTTATTTGGAATGCACTTCTTAATGTTTTCAGCACACTGACAAGTGTGTCAATAGCAAAATACTTTTCACCCTGAATGAGTTCCCTAAAATACTATTCCTAAATTATTTATTTTAATCTTAGTAGGAAATATTTTCACTTATTTTAATATGGCTTTTAGTTTATACTTCTCACGTAAGTACCAACATGTGTATTAGATGTCTAAGCTTCATATCCATTGGAGACCTAGGCAGTAAACTGAACTGAAATGTTCTGAACAGCTATTCAGCCAACCAAGGTGTGTACTTAAGAATGAGAAAAATTTGCCTAATTTCCATTAAACATTTTTTGTCTTCACAGGAGCACATTCCCCATATGTTGATAACTACAGACAGACTCTCAAATTTAGAGGTGAATTTAGAGATGAATTCCACCAGCACAAATTCAAAAGATTATAAAAATATTTAAATTATTTATATATATCAGGCACCGAGGCCTTTTTCCTTCAGTTATTTATCCTGCATATTCATCTCCTTCAGCACTCTTCCACATTCAACTTTACTCTTCAGTGTCCATTTTATATAACAAACTGAACTGTCAAAGTCTAAAACTTTGTCTAAAAATAATTTCTGTTTTCACATTTGTGATGAAATGTGCAGCAAAGATATTTTGCAAGTCTCTTAAGCAATCCTTGTATAATACCAAGGATGTAATTTGCCTCAGCTTTAGCAAAACTTTCAACACTGCCTCCCACAATAACTGAATTAAATCATTATGGTCTGGATAGATGTACAGCAAGATGGATAACAACTGGTTGAATTTTTGGACTAATAGGGTAGTGGTTAGTGAGTCATCCTCTAACTGGAGGCCAGTAACCAGTGTAGCACCACAGGAGTCTGTACTGGGATCTCTCCTCTTAAGTATCTTAATATCTTAATCAACAAGCCAGAGAAGGCAACAGAGCGTACTCTCATCAAGTTTCTAGATGACACCAAACTGAGGGGACAAGTCAACAGAGCTGAGAGCAGAAGAGCAGGGCTGCTATTCATTGGGATCTGAACACACAGAGAAATGGACAGACAGGAACCTTATGGTATTCTACAAGGACAAAAGCTAAGTCCTGCACCTAGGAAGAACCCTTTGCACTGATAGAGGCTGGGGACTGGCTGCCTGAGTAGCAGCTCTGCTGGAAATGACCTGCGGCTTTTGGCAAGTTGAACAAGAATCTGCACTGTGCCTGGGTAGCAAAAAAGGTCAACAGCATCCTCGGCTGTATTAACAGCAGCACAGGGAGAAGACTGAGGGAAATTATTATCCGCCTTTACTCAGAACTCATGAGATCACATCTGTGTCTAGTTTTGAGTTCCTCAGCAGAAATAAATACAAAGATAAACTGGAATGAGTTCATCAGCAGGCCATTGTCAGGGAACTTGGAGCTCTTGCCCTGTGAGAAAAGGCTGACAGACCCAGGCTTGTTATGACTGCAGAAGAGATGACTTTGGAAATACCTCACAGCAGCCTTCCAGTAACTACAGGGAAGTTATTATGATGGAGTCAGGCTTTTTGCAATAGCGCATGGTGAGAGGATGAAAGGCAACAGACACTTGGAACAAGGCAGCTTTAGAATAGAGAATCTTCTTGAGGAGAATCATACACTTGAAGAGGTTGTATTAGGCTGGATAAAGCCCTGCATTACTTGCTTTGACCTCATAGCTGAGCCTGTTTTGAGCAGTAGGTTGGACCAGAGAACTTCTGAGGTCCCTTCCAAGTTGAATTTTCCTATAATTCAATTACTCTATATCATTCAATTTTGTTAAATACATGGTCTTCTTGTGGCTGTCAGATATACTAGCATAAAGAGTTCACATTTGTCAGCACATATTGCAGTTCTTTTCTGCACTTAAGATAACAGAACAACCATAGCACCATGTGGTTTCCATTAGAAAGTGCTGACTTTTTAATAAAGCAAAACAAGGATGACTTGTACAGTACACCTTCCTGCCACATTTACAAGGATTCCCTGTACAGAAGGCTGTTCTCAGGTACTGGCTGTTTGTAAATGTAAAACACAGTTACTTGAGTGTCTGTTTAAATCAAGCCCATATGCTGAGATATCAGCTCCCTGAGGTCCAGAATGTATAGATACCTACTATCATTCCCAACACTGACAGATATTCCACAGGTACTATAATTAAATTTCGATGTCTAGCCTTAAATAAAGAGGGCTCCTGGGCTGCAACGAAGTCAAAGATGTTACAGTATTACTTAATCCACTTTCCGTGATATGAGGACCCCAAAATGGCTCACGTTACCTGGACTGTCTTGGGTATACGGAAATGACTATTCCGGAAATAGGTGGTAGATGCAATAAATGTAATTTTGATTATACTAGAACCAACATCTACATCATAAATTTTCCTGATAACTGCTTTTCTGCCAGTCATGCAAGATCCTGGATAGCAAGCAGGAGAACTAACAAAGCAATACAAGAATGCTGCCTTCACCTTATGAAAGCTTGTCTCCATAAAAATGTCCTCCTCTGCATTCACAGGTTTTCAGAGAAGACACACACTTGAAGAAAAAACAAGAAACTCAGAAAAACTACCCAGTCAATTCCATCCTTCCACAGCTTTCTTAGATGTTTAGCCAGAAGATATTTTACCACCAAAAGAGGTTACAGCTGTTTCTAGTATCAGAAAACCCAAATTGCAATGAAGAGTCTAGGACTACCAAGTCCAGTTTCAAATGTAATCATATACCTCAGGCAAAATGTCCTCTGATACAAATGGCTGCTCGTGCCATTAGGTGGAAAGACTCATATCCTCAACAGAAGGAAGTAAATCTGGTAGCCTGTATGGCATGGCATATCATTTAGAAAAAAATATCTGTCCAGAAAGCTTTCAGTTACTTTTCAGCATATGTTTATTTCAGGTGGATTATGGCTTTACATGAAATATTTTTGTTGAGATGAGGGTACCTGTCACAGCACTACAAAACTAGCCAGCTGCAACAAGGCTTTCCCACACAAGGTTCCAAAAGTTCATCTACTGTCCGT
>JAVJGI010000040.1:37106068-37108568 GCA_035590275.1 Ibycter americanus
GCTATTTAGCTACTTAGCAGGAACAAGCCACAGCTGTACATTATCCACATCAGCCAACCCACCACCCCAGAAGCAAAACCATAACTGTATATTATCAATGTTAATTAACCCTGTACTGTTCCTCTACAGGTACCCTCCAATTAGACTGCATATAATGCACAAATACTGTAATGCAGTCTACAGAGAAACTTCTTTTGACATAATTCCTGAGTGTAAGTGCTGCAGATTTGAGATTTTCAAAGTAGTCTTCTGAAAAGCTAGATACTATCCAGTGTAGCAGGCTTTTTCTTTTTTCTTTATTATTTTTCTCAAAAGAAATACCACCATTTACATTACCATAAAAGGAATATAATCTACACATTGATAGAAAGTTCATGAGAAAATTTAAAGAACTGCTACACGTATATGTTGTTATACATGCTATATGTAGCCTACAGAAGAGCAACTTGCTTATCCCACCTCACCTAGCTAAAGCTTAAAATACAAAGATGTGAAGGAAACGGTCAACTAATGAACAGTAGTGATACATTTACTGACTTTTCCACATATTTTTACTTACCTAGCTAAAGAATAATGGGAAATTGAAAATGGAATCATTCAAGTTGCATTGAAGAGAGAGAAATAGCCTGAGAAGACAGGCTTGCAAGGATATTAATTGTTATGACAGAAGGAAGATCTTCCTACCCAACAGCAGACACCTACTCAACAGCACAACCTCAGACACCATTAACTTCTGTTTGACTTAAGTTTGTACAGATCTTTGACAGTTGTCTCCCTAGCACCACCTGGTGTCTGCCAACTTGTAACTTGTGAGAATGCACCAAACACAAAATGAATTCAGCTCATGGCCTCATGGGACAGAAAAATTTACAACAGGCATCTCCACAAAGGCTCAGAAGAATATTAGGCTGGGTGGAATGAGCATACATTATGTTTATGATTTTCACCAACTTAAGTTGGTGAAACATTGAACAAACACATATTTGCCCATGTCTCATGTATTCCCTCTGTTGGAATATGAAGGATGATAGGAGCTTGGATGTTCATGTTAGCTGGATTTTACATATGAAATATATCCTTCTTCATTCCAAATTTTACTTAGAAGATATGCTATCTACATTTCAGCTGAATGGTACTTTAACCACCTTCAGCTTATATGGCTCATGGAAAAAAAAAATCACATAATATACACTTTTCCAATAAAAACATATCGAAAAGATATTCAGTATAGCCTTAAGAACTGCAATACTAATTTTTTTTTTACAATGCATAGCTGTCGACAGCAATATCAGGGCACAGCTGTGCAGAAAATGATTCAACCTCCATATGCTGCCACTGTGTATACTATACCGTAATTCATAAATATGAAGAGTGAAAGTATCATTATTCAATGTCCCTGAAGAAAATGAGAGCCTATGTTTTTTTAGTATTCATCCGTTTTGCAGAATGGTTTAATTTAATTTTAATGTATGCATTATTTTGTCTAAGGGAAAAAAACCTAACCTTGAAATGGTAAAATAATCAAATACTGAATCAATATGCAATAAACTCTTCTGATATCACTTTCAATTTGTTTTAGTACAATTAAAATAATATATTTTCTAAATACTTTTAGAGACATGCACCTATTATATCTTACTATTATTACAGAATATATCACTATTTGATAGTTTCATCAAAAAATCCTAGATGGTAGTCTATCTGAATTATGTTAAATAAAATATAGCCACTGTCTTAATTAGTCTGCAAGATTAAAATCAAATGGATCTGGGATAAAAACTGAAGTCTAAACATGCCGTATATATCATGTGTACAACAGGGCACACAGAAGTCAAAAGGTCATTATTTTTTCTGAAAATTACATATTCTCATGCAAAATCTGATAGTCTTTATTGATGGACAATGTCATAAAGCCATCACTGTGTTTATAGACATTTAATTGAAGACAGCATAAAACGATAAACTAAGAAACATGCATGGTTGACTCCTCCAATTCAAACCATAAATCATACTGATGTTCAGACAAGTCGCCCAGACACAAATTCTGATGATAGATGAACCATTTAACTTTGATTTTTGAAAGCAATGAGCTCGCTAGCAATACCTCACACTGACTAATACCACATATGGTCATATAAGAACTCATCAAAAATCCATTTTTCCCTTGTGTGGATGCTAAAATTATCTTCTAAATGATCATTATTAAAAGTGTGCAGTGTGTAACATCCTCCTAATGTTCATAGCTGGATTTAAAGTCTGCTTGCTTCAGTAAGCAATGATTTTATTGCTGTTTCTAATCTTAAATAAAGGCTCTTAAAATATAAATAAAAGAGATGAGACAATATGTAATATTAATTTATAAAAAACATTATAGAAAAGCTAACAAAACAAATGAAGGGAAAGAAACTTTTTTTCAAGTTTCTCAGCATAACATGATTTCTCTAGATGATAAAATATACTGTACAGCACACAGTTACGACAAAACCTGAGCCAAAGTATT
>JAVJGI010000040.1:37111068-37202042 GCA_035590275.1 Ibycter americanus
CTGACTGAGGTCAGACTGAAACTGGTCACTCAGAGGTTGAAGGTTCTGTATTGTATTACCAGTAGTAGCCATCCAGTCACCACACTATAAATATTTAATATAATTACAGTTTTCTCCTCATAAACTTCATTCACTGGGGATGCCACTAGTTTCCAATGTCTTGATGACAGAAAGTGAAACTCAGCTGAAACTGAACCTAAAAGTCTTTCTTTCCTTGCCTTTAGATTAATTCAAATTGTAATTCACTTTAGTTTGAAAATGCGTATACAGGAGAGTTGCTCCTGCAAAATGAAAAAAGGTCTATTTCACATTCCGGACAATGTCAAAGGTCTGTCTCTGTTTACTTTCTTCCTACAAATTCCCTGAAGTGACATACTGAATTATAGAGTAAAACTTCTGTTTTGTAAATAAGAACATGTTCCTGGCTGGAGGAGAGAGAATTAAGAAGGTATTTTCACACATTAGTGATGACAACTTATAATTGACTTGTTGCTCTGTTTTGTTATGCTACTCAGTGGTTATGCTGTCATCAACAACTTATGAAATTAACTCACTCTCTTTGCATGTATATCCTCTTTGAATGCCTTGGATAAAGGAAAAGTGGCTTACACCACTCTGGAAACATTTGACACGTATGCTGTCATCACTTTAGAAATATGGTGAAACTAAACAACAAAAATGTGGGAAATGTGGTGGTTGTTTAGCATTATGCAGTGCAATTTTTAGAAAAAACTCCACTCTTCAAAGGATTAAACCACAAAACTAAATATGCATTTGATATTAATAACGAAGATTTGAAGTCTTTATACTCCAGAAGTGTAACTGTTGGACCACATTTCACAGAAGATTATTTTGGATTAGACTTTATAGCAATGTCCTTATGTACACACCCATATATCTTGCTATTATTATGGAGTAACAATGGCCAAAACATAATCTAAGCTGAAAATCAGTTCCTGTTAGATATTTGAGTACATAAATACCAATATCAAACACATAGGGAAAACAGGGTGTTAAAATAAATTTAACAGAATTAAATAACTGTACAAGTTACAAAAAACTAACCCTGGTAAACAAGGACAAAGAGATTACTTATCAGTAGTTGCAACTCTTCAAGTGAAAGAGTATACACATATTCTTAAATATGTCCTATCACTACAGATCTGAGAAGTTTTTCCATTGCAGTGGTTGCAGAACTTAACACTCAAAGCCATGCTGTCTTGTTTAGTATGAAGAAACATAGTACGGGATGTATTTTCCATTGTGTCAGTTTTACTTCAGCCACAGAAATGAAACCCTAGAAAGACTGGAAGACTTTGAAGGAGAACTGAAATTGGACTACAGCTGCAATCACAGGGTGTTATGCTACGTCTGCCATAGCAAAGCAGTGAGATTCCTTTTCCATCTTAACCAGAACATCTGATTACAGTGGAAATAACAGAAATACGTACACCAATATGATGATGGAATAATGAATGTCCTCCCAAAAGAGCCTGTATGCACATGCAAATGGGAACACAAGAATTGATGCCTTCTTTTCATGGTGGGAAGCAAGCAAATCTAAATGAGGTTGGTCATACACATCAAGACCACCAAGAACACAATGAAGCTGATTTCCCATTGTCAGTTTGCTACAGAACTCTACATCAATAGTGATCTTGTAAAGGGGTATTGAGTCAGCTATCACTGCTTGTATATGACAATTTTAGGTATGAAATAGGAATGCTTTGCCTGAACTGCAAAGGTGAAGCTCTAGAATACTGAAATACAATTTCTGTTCCTCCTGCATCCAAGGCCTACATACAACAAAGATGTCCAAATGACCTTGCTATTCCACTACAGACACACTTGACATCATTGCTCTAGGAAGCCACAGCAGGTGGAGGGGCATTTCTTGTGAACATTGAGCTGATTCATCACCACAGCTGAGAAACCCAACAGTGTGAAAACAGTGACCTGCTACTTGGCAAGAAAGTACAATGAGTGTAATCACACTTGGAGATAACCAAAGCAAAGATGAGCATGAGACATTAGGTATATATAAAATATTGGTCCTAAGAGGGCTAGGTGCTATTTTACTGGGGGGATGAGACATCAAATAAACCAGATTCTGCCAGGAACTAGCAAAGCTCTCATCACTAAGAATCATTCTACAAATCTCCATAGTCTCTGACAGTACAGACTCAATTTTTGAATTTTCACTGAGACAGAGATGTGTCAACAGAATCCACGTTTTCCTCAGAGGCTGAAAATAAAGAAATTACTGGCAAAAAACCTAGTCATGCAAAGACCATGCAGAAGCTTGAACTGCTAATGAATCCATCAGAAATAACAACACTGAGGTGATCTTCTCTTTATGTTAAAATATATGCCCCCTGGAAATTTCAAATTACAGACTCAACTGTCCTGAAGAAGTCTGGAAAGTTGTCATCCTTAACTTGACTATCACATATAAAAGCTCATTTTAAAGTCCAGAACAACCAGTCAGCTCCCTTTTCTACAATTTTTTAAAAAGTCAACACAATAACCCAGCACTGAGAGAAATGTTGCATCTTATAGAAACCTGTATTCCAGATTGTATATGTCTGCATTGATCTGTGTGGCTGGCCACTTATATATGTGCATTGTGTGTATGCATACTTTGGTTATAGTAAATATGTGCTCAGTCTTGCTGCTGGCTGGGCCTGGGGAAAATGGCAGCAGCAGCTTCACCACTATTGAGTGAATCACCATATCCAAAAGTTTCTTTGCCAACAAAACCAAAAAAACAAAACCCAAGGGGTTTACACAACACATACACTCATCAATCAGAATAAACTTCTTCAAGGGATTATTAACTGAAGTACTGTACTGAAGTACATCTGAGGAGAGCTAATCAAAATCTCTGTAAACGAAAATTATCATTTTTGTAAGAAGTACAACAGTCCAAATCAACGCAGAACTGAGAAAAACTAACTGTGATCTGCTGTATAACTTTGTAAGAAAAAACAAAGACTGTGGGATGCCACAATGAGGCAATTTCCATTCTGTTGTGTTGCATCTTTTTTCAAGGACTCCACAATTAGTTACAAAAGGGAAAGAAACCTGTATCCCAAATCCACAAGGAGTGTTTCCAGAATCTTGGTGTCAAGAGATTACATCTGCCATTGGGGCAATTTTGTTGCTGTTCTGTCACTAAGTAAAAGAAGTGTTAAAGAAAAAATGTGAAAGAAAAAGGAAAACTTTAGAAATATGGGCTCCCTGCTCATCCTAGTTACTAACTTAGCTGGCTGAAACTGAGGCAGACCTCCACCACTCTGATCTTCCTTCTAAAGCAAACTGCCCAAAAAGAGTAAATTGTAAAGTCCAGCAGCAGGCACAACATTAGAGAGATATGGGCATTTCTGACATCTTTCTTCACATTCATCCATTTTGTCTGCAATGGCTATGCAATAGCTATGACATTTATGATGAAAGGTTTTAAATGGGTATATGAGCAAGGATGAAAAAAAAAGGAGGAGAAAGACTATATAAAAGCTAGGAATTATAGCTGTGATCTGCTTCTTGATGAGGAGACAAAAAAGCAAAAATATTTATATTCATATCTGGACCTTGACTGACAATCTGTCAGGTCCATCACGTGGAACAAATGATGTTGGTAACATGCTTTGCAGTCCTAATTCCCTCATCAATCAAAATTATTTGTTTTGCTTTTTACTCACAGAAGGGCAAAGGTTTGCAACTTTGTCCTGGTAGGGAGATGGGACACTGCTAAGAAATACATATGGACATAGACATGTGACTACACTTGCATTAATACTGTCACCTAGAGCTTGGCCATGCCCTCTCAGCTCCATTGCAGAGATGAGGTCATTTTCTCCCCACAAATATGTAGGAGACATTTGTCCTTTATACAGATCCCTACAGCTACTGTATCTTTGCTCCCCTATTTATAACAAGGGTATGTAAAAGGAATTAAAAACCAAAAAACTAAGGACAGAATCAAAGTTTCTTGTTTTAAGACAAGAATAGAAAAGGCTCATTTGACTGACTATACCACAAGATATTAATTCCTTTACCAGAAAATTCATATTCCGTAGCAAAATGACAAAGTTCTGCAATACTAGAGGAAAACCATGAAGATGATCATTTAGATGGAGAAAATAATAATTCACAAGTTATACACCATTCAGATTCTTGTATTCTTACACATAATAATGTATCTTGAATTACGTTACATATATGATATTACATGTACATTCCATACAGCAACCAAATGTACAAAGTATTTGAGAATTCTTGCATCACATTTTGAAAAGATTCTTTTCTAGCACTCTCCTCAGCTGCCACTACTCAGACCATACAAAAAAATGACCAGAGGAAAGAACACCACTTAGTAAGTGGCAGGATATTGAAAGGAAGAACAATCCATGACACTAAGATCTCATTTATAAGATAGACAGTTGACTCACCTGCTCTCTCAAGTGTATTATTTTTTTTCTTTTAGTCGATCTATCATATGCCTAACAATGGAAAACAAAGGTTTTGGTGCCACTTAAATATTTTGGATGACCATAAGATAAAACAGAGCTGCCTGACAAAAGCAAAACGGTGGGTGCTCCTCACATACTCAAGAGGTGTTATCACTTCTTGTTAATACAGCAGCACATAGGAGAAACTTAAAATAAATGACTGCTATCAGTTCCAAATGAACACATAAGTAGGCCATACTGTTGAAAGTACTGCCATTCACAGCTGTAGCTTGTACCATGGTTCAGTCAAGCCATTCAACTTCTGCAAACATGTATTGAGAGCCCATCCAGAAGACAAGAAGTGGTTGCTCCAGATGCTTACTGTGAGTTGCTGTGGATCTTATATTGCAACACTGTAGAAATGTTCCAAGTACGTTTAAAAAAAAAACAAAACAAAACTGAAAGGTTTCACCAGCTATAACAAGGTTTAAGTTTTGAAGTGACATTTATACCAGCTGAAAACTAAAGTTAATGAATTTACACCTTTCACAACTGTCATTCTTTACAGCAAGTGAAAATTTGGAGACATTATGATCTAGGTTAAACTTCATACACATTGTGTGTACGCAAAACCAACTCAGGCTGAGAAATTGCCCTGAAGATGTGTGCACACTCAGGTAAACTCCTTTTCCCTGTTTTCTCAGCAAAGCAGTTACCTAGAAGCTGATAACCTTGGATGGTGCAGTCTGTGCATACTACTGTACATACATGTACTGGAGACAAATTTCCACCAATTTGATAATCCTAGTCTCTGTAGATTATATTTATGAAAATGATATTTTTCCTAATTTTCTAGTTTCTGTTAGTATTGTTACCTAATTAAAAATTATTAGGTATTTTCAACAGTGTTTAGAACATTTATTCCATCTATCCAGTTGTCAGACTGTAACACGAAGATTTTTTCATTTCTATGAAATAAAACAAAATTGCTATCTTGCAGTGAAGCTTCTATGCCTTAACCAAACGCATCATGGGTAGCAGTAGTGCATATTATTACTCATTATTTAGACAATCTGCCACTAGCTTCTCATGATATGGTGGAGGTCCTGAGGGGTGAGATTGTCAAAGATTGCAAAGAGCACTGTACACAATTCCAGCGACACATCACTAGTCCATTACTTACAGCAAAGGCATTATCAACTCATTTCACAGAGGGAAAGTGAGCTATACCAACTAGTCTGTAAAACAGTCCCAGCTTGACAGTTTTAGTTATATTTTTAATTTTATTTTGGTATAAATAAATGGATCTAAAAACTCTGAAATAAAAGCCTGGTCCTTAAACTAATAAATTTGTAGACCTATTTTCAAAAAATGTTTGAATTTAAATAGAAACATGCCGTTCTTATATACCACCACATTTTCTATTCTTCAGAAGTAAACAAAGTCTACACCCAGGTCTATTAATTTTACTCAGTATAAAAATGAGCTACACAATGGCATATCTTCCTTTATAATAATTCTAGGTGGTAGGCCATAAAAATCATATGATCTTTTTACAGTGAACGAATCAAGCGGTGGTTTTACTTAGAATTTTTCTTGCACCATGTATAAATATACTTCAGTGTAATTAATGCAGTTTCCACAGCAAAAAATAAATACAATAAACATTTATTTAGGGTTCATACACAGTATCATTTTCAAAATACTTTGCATGTTGCGTTTGATAGTTTTGTTATGAGATCTTTTGTCACTCCGACTGTGGCTGAGCTGTATTAAAGCTTTGACATATCTTCTTTTCAAGTTCTGCGAAATCAGATTTAAAAGTGACAAAGGCATCATGCCGGTGAGCTTCCTCAGCTGTAAGCACATTCTGATTGTCCACTGAAGGCTGCCTGTGCTGCTGAACAATTGTCTTTTGGTCTTCCAGCTGTGTATTTAAATCAACAGAAAAGACAGAGATAAGAATAAGTAATGATCTATACATGCTACAAAGAAGTTAACCTTTCTGTCATTCTGTATTGTTCCTTACTACTTAATACATATTTACTTCTACCAAGGTATCTTATTGTTCCATTAACTCACACATTTACGCACCAGAGAAATCGTTTTGTAGTGAGCTTTTTACTAAATCTTTACCAAGCATTTCTTGATGTATTACAAAAGTACGTTAGACTTATTATCATTTTGCAGTATTCCTATCTATAGTATGTCAAAAAAGCATTGCCAAAATATGTTTACCATCTACCATATTTTGATTTTCCATCACTGAAAGACAGACTTTCTAGAATGTGTTTTCCCATCAGGAAACAATTTTGGATTTTCTCTGAGAATATTTTTCATTTTAGTATTTCCAACTTCTATGTCTTCATATTCGTTTTTTCAAATCCCTTTCTACTATGCAACAAAAGAAACTATTCTATGTGGCAATCTCCAGTCTGCAAAGGTCATTTATTATGAAGCTTACTGTATACGCCTAATTTTATATTGCATAATAAATCTTCAGCTACCCCTATATGTGACAACTCTGAAGGTTCAATCAGAGGTTGGATGTATCAATGTTTAATGTATCTCTTAATAAAAAATTAGCACAAGCCTTCAATGAAAATAAATGTTCTTGGTTTATGTGGTCTGCTTCACAGGGCTATTAAAATGATTTTTATTACTGTGTTAGTATTCATATAGGCATAATAACAAAGTTAACTATTAGGTTTAACACAGCAACACTGAAACATGTTTGCCGTCACAACGAAAATGTCCTCAGTCAAACACTGGCAAGCTACAAAGTACACCAGTACACCAAAATTCATTACAAAGAAGAAAGAAATGTCTATTTATACAAAACAATCACTCACTTTAATATAACTCAGAAAAAATGTCATATTTTATTCTATATTATGGTGAAAAATGTGTGGTCAGCATGTTTTAAATAAGATAGTGACCAAAAAAGGACAATTATATACCTTAAATGTTGTACTTGACAAATTACTAGACCTTTGCTGAATACACCAGTGTGTTTCATTTTTGTGTAACAGATTCTGTTGTAAGGGTCTCTGATTTAATAAGCAACATTCTATTTTCAAAATAAATGGAATCAAGAAAAGAAAAAACAACACGTAATTTTGGAATTCCTAGAACAAAATCTTTATTTTTCTGTAGGTCAGTACACTATTCAACGTATATTGCTTAAGAACGGATTTAAAGCCAAACATTTTAAAAGTACTCAGCTGCTTAATTTTGATTAAAAATATTTCTGCTCTTATTTGGATAATTAAAAATGGATGCATATTAATATGAGTATTCTAACAGAATCTAGTATGCAATGTTTACAAATTAACTTTCTTCTTTTGTACTTAAATGCAAGATAGTATTTTGATGAAAAGAGATTACTTACATTCAGCTATTTAAGACAATGAAATTTCTCATGGTTTCACTTGTGCTGCAGTGAATTTA
The DNA here is from genome assembly GCA_035590275.1 of Ibycter americanus. Taxonomy (NCBI): domain Eukaryota; kingdom Metazoa; phylum Chordata; class Aves; order Falconiformes; family Falconidae; genus Ibycter; species Ibycter americanus. Next base: position 37,118,970 of record JAVJGI010000040.1, read on the forward strand.
CTGTAAATTCCACCAGTCTGACAGATTCAATCAGTCCATTTGTTGAAATGACAGGTCGTATTTGCAGCACCAAATATTTCAGGAATCACTAAAGATATCAAAAGTGACATAGAATGCAAAGAGCAAAAAGAAGCGCATTCTGGTTGTAAAATAAAATTTCACAACCACCCTGCCCAGTCTGTGCTTGTTGTATGTAAATGTGTTCACATAACATTATGATTAAATTCGCTAAATGAAAAAACCAACAAGATATTTTAAAGTTTACCATCAGCCTGATTAACCAAGCCTTTATTATTTGCTGATCTTTTATGAACTCCAGAAATTATTCCTTGATTTAGTGTTAATGCAAGAAATCAATTTATTCATTATTTTTTGCAATAATTTATGTTTGTTATTTGGAATGCAAATTTTGCTCTCACTTTCAGAGAATGAGTAGTGTCTGTGGAACTCTGTTATCTGGGGCAGAATATGCACTGCGGGCTGGTTGTAGCTATAATTGTATTTGTCTCAGGAGTCATGGGAAGATGCTGACATCCCGAGTAATCTAGCATAGCATCTAAACATCTACTTAGCTACTAGCTTCAAAAGGGTAATTTATCTTCAAAAATAATTGATGCACAATCTTAAGCATTAAGCAGTATTTTTCATAATCAAGCTGTATGTAGCTAACATACACTTGAGAACCTATTTTGCGCATCCAAGTTTAAGAAATGCTGACACTTTTCAAATTAAAATCTTCTGAAAACAAATTCTAGCAAAATATTACATTATGGTTATCATTAACAAACAGTTCTGAAACTTAATCTTTAAACAGTATTACATTTTGTGGATTAAAAAGTACATTTCTCAGCTATGTTCACATTGTTCAAATTAAATAAGAATGCAGTGCTTCAATAAAATTTTCCCATGAAGGGAGTTTATTCTCAATGGAGTTGTCTAACAAAGGCTAATTTTACAGCTTTGATTGTTTTTTCTCTAAGACATTAAGCATGCTAAAAACCACAACTGAGCAAAAAGGAGATTGCGAGTACCGTGACCATTTCTGAAAAAGAATTACAAGTCTGGTAAATGGCATGTCAATTAGCAACATTTTGCAACAGGCTTTACTGGAAAACTTACGTTAACTTGTTCTAAATAAGCATTCAAAAACCCCTGTAAAATCTAGAACACAAATACGGACTTCTGATCAGTAGAAGTTCAAAGATGGTAGCAAGATCTAGCTTGCTAAAAAGTTCCAAGGTATATACAGTTTTAAACTTAGCTGAAGCATAGATACCGGTTTATCTAAATTTATAGATGGGGGGGGGTGGGGGGGTGCGAACTAAACAATAAAAAACATTGGAATACTTAAATAATGAAAAGCCATTTACTGATGCCTGGATATCGTCCCCACTACTTGAACTCAAGATCTCCAAATACAATAAAAGCAACAGAAAGAGAAATGCTGCGCTCAACCCAAATTTCCTTTGATTCTATTAAAACTCATGAGATATGAGTAAAATACTTTGTATTGTCCAGACATGATATTATCCTCCTGATTTAAAAAAAAATAGAAACAAACCCCCCAAAAAACCCTAGTCAGAATAATCGTATGAACTGTTGGTTTCACAAGCAGACAGAGTAATGAAGTCTAACTTACTATAACGTTTTATCATTCATTACCTCCTTCATCTCTTTGACTCCACTGAGTTGGGAAGACTACAGCAAGGTCCAGCCTGTCACTGCCCTGTGTTGGTGGGTGAGCCAGACAGCACCTGCAACACGGACTGTGTAACGCTGCAGTTAGAGGTAGATGAATCTGATGGACTTCAGAACTTCTCTTATCCCATTCCCACAGAGACAAGGCTCCTACAGCTCCAAGTCCCTACATCCAGCCAGTGGCAAGGTAGAGCGTGTGTTTCCAATAGGTGCGCACATGCACACACGATGCAAACAATACATATGTGGCCAACCACACAGATTGCACAGTGAGAAGGGCCGATACTGCTGCCCACATCAACACAGCTTTCGTGTTAAGTATGAACAGCACAAACAGTCCCAGCTTCTCCCTCTTCTCCATCTGACCAACTGAACTTCAACGTACACACATCACACAGGATTGTCCCATAGGTGACAACTAGATCCTGGTCTCCTCCAGTTGCTCAGCCCCTAGGCTCTCAGCTCCCTGACTTGTGGTCCCACCCTGGAGGCTGGCACTCTGACCGTTCTTCCTACTCATCAGCTAGTCTGACTTAAGCTTGATAGCTGTCTTGCATGCACACACACACATTACAGACCCTGCAGCATCAGGCTTTAGACACTCAGTGTCTATTAACTTCTCAGCAGCCAGACCCATGGGTCCCTCAGACCATGGTCTGTCTCTCTCTGTAGTGGCTGGCACTCACACCTCTTATCCTACTCATCTGCTAGTCCAGTTTGGAGTTTACTACTATTCACATGTACAGGCTCAGGATAGAGAGCACACTCACATACAAGGTAGTTAGAAAGAGGATTTAATACAAATGCAGAATAAGCTGAGGTGATAAAGTGCAGGGCTGTCAGAGAAGAAAAGGAAAAGCTTCTTTATCCTCTTTTCTCTCTACTGTCCCACAATTGTTCCTACCCAGACTACCTTGATCCCTTCTTTCCCCACTGTCGTTCCTTCTCAACGCATCCAATCATACAATCTACACAATCCCAAAACTCGCTTTGTTGCCCTGGTATCTCACAATAAAACCCACGTCTTTGCTGTGTGGCACTACAGGGAGAGGATCTTTGCTGAGTCATCTTGGTGGATGTCGCATCAAGGACAACAGGTTAATTGTTCTCCTCTGGTGGCCTAAGGAGCAGCTGGTTCAGTGTACTCCATCAGGTTACAAAGGCTTCTCTACCTTTCACATTGCTCCTCTGAGCACCACCAGGTCCCTGTGTTTAATGCGCTTAGCTTTCAGTCAACCTCTCTTTCAGAGTCGCATTCTGAGTTTCTACTATGTGGCTGCTAGTTTTCACAAAACTTATAAAATTAACTTTGAGATTTGTCTTTCAGTTTTGAATTTGAAACCACTAGAGGATGGATTAAAAGTGTGATCACATATGCCTAATTTTCTTAGGAAATTAGGAACAAAATATTAGCTACCTTCCTTCTCCCTTTACTACTCCACTGTCTTCCTTACTGCTCATTAACTAATTAATTTCTCCCATGGCCAGTAAATTGAAGGGTGATTGATTATTTTCTATCTAGTCAAGAAATTCCTTTCAACCCCATATCATTTACCTTTATTACCATCAGCCTTTGTCCTGCTGTTTGTGTTTTCCATGTCTTCTCTCACCCTCTCTCAGTTTGTTACTGCAGTAGTACATATACACTACAAACTGGAGTCTTCACATTCAATCTCATGGAACACAAATCTAGAATTGCTGCCTGAATTCTTTTTTGCAGCTCCACCCTAGATTTTTGTCCAACTTAAACCTTGAAAATACACTGAAACTAGTGAGTGTCTACTTGCCTTTTTAGGAACAGTATCTCATCCCATCATTCTTGATTTGTTGGCTGTTCCTGCAGAGCTGGGAAACAGGTTCTGTTTTTCTTCTTTCATTTTCCCCAAGTGAAAACAGATCATGGCTTGTTGCTACCTAGTGGTGGTGATATAGAAGGTAAACTAACCTTGTCAAGCCCCTTATTCTCAAACTGCTAAATGCCTAGAATACTTCTGTGGAAACATGTTTCAAAACAGATTATTCAGGAGAAAGAATTCTAAAACAAAGATGAGTGTCTCACACACTGAAGAGATTTGGATCTTTTGTGGGGCAAATGATGATCTTGCTCTCCTGAGTACCCAAAATAATTAGATCTTGACAACATTAAATTTCATCAGGACAAATGAAATAGAAGCTACGTCTGCAAAGTTTTAAGATTCTTGAGGTCTTTCTCTGACATGCATCTGCATCTTGTGCAACAGACTTCCCTTGGCTAAATTGATAAGCTGCCACAGATGTTCACCTGTGCTGCTTGCTTTATTATAATCTCTACTGAAAAAATACAAACTACATTTGCAATGTCCTCAATCACATTTCAAAAAAATATTGTGTTAAAAATAGAGGCAAGCAGTATTTGGATGGGGTTTAGAATATCTCAATTTCATTTTGTAATATTTCTGAACAATGTTACATACGAGATTCAAACGCCAGTCATATGCAGATTGCTTTAAATTTAATATGAAGACATGAATATGACAAACATCTAGCATGATTCGATTTTTCTGGAACTCATCTAGTTAAAATAATGTTAAAAGATTGGGTTTTTTTCTAATGCACCATCTGTATTGACTAACAATAAACACTTAAAAAGTTTGCTACAATCACTGTGTTCAAAGTTACTCTGATCTCCATTATATATCTTATAATTTCATACCATGATTTTTTTAACTGTTTTGTCATTGCTGTTGGAAACAATTAATAAATATAGTATTACTGAGATACTGTAAATATAAATATTACTGAGATACCTTAAAATCAGTGTGGGTGTGAATAATTCAGGGGGGGGACCTCTAACAGAGAGAGTGGGAGAAAGTGTGGAAAAGAAAGCTGTGCCATTGATCTTTTAAGTCTGAAAGTAGTTTAAAAGAATTCAAAATCTCTCCACTGGGACTTTAAAAGCCGTTGACAAACTCTACAGATTTTTCACACAGACCATCACAGTCCTTACCAAAGTACTGAAGTACTAATTTTTTACTGTTTTCAAATGAGTAGACAACTCATCAAACTGTAATTTAAAAACAAACAACAACAAAAAAAAGGCACTTAGAAGATGGTAGGTCATTATGACAAATGGGAACATGGTATTAAAATAACTCCAAACAAAAAGATGATGCAATCATCACAAAAAAGTTACAATACTAGCATATCTTGCTGAAAACATAAAAAATTAAGGACATTTGTAATAAACACATGCTGTCATTCATTAGTCAATTTAACTCACTAATTTTGTCAAAAGCACTACCTAGAATCATAGGAAAATCTCGTTCGGGAGGGACCCTGAGCAGCCATCTGTTCAAACTTCCTGTAGAAAACAGGTCCCTAGATCAGGTTATCAAGGGCCTTCTTAAGCCAAGTCTTTAATATTTCTGATGAGGAATATTCCATCATTTTTCCGGTTAACCTATTCCAAATTTTACTTGTTCTTAAGGTGAATTTATTTTTTTTTAGATCAGTTCACATTTCCCTGGTAGTCATCTGTGCCCTTTGACTCTTGTCCTGTCACCATTAACCCCTGTGAAAAGAGAACCTCTGTCTTCTCTATACTTAACCTCTGAGGTATTGGAAAATGGTGATTAGGTTGCAGTAAGCCTTCTCTTCCACAGACTGAAGAAAACCCAAATACTTCAACATTTCTTTACATACCAAGTTCTCCAACACTGTAATCATCTTGGCAGGTCCCTCATCGAGTCCTCTCCAAATTTTCAATTTTTATCTGGAATTGAAGGAAACCAAAACTGAACATAATTTTACAGGGGTAGCCCAACAAGCAGCAAGCTCGGTGAAATAATCACTTCTCTTGATCCTAGCCAAAATCCTGCTCATGCAGCCCAAGACATGTTTGCCTTCATTGCTGCAAGGGCACACCACTGTTTCACGTACAACTTGCTCTCCACCAGGATTCCCACATGTGATTCTTGCTGGCTCAGTCTTTGAACCTGTTGAGGTCTCTGAATGGTGGCTCTTCCTCCTGGCATATCTACCTCTCCCCCCAGTTTGATGTCATTTGCAGACTTGGTGAGGGTGTATTCAATGCAGTTAATATATCCAATATTTGTTCAATGTATTATTTTATTTAAACATTATTGGGTTTTAGAACTTACTGAGTACAAATGTAAGAAAGTCAATTTTGAGTTAAGGAAGTACTGATAAATACTTTAAATAAATAAATAAATATGAACAAATAAATAAAAGTCTGCTACTCGTTGTGGGTTCCCCATTTTGCCCCCTCTATGTACTGAAATTTGATTAACACATTCCCCTCCCAGACATTCACGTTTTCAGTTTGATCTGAGAAGGGGGATTAATATCATCTCAGCATATTATTTCTCAAAATACTTCTACATCCTTAAGCAGGATTACGGTATCTCATGATGAAAGACACTTTCAATGCTCTTCTGTTCCACTCTTTCAATTCCTTTTCCAAAAGGACTTACATACTGTGATGACATCCCAAAACAGCTTGCAGCTCTCACTGACCCCTCTCCCAAGCCTGCCTTCCCATTCATTACTTGCAGAACCCTGTTGTTCCCTTAGGTTGTGTTTCCTTAGTTTTAAGATTCTTGAGGTTCCTGCGTCACTTGTATTTCTAAGGTGTTATTGCGCTTCTCCCCTCTTTCAAGTTGACTACTGTCAATTCAGGAACTCTGAAGAGTGTCAATATATTGTACGAGAACTGATTTCAGGATATAATTTCAACAAAAGAGAATCCAAAGCAAACACAAATAGATGGTACGGTATAGTACAGTACGATATGGTATGGATAGTCTATCACTCAACCCACATGGTGTTAAAATGTCTTTAAAAAAGACATTATTTTGTTTTTCTGATTCTTATTTTATCCTTAAAACATCTTATTTCTTCCTCCTTCAGATTTTTGGTAGCCTTAATACAACGTCATTGATCTCTATAGTTCTCAATTCATTACAGAAAAGTAGTGCAAGTCAATGTTTTAGCAGATTTTTTATTCATAGAAAAATCCAGTTTGGACATACCTGCAGTGATTCATAAACTGAATTGAAATGCATTGGTATCAGCAACAAATGTGAAAGGTTCTGAAATCCTGTATTTATTTTGGTATAACTTTTCAGGACAGATTTCAGGAAAGAACTGAAGTCTTTGTCATGGTTTAACCCCAGCCAGCAACTAAGCACCATGCAGCTGCTCACCCAGTCCCCAATCCCCGGTGGGACGGGGAAGAGAATCAGAAAAAGATAAAACCCACAGGCTGAGATAAGAACAGTTTAATAATTGAAATAAAATAATAATAACAACATCAACAACAACTGTATTGAAGAGGAGATGGAGAGAGGAATAAAACCCAAGGGAAAACAAACCCACAAGTGATGCACAATACAATTGCTCACCACCCGTTGACTGATACCCAGCCAGTCCCCCAGCGGTGACTGGCAGCTCCCAGACAGGTCCCCCCAGTTAATACACTGAGCATGACATTCTACGGTATGGAATATCCCTTTGGCTAGTTCAGGTCAGCTGTTCTGGCCCTGGTCCCTCCCAGCTTTTTGCGCACCTCCTCACTGGCAGAGCATGGGAAAGTTGGAAAGTCCTTCATTCAGAATAAGCACTCCTTAGCAACGACTAATACATCAGTGTGTTGTCAACACTATTCTCATGCTAAATCCAAAACACAGCACTGCATCAGCTACTAAGAAGAAAATCAACCCTATCCCAGCTGAAACCAGGACAGTCTTTTATTGAGTCAGATGTAAGGGTGGGATGATACTTTCTCCTTTTTTTGTTCTATACTGGTAAAAGTACTTGCCTGTGCAGCAAGAGTCTTGGATGCAAATCTTCATTTGTTTCAGATGGGGGATTAGAAAACTAGTGTGATGGTAGATAGGAGAACTAACATATTTTTCTATTCCTCTTTCTACCATATAATAACAGTTCATTTCAAAAGCAGGCTGTGCAGCATGTGAGGTCCCCTAATCATGCTATCGTGGCTGCTGCCTGCTCTAAGTGGGACATTTGGGAGAAGTGAAGAAAGAGGAAGGAGAAATGTAGGAGACACAAAGGGATTGCATCTTCCCTAAGAGGACCTATACGTGGTCCAGTAGGAGAACTCCGGCAATTCTAAAAGCAACTGAAAGCTTGTGGATTGAAAACCAGCCTAGATGACAAAAAAAATACTCTGCAAAGAAACAGCTGGTGGGGTTTCACATACATTTAGCATTTTCCTTGTTTAAACAATTATCTCCTTTTAGTCAATTAGTATGGGAGGCAAAAACCCCCTACACCCATAGTTCTAAATATTAGAATACTTATGATATCTTCTGTGTATTTCATTTAAAGCAAAGGTGGAGCATTTCCACTTCAAGTCTCTGTTCATGTTGAGTCACATCTCATCTCCGAGTTCCCAATAACTGCGATAACCACAGCAATGTATGCACAGGAGGAAAAAATATAATCAGTATCTGTCTTCAATTTTGTGACGCTATCCCTTTATTTTGTGTGTCTGAAAAAATGAACAAAATTGTAAAACCTCATAGGAAAAACAAGTTTCCTTCCCTGATGCAGTGGGCTGACCCCAGGCGGCAGCTAGGCACCACACAGCCACTCACTCACTCACACACCATCACTCCACTCCCCCAGCAGGACAGGGAAGAGAATAAAAAGAGCAAAAGCTAGAAAAGTTGTGGGTTGAGATTAAGACAGTTTAATAAGTGAAGGAAAGAGGAAGAAAAAAGTAAAATAAGTCATCACATCAAAAGCATTCACTCACCACCTCCCTCAGACAGACCGATGCCCAGCCAGTCTCCAAGCAATAGCTACCTCTCCCAAACTCCTCTTTCCTCAGTTTTCATTGATGAGCATGATGTTATATAGCATGGAATACTCTTATGGTCAGTTGAGGTCAGCTGACCTGCCTGTGTCCCCTCCCAGCTTCTTACCCACCCCAAGCCCACTCCCTGGGGAGACAGCATGAGAAACACAGAATGCCTTGATGCTGTGGAAGCACTGTTCAGCAACAGCTAAAACATCAGTGTGTTACCAGCACTATTTTGGTCACCAGTATAAAACAAAGCAGCATATAGGCTGCTATGAAGACATCCCATCCAGACCCAGTAGCAGTATTTTTTTACTTCTGTAAAGCAACTCAAAATGTTTTCTTTACATTTTGATTCAACCATTGCTTAAGATACCCATCTTACCTTCTATTCACCTGATACCTGCACCGTCATTTTATCTGTAAAAGTATGTTAGGTGTAACTCAAGTACATCAGTGAAGAATAATAATGAATACCCAAGGCAATACTTTTGTCTGGGGAAAGACTCAAAATTCAGATACTTACACACACAGAGCTTGGGCCTTTTTGCAGTATATTAATTTTCATGTAGTTGCACTGTGTGACGTTCTTTGTAAGATGGTATTTTGTCAGTACGTGATACCATCTGACAAAGTAAGAATTTTATATCTGATTCTTCTGAATGCTTATAAGAAAGGAATCCAAAAAGTTGCAGAAATATGAGCTTCATGGCTGTATGTACACCTTTTATACAGCAACATATAAAACATTAATACTCATTTTAAAAATTGATTCAACTGTCAATAAACTATCCTGATATGTAACAACAACATATTAGTACACTGAAAAACATATATTATAGAAAGCTTATACTGAAAAATTAAAGTAATTCTTCTTCTCTCCCATAACTTTTCCCTATTATGAAAAAGTTGGGGGTGGGAACATGTATGATGCTGAAACTATGAATAAGTTGGCCCAGGATAATAATTTGTTTGATTATGACTACGAAAAATAGTTTAACAAAAACGTATAACTGTATAACATTTCTTTACTGTAATATCAGTGCCATTACCTATGGTTTCAGAAGTCCTCTGGAATTTTTTTTGATATAAATGTTGATAAATCATACCATATTTGTCGTACAGGTCTTTCATAGTGATCACAGAAAAAATGTTGCCAAACTAGTCCTTCACTCATTATAACTGCAAATAAATAAATGAAAAGCACTACTTCCAACGATCATATGGGAGAAATTAGATCTCTCAAAGTAAAAGAACTAAAAAACTGAAAAAATATCCTAGTTTTTCTGTAATCAAATGAAGAAAAGAGCAAATTTGGGAAACTAGGGGTATGGTTTTAAACATTCTAAAAAAAACCGCATAAACCTAACCCCCCAGTGGAAGACACTGGGCAAGAATACAGGAAAAATTCTGAGGTCTGACTTAAATCACTATTAGGTACAAAACCTGTATATTGTAACAGAATTCTGGATAGATTTTAATGTAGTTCTGGATCATAGAGTGGTGTTATTATTTATCTATTATGTAACTGAAGAAAAATTACCAGCATTTCTTCAAGAAGTGTTTTTGTATAGTGTTATACCATTGGACTTTGTATAGCCTTTTACCATTATACATTGGTTGGATCATAAAATACTTCAACGGTTTTTTTGCCAACTCATATTTTAGGTCACATGACATATTGTACTTTGTCTAATGCTTTCTCATTTTCTCTTAAGAGTAGGGGGTTTATAATTTTCTCTATGAAGTTACTTAGAGCTGTTAAATCACCTTTTAGAAATTAATTGTTGTTTAGTTCTTTTCTCACTCTATTGTCTTGCATTTTTTAATCACCCGGTTGGGTTTTTCTTGTTTGATATGTCACACTTCAGTAGTACCTGTCATACAGCCTACATCTGCTCTTCATTATACTTGTGGATCAGCCTTTGAACAACTGACCACTTATTGATCAACTAGCTATGGACACATCTTTGTACCTTTCACTTCTGCATTCTCCCCTAAATACTGAAGATAGCTGAAGTTCTGGATCAATTTTAGAGGAATTCAGTTTGAATCAAGAAAGCAGTTTACCATTTACCTTTTTATTCTCTAGTTTCAATGCCTGGAAGGCCAAAGTGACTTTGTATTCCTTGGACAGTCATATCTTTGTTTTCTGTTTTCCATTAAGAGAGTTCAAAAGGACATGGACATTTCCAGGTAGATATTGTCCAACTGAACAGCAAAAAAAATGATGATTTGCTGTAAAAGAAATGTGCCAGAACACTAACGTTAGTAGCAGATTCATTGAAGGCTGCCAGTATTGCTGAGACTGGCAGAGTGGCAACTTGGAACTGCATATGCATATGCAGTTCTACCAATTACTTTGGCAAGATAGGACATTCAAAGGATGCATTTCCTAGAGCTGTCCTATAGTTCTGCTCTTCTAAGAAGATTTCAAGATCAATTTCCAAGTAACTTTCACTGCAAAGGAAAGGTACTGCTAAGAATAATCCACTATGTGAACATGCCTGTGAAGAGGCTGCACTTGAAAGACAATGAAACTTTTCAGTTATTATAGCTCTTAAATTAAATTAAATAAAAATAAACATTGCTTGTTTAAAAATTCACTACCTACATTTCTCTCCTCTCCTTTTCAAAACTTATCTCTTAGATACTTCTGAATTGCTAAGAACAAAATCTGTGTGCTAGTCATTAATTTTTATTATCTTAGATAATTTGAAAAATTTGACAGAACCACTGGGTACTCCTAACTCAATGTACCTATAATGCAAATTCACAGTGTCAGTATATAGATAGACAAGCAAAGGATGCTACTCATGTAAAATTATGATATAAGATAGTATTCAACAGTTAGTCAGTAGAAAAAACCCATCACTGAAATACAAATTGAGAGTTCCAATGATAGTATGAAATCTTGTTCAGTTCTTTGCAAAGTAGAGGTATTTAAGTTTTTCTCAGCTGGTTTCTTGCTGGAGAATTTTAGGTGAACATTTGCAGCATATCTCAGGGCAAACCTCCCAGGCAAACTGTTCACTTCTCTGGGAAGAGATCATACATACCCATTAGGACTAAGGTCCAACTATACCTGCATTATCTCATTTAAAAAAAAAAATGCTTGGAAAAGACATTAAATAAAAAAGAACAATGTAAAGAAAACAGCCACAGAGAAGTAGAGTTTGTTGTGTAGAAGTGCATAAACTGATGCCTTAGGCATCTCATATTAGAGACGAAGCAACTGTTCCAAAGGGAGGTTAGGAAGATCATAAAGCCCGGGGTGCGTTGACCTAGGCTGCAGGGTGATACAGCTCTAAGAGTTTTGTCAGAATGAGGGAATTATAGGTTTGTTGTTCAGCATGAATGTCTACACCCACCACTGCCTGTAATGCTGACATACCCTTCAAGGACAACTACAGAATTCTGATGACCTTAGCTTACGTGACAAAACTGTGCTAGAAAAGGGATTTTAGCAGCAGTTCTCCATTTCTGACAGGCATACAAATATCTAGGCAGAAATAATTATGTACTATTCTATGAGAAACACACACTACATGTTGTGCTACACAGATAGGAACTTATTAATCGTTTAAGATGACTTATGGTCAGACCTGTTCTCAGTTTATGAAAATAATATTACAAATTCCATTTCAACTTCTCTCAGCTTAATCTGTTGCAATTATTAGTGGAACTACTGGTTTTTTGTGCAAAGGCAGAGATCAAAAACTCAATCAGGATCAAGACAGACTACACCCATGCCAGTAAATTAAATGTGCCAAGAGCTACTCCTTGTCACTGAGGCCAATGATCATGGATCATTCCAGCCAGCATCCACTGCATTAAACATGTCAACTGCCTACTGGAAATGAGCCTATGCCTATACAACATACTCCTGAACCATTCCCAAGATTTATTTGGGGGAGCACAGGCACCATATGAATCTCTACAACCACCAGACCCTACTACTGTTACATTTATAAATAAAAGTGCAGCCTCTTATGCTGGACCAAATAAAAAAATCACAAATGTAGGTGTGATTCCTGACCTAATTAAGCTGTAATCCAATCTGAAGTTAATAGTAAGTGAATGTGATAAATAGGAAGAAAAGAGACCTGAACACTGTAATTAAAATATGACAACATGAATATGCAAGCTGTAAAACTTGATGGTCACACACTATGCAAAGGTCTGGATTCTTGTCAGGGAGACAAGAGGGAGAGGAAAGGGTGATTTGTCACTTTCATCTACTGAGCAAAATTTAGTGATTGCTGACTGGTCAATTTATTTAAAGATGGCCATAAGGTTGACTAACAGGAAAAAGTTTACAAAAAAGATGAATCCAAGAAGAATACAGCATGCTTCAGGATTGTAATGGAAGAAAGTATAAAGACAGCCAATGAAGGAGCAGACAAATTGCTATTTCACTCTGACATCACTGGAAAAAAAGGAGGAATTTGAAATATGTGACATCAAAAGTGACATAGCAAATGACAAGTGTCAGAAATGAGAGAAAAAACATGAAGATTAAGGAAAAAAATTAATTTAATGAGATGTAAAATGAGAAGAATTAAAAATGGCACAGTGAAATGATGGAGCAGGAAAACAATCTTACTACTTCAGTTGGAAACGTTTGCAAAGTGACATTACGGTAGTAAGGGAGAAAAGAAAAGAGCTAAGAGTCATGAGCATTTGGAGAGATTTCTCAGGTAACTGGGAAAAGAAGTTAAGGAAGTAAACAGTGTGGGTAACTTAAGGCTGTGAGTGGATGTATAAGAGTTTGTGATGCCAAAGAATCAAGATGGCTGAGGTGAACGAACTGCTTCAAATCAATGGAAAGAGAAAAGGGAGAGAAAAATAACATAGCAGAAAAGTGTCATTTCTGACCATCCTGTATATGAAGAATTCACAGAGTAAGACCTCCTACAGAAACAGATCTAAGTGGTAGATATGAGGCTTAAAAAATGAGTCAGATAATTGGAAATGGCAATGACAAATACAGGAGAGCAAAGCAGGCAAAGACCTGGGCAAATGCTAACAGGGGGAGGATAAAGAGAGAGAGAGGTGGGCTAAGAGGGGAATGTTTGAGGTACAAGAAGTGAATATAAATTAACTGGTTGAGAATGCAGATAAAACACTGATAGACAAGCAGGTGTTACGCGAGCAGTAGAACTCATGAGCCACTTAACAATAACACAATAAATGATTCAGTAAACAAGTCAACAAAACAATTATGGAGGTTATCATATAGGAGAATAACAAGTTGCACGTGTTAATGCCATGTGTGAATAAGGGGGACAAAAGAGAGACTGGGCTTGGTCAGTCAGTGAATATTCAAAGCAGCTGGACAGCAGCTGAGCACCAGATGTTGGGGCTGCCACTACAGTCCTACTGTAGTGAAGTCCAGGACCTATATCAATTTACCACAATGCATTTTGTGTTCCATGTGTGACAGTACATACCAAAGGCTTATGGACCACATTTGAAGGAAAAGTAAGTGCTGCATTTGTAGACAATGTAGTCATCTCCAATATAGACTGGGAAAACATCAGGAAATATTTTAATAAAGTGATCACTGAATTACAAAGTGTAGGTTTAACCATAAATCCTCAGACAAGTGTTATGGCATAAGGTAACTGAATATCACAGGCATACACCAAGATAAAAACCTCAAATCAAAGAATCATTACCGTTTTAAAAGCTGAAAATTAATCTTTAAAAAAATACAGTTACATATTATAGTCTATGTACTTAAATTTTCTTAATTTTCTACAAGATTAAAGGTAACTACATGAATAAAGACAACAACTTAGTCCCAGGGAATGGTAAGACTACATATCCTTCCATTTACTGTACCACTTTTGAAAAAATGTAAATTTTACATTAACTTTCGTCATAGAAATGTATCTTGGACAACCAAAGTCTGTAAAGCAGGTACATTACCCCCATAAAATCCATACTTAAGAATGAGCTAAAGAAAACTTTGTTCAGGGACTCAAACATAAATAGCCAGGGTCCTTTTTACTAAGCATACATGATGTTTTATTTTCCTTGCTATATTTAAATAAAGTCTTATCTGTAAGGTATTTTATTATTCTCTTTATTTTAAAAATCTCTTTTAAAATTTTAAAACATTACAGAAGATTCATCACCCTGATGTAACAGTTCTATTATTACATGCTAACATTGTTAAGCTTATTACTTTTCTCCAAAATTTGCAGCATTATTACTAATTAACAGCTTTTTTTTTTTTCTTATCTTTGGTTTCTAACTGCATGATTTTTTTCTAAGCATGTCTACAGTGGAAGTCAATTTGTAACCAAATACTAACTGATTCTGCAGTTCTGCATAATAAAAATCCCTACCTGAGACAAATTCACGTTTTCCTTTGAACAAAATCTGTAAATATATTACTGAGATTATTTAATACACTTAGTAAATCTCTATCAGGTAACTAAAAACTTCTTTTTCAAATGGAGCTTAACTAAAACTGCAGCTAATGGACTTTTTTTTGAATGAAAATATGTAAATCAGTTTGTAATAAAATTATCAGATCTCTGTGGAATTTTTCCTTGCATTTCTTTAAAATACTATTTGAACAACTAATCTGATTAGATAATTTCTAAAACTATCATGACTAAAATTTGGAGATTACTAATATATTGGAGATGAATAAACAAGACTTACACGAAGTCATAACAGCAGTTTAAAAAAACAAATATTGTATAGGTGTTAATCAGAAATGAGGTAAAAATTATAGATTTAGATGAGTAAGCAATTTTCACTGGATCATTTTTCACATAACCCAAGAGCATACAAACAGAACATTTTCAAATAACTTACTAATTTAAAAAGCTGCTACAAAACATAAAAGTAAACTCCTTTTCTAAGTAGTCTCAGTCAATAGTAGAACTAATTGAAAACCTATAAATTTAGTACAGTGCAGCATGTAGTCTCTATCTTGCTCTGCCTATACATCAATAGGTCATTCTCAGTTAATTAAGTGAAGGCATAATCAGCTTAATTTATGTAGTTCATGGCAGTTAATGATATCTTAGTACAGTACCTGAACATTTGGCCTGCCCATATAACTAGCTGGATATACCCAGTTCATTCTGCACCTCTTCAACTTCAGCTCTCCATTTTTTATCTCAGATTTCATTTTACACAGGTTAGTCTGGAGCCACTAAGTCTAATTTCTTGAGGCTAGAGCTGAAATAAAACCAGAACAAATTAACAGGTTAACAAAACAATACAATTAGACTGTAGTCTGTGATCGTATTTTATGCAGAAAAATCATAAAAGACGGTGATAGTTCCAAATTAACTACTTGTATCATTTAAGTATATAATATTTTTAAATAGTGTAATAACAACACACAAAGGAATAATAATAAAGAGATAGGACTGAAAAGCATATTATTTTTTCCATAAATTATATAGTTTAAAAATGGCTATAAAAAGTCAGAATTTTACAGAACACACAATACATTGTATAGTACCTCAAGAAAATGATCGTCCTTTTTCTTTCACAGAGACAGTGTTTCCTTCTGCTGTCTCTGTAGCTCATCTTCTCTTTTCTGAAGCTGCAAGTTTACACACAAAGACAAACCACAATGTCAACCAATTGGACCTCACTTAAGGAACCAAGGAGATCGATTTGTAAAGCATAGGATGAACAGGACCCCATTTCTGAAGTACGTTGCTCAAACTGCTCTTTCATTAAAAGATGCTCTCTCTTATTGATTTTGGCTTAAGTAATGAGAAAGCTTATCCAAAAATCTTTAGCATTTGGGCTCAAGTTAAGGAAATCAATAGAGTCATTTCCCATTTGAACTGCATATGTGAGCTTTATGTACGAGAGACAAGACAAAGCCCAAATCGGATAAATCGATAACATTGTCAATAGAACATGAAGCTGACAAATGGCATTTTTAAGCAATTAAAGAGAGCTGTAAACATACAGAAGCTAATCAATTACAGTGTTCTGCTATTAACAGTTTTTAATTTATACAAACACTATGAGGAATCCCAGGGAATGGAGGTAACAAAACATATTTCCTGCTACTCTTTAGGGATTATGACAGTAAAGCTTTTGTTGTCTCCATATGTAAATCTTCCGATGCTCCCAGGAAGAAAAGGAAATATTTAATTAATTACTGAATTTCTATACTATCATGTCCGCATGTGTAATAAGCACAGTGGGCACAGTCCCTGACTGCATTTTTTCACCCAATCTGGAGTACAAGGATAACTGAAGTATGCAAGTATCCAGTAGTACAAGGCATAGAATCACAGAAACATTGATTACAAGGCATGTGTAGTGGTCACCTAGTTGAACAACTTGAAGTAGGACCACAGTACTAGACTGGGTCAGCTTTGGCTTCGTCTAGACAAGGTTCAAAAAACCCCAAGGATGGAGATTCCATCACCTAGCTTCATAAACTGTTCCAGTGCTGCATGACCCTCCTGGTGAAGCATTTTTTCTAACATCCATGCTGAAGGTGAAACTTGTGGCTTTTGCCTTTTATTATACCAAATACCACTACTAAGAGGAGTTAGCTCCATCATCCTTGTAGTTTGCCTTCAAATTTCACTGACTGCTGTTAAAGGTCTCCTTAGCCTTTCTTTCACCAGGCTAAGCCACCTCTCATTGAAGATCATGTGCTCCAGGTCTCTAACCATGTTATCCTCTTGATAACTCTCTTTTGGATCCTTTCTAGTTTTTCAACAGCCTTCCTGAATTGTAAGGCTGATATGAACAAAATACTCCAGTTACAGCCCCCTCAGTGTGAAGTACAAAGAAATAATAACTTCCTCTGATATATTCTCCACACTTCTTCCAATGTAGTCCAGTTTGCCTTACTTGTGATGATGGCGTTCCATTCACACTCAGCTTGCAATCCACTATAACCTCTCCTTTTAGCAGAGCTGCTACTAAGTCAATTAGTTCCCAGGCTGTACTGATATACTTGGTCTGAAGTGCGGGACTTTGCACTTCTCCCTTTAAACTTTATTAGGTTTCTGTTGGTCTAGTCCCTAAGTTTCTCAACATTTTTCTGTCCAGCATGTCACTTAACCTTCTCTTCCCAATTTAGCCTCATGTGTAAATTTGTTGAGGGTCCATTCTATCTCATCATCCTGATCATTGATGAAAATAACTGAATAAGAAAGGCTGCAGTATTGACTGGTTGTCATCTGGAAGCTAGGCCGTTAATTACTATCCTCTGAATCCTAACGCTTGCTCATTTTTCAATCCATCTACCAACCCATTCATCCAACACATTCATCTCAGCTTATAAATAAAAATACAGTTGAAAAGGTGTTAAAAGTCTTGCTAAAGTTGAGTTACATTACAGGCTCTCTCTGGCAACCATTCCAACAGAGAAGGCAATCAGATTAGTCAATCATGATGCCCATGCTGACTGTACTGTTCAGGTGTAACAAGTGCATGTGCATAACTCAACATGGGAAACCCTTCCTCATAACATAATTCTCAAAATCCAAAGGCATGTATTGTACTTGAAGATAACATACCCAAAAAATATTGAGTCTCATCAGCAATAAGAGCAGCATTTAAAGAAATGAGAGCTCTTGAAACAACCATATGTACAGTAACGTAAAGACTGCACTTACATTTTGCTATTTGAAGACAGCCTTATTTTCCTTCTACTCACACAGGACACATTCATGTTCTACAATTGCTTACGCCCAGCATATAGATATATAAGGCAAAAGCATTTTTATTCCTGTTCATCTAAAGGAATGTACATCTGGAAACATCAAAGAGTTTTGAAAGAGAAAATCAGCCAGAAAACTTGTACTTTTTGACACCAAATCTCAAAGA
This sequence comes from Ibycter americanus, assembly GCA_035590275.1. Taxonomy (NCBI): domain Eukaryota; kingdom Metazoa; phylum Chordata; class Aves; order Falconiformes; family Falconidae; genus Ibycter; species Ibycter americanus. Next base: position 37,137,328 of record JAVJGI010000040.1, read on the forward strand.
TTATCCTTTACAGGTACGTAACTTCTCTTTCTTCTATTTATAGTCCAAATGCACATTCACATTTTAGATAACTCCTAGAAAATGCTTTATCAACTACCTAGTAGAGCAGTGTTGGAGCACTTAAAGCAATCAGCAAATGTAGAACCATATTGGCCCTCAGCAACCCAAAATAATATTGCATCTGGTGATGGTATGACAGAAAATTATGAAAAATATTCCCAGCAATGCCAGTAATATTGCCTGATGTCTGGTGGATTATGCCCTGATTTTATTAAGGGGATCCATTTCAGCAGTTTCACAGCAAAACTCAATTCAGGCCACTATCCTTCTGGACAGCCATTGAGTAGAAATGGCTAAATTTGGAAAATGAGCAGCACAGGAAATTTCCTGATGGCTGTGAATATCAACAGTGTCCTTGACTTTGAACATATGAAAGGTAAATGCTTATTTCAGAGGTCTCAAGTTCAGGAAGGAAAACTGGAAGCTTAATTTAACTGTTACAGAAAAAAGGAGACAAATTTTGGCTACGTTACAAGAAAGATCCTCCCTCTGAAAAACAGATGCAACTTCCACTTTTCTCTTTACTGTTTTTATATTCTAATTTTTTATTCTGTATTAGTTTTTAGTCTCAATACAAAAAAAAAAATGGTTAGTTTTAACATCTTGGCCATTAACTGGAAGATAAAAAGTTTTAGATTTCTTCTATCCAAAATGGTTTGCTAACTTCCTTCATCTCTAAGCATGTGGAGGAAAAGAAGGTTATCAGGAGCAGTCAACATGGATTCACCAAAAGGAAATCATGCCTGACCAACCTAATAGCCTTCTATGATGGAATAACTGGCTGAGTAGACAAGGGCAAACCAGTGGATGTTGTCTACATTGACTTCAGAAAAGCTTTGGACACTGCCTCCTATACATCCTCATAGGCAATTAGATGAGTAGACAGTGAGGTGGATTGAGAACTGGCTGAATGGTAGAGCTCACAGGGTGTGATCAGTGGCACAGAGTCTGGCTGGAGGCCTGTAGCCAGCGGTGTTCCCCAGGGGTCAGAACCGGCTTCAGTCTTCTTCAACTTATCCATCAATGACCTGGATTGAAGGGACAGAGGGTACCCTCAGCAAGGTTGCTGATGATACCAAACTGGGAGAAGTGGCTGACACACCAGCAGGCTGTGCTGGCATTCAGCGAGACCTGGACAGGCTGGAGGGTTGGGCAGAGAGAAGCCTCATGAAGTTCAACAAAGGCAAGTGTAGGGTCCTGCACCTGGGGAGGAACAACCCCATGCACCAGCACAGGCTGGGGGTTGAACTGCTGGAAGGCAGCTCTGTGGAGAAGGACCTGGGAGTTCTGGTGGACAGCAAGGTGCCCATGAGGCAGCAGTGTGTCCTGGTGGCCAAGAAGGCCAATGAGATCCTGGAAGAATATGGCCAGCAGGTGGAGGGAGGTGATCCTTCCCCTCTACTCTGCCCTGGTGAGGCTACACCGCGAGCGCTGTGTCCAGGTCTGGGCTCCCCAGTTCCAGAGAGGGACAGGAAACTACTAGAGAGGGTCCAGCGCAAGCCTACAAAGAGGATGAGGGAACTGGAGCACCTCCCTTATGAGGAAAGGCTGAGAGAGCTGGGCCTGTTTAGCTGGAGAAGAGAAGGCTGAGAGGGGATCTTATCAATGTCTACAAATATCTCAAGGGTGGGTGCCAAGAGGACGGGGCCAGACTCTTTTCAGTGGTGCCCAGAGACAGGACAAGGGGCAACAGGCACAAACTACAACACAGGAAGCTCCATCTGAAGGTGAGGAAAAACTTCTTTACCTTGAGGGTGATGGAGCACTGGCACAGGCTGCCCAGAGAGGTTGCAGAGTCTCCTTCTCTGGAGATATTCAAAACCCTCCTGGACACGATCCTGTGCAACCTGCTCTGGGTGAACCTGCATTAGCAGGGGGTTAGACTACATGATCTCCAGAGATCCCTTCCAACCCTGACCGCTCTGTGTGATTCTGTGATATCAAAATATGGTCACTGAAGAAGACTCTTATAAGGTGTATAGGTTTAGTATAGGTTTAAATATTCCAAAGGTTTAGAAATATTGGACCCATTGATGGCCTCCACTACTAACAGAAGTAAGGTATATAATGCAGTCTCCTTTCTTACAGAAAACAGAAAGATGTCTACAGTGGCATGACACCTTGAACATAACATCAATGTTTAATGCAAAAATTAAAGCAGTTTTCTAATCTTTAGTGATGGGATGGAAATTTAACATCAACAGCTAAAGCTACAGCAGAAAAAAGCAACTGCAAATAAAAAAATAATTTTGGCTACTCCTGAATTTTCTAGCCCTAAGAGCAGAGCAGACCCTCTTGCCACCCTGTGAATGAAAAGACCATGACCTTAGCTGAGGATGAAAACATTTTACTGGCTAGGTTTCAAAGTTATTCTCTCTTTATACACATTTCTCTAGTCTAAAATGAGTGTAAGATGCCTGTATTTCATGCTGGTCTCTGTAATCTGGAAAAATACCAAGCACTGAACCGATATTACATCACATACAATCAACAAGGAAATAGCATAGCCTGGGGTATGTCCACTTACTGTAGGCACATGATCTTCTTGCACATGACAGTGAATAAAAAAGATGGCAAAAATGAGCCCTAAAGAGAAGTACATAAAATACATTGTCCATTCATCGCTCTATCCTGGGATTCCTCTAAAAAACCCCAAAAATCTGAAATAATTTGGCTTAGCCTTTTTCCCCATCAGAATCTAAAAGTATAATTCACCAGGATATAGCAACCCATGGATGACACTGATTTTTTCTGGTTTTCTAACAGCTCTGAAATATGAAAAACTTAAACACTATCAGCCATTCATGCAATTCCCACTGCATGCATGACACAACCAAATTGAAAGACTGACTAAAAAGTTATGAGGTATTTGTGAAAGTATCCTTTCTCAATACACTTTCATAAGGGAGATACTGTACAAGACCAGACAACAGGAAGTAAAATCACTAATGTCAAGAAATATTGATATTTTTTAAAATTAATGACTGTTACCAGCTTCCAGTTTTTCAGGAAGGCTGTTTTCTGGATCCAGTGAATGCCTTCTTTTAATCTGTCTTCACCCCTTTACTAGCTATTTTCTACTATCTCAAAAAAACCTGAGCAGTGTAAACTACTTCAGTTAGCATAGTTAAGTTCTTCCTTGAGTCTTCTCAGGAAAGAGACTGAGAACAAAATGAGGAGTTTACAGAAAACAGAACAAACTGAGGAGTTTAAAAATCATGTAGGTCGACCTGATTACAAATCCAGTCAACTCCAGGAGGAAACACTGGTCCTCTTAAGGCAAAGAGGAAGAATTCACTTCTGTCACAGGACTTGGTTTTCTTGAGCAGGTAATTAATCCTTTTATGCCTTTCTTCCTTATCAATACATTCTTGACAAGCTTTCCCCAGATGAGAGGGCTCTTCTGTAACAGTATCCATGAACACCTAGAAAGCACTCAGATAAAATAAGAAATGTATAGTCAGCTTTTTTGAAAATGTAGTGCACAGTATATCACTTCTCAGTCCTCACATTAAGATTTCTGTAATGGTAGAATTTCACAGCAGTTCACATCAAGATGGAATTTTCTATTCCTTTTCTACTATAGTCTACAGAATTCTAAAGATTAAGTGTGATTAAGTTTGTTAGAAAACTTCTGGAAGACAAAGAAATGAAGACAGGAATTCTTGCTCCATTTGAAATTACTAAAAGTCTCAGAGAAACCCTGAATTTAATTTTTTTATTCTTATCTCAGAAGCTTACAGAAGAGTTCTGAGTTTTTTAGGTTTCTCGGTTGCCTTGCTTAAAACAGAAAAAACCTGTTATGTTGTATATTTCACAATATAAGTTAATTGGCTCAGAAAAACTGCATTCTCCAAAACATGTTTCCAGTTTAAGTCTGACGCTATAACTGTTAGCAAAGGGATAACTCCAGGGATTGGGAGTTGAATCCTTATATGCTGCTGTTAAATGAAGCAGTTGTGCTTGAGAAGCCCCTGCCTGAATGCAATTCATTTTACAATATCATCAGGGGACAAAGTATAGTTTAAGATGTAAACTGAAATGGCATCTTCTGGTAACACAGAAATATCCCTCCGCTGACTTGAAGAAAGAAATGAAGCTGAAAACTGGACCAGTATAAAATAATTGATCATTTTGGTTTTGGTAGGAGTAGTCTTACAAATGTTTCTTAGGCTGAAAGTCATCCTGTGTATGGAAATGCAGTAAGCGTGTCACTGGGATAATTATATCTGAACTGCTTAAGGAGACAATGCCAGCAATGTAATTCCAATGAACTTTTTCAAAGAAAGGAACATGGATTCAAAAGATGAGCTGTAAATCCAGGTATGCTTTCCAAAATCTATACATTCTTGAATGTACAGATGTGCAGATTGAAACAAATATCAGAGAGAAAGAAAACAGCTCAAGTATGAGACATGTATCTTTGTGCAGCCTCTACTGGAATACATTTTTATTTTCTGCATTTTGCTGATCATATAGGAGTGAACCCCAAAATACAAACCACCTTAACTAGCATGAGATTAAATTGGACTTAGTTTCCGTGTTGGTTTCAATATTTGTAACTGGATCTGTCCACAAAATGGATCCTGATCCACTACTGATTGACTCTAAACTTGAAAAAAACCTCTGTTTACAAGCCAGGAAAAAATGTGAAATGGATCAATAACAGTAAGTTATCAGTATAAATACCATAACACCTAAGGATAAATGAGCAGAAGTCAAAAGAGTAAGATACAAACATGAGGACTTTTGCACTTTTGTGTAAAAGTAAAAATGATATTTTTTTGTAGTAGGCAAGGGCAAAGTCCAGAAACATGGAAAAAACTCACAATGAAAGCGACTACATAAATAAATATGTCAATAAATAAAACCTTTAAAAGTTCAATTCTGCTACATCCAGGGATTTTGATCTTTGCTTTGAATGAACTTTTCACTGACTGTTTTTCCTCATTTTTATGAACGAATACAAGGGGAGTTGTGAATATAAAGGTGAGCACTAAGGGCAACCAAAGCATCTGGTGTAGAAATAATGTGATGAAAAGCAAGGTCACCTGGGGTGGAAAATAAGTACTAATAAAACAAGAGATGGAAGACAAAGCTAGAAAAGGAACTGGCACTCAGACTCAAAGACAGATAGGTAAACACAGAGATTTGGGGGGAATTTAGAAAGTAAAAGATACACCTAAGGAAAACTGACATTAGGGTGAGACAGTACGGAAAACCTGGACAAAGAAGGGATACAAAGTAGATAGAAAGTGACAGCGGAAAAAGTATTTGAGTGAGGATATAATATATTGCAGCCATTCAAGGGTTATGTAAAGGTCCATTTTCTTTAGGTTACAGTTTGCTTCCTTCCTCCTTCTATTCTAAACTCATCTCTTCTTTACATCCATGCTTGACAGACAAGTCCCTTCCCTACCGTTATTTTACAACCTACTTCTCTTTCTAAATTTATGGCTTCAAATTGCTTCCAACTGAAGTTTGCTTTTCCCTAAATTTTATAATCCAAATTATGATTTTATCTTGAAGAGAAACTGTCTTAGCAGTCAACCGCACAGAGTTTTCTAAGTGGAATTAAGTACTTGTATGTAGGTTATTCACCACCTGATTCAGCTCCTGTAGGCAGGAACTAAAGTAGAAGCACCCTTTATATCATATTACCGTTGTTATGTCATATGACCGTGTTGTGCTAACAGAGGACAGTTGAAAGGATACAGGCTCCTCCATCTACCTAGTAAGTCTGTGCTAGCAAAACAATACATTCACACTCGAGTTATCTTCGGAAATGCACAATCTCTTTTTAAACAGACCTTGAGTTTATATTTAGATTGAAATACTTTTCTAGAGTTTTGTATTCTCAACTTCAGCAACTCTTTTCCCCTAAAGTATACAACTAATTTATGCATTTAAATACTTTTTTGCACAGACTACTCTTATTTCAGTTATAGTCAACCTTTTTCTGTTAAAAATATTTCAGAAACTTAATCTTTTAGACATTTTAAATTGCATCTCATTAATACTTCACATATAGGTCATCAGTGTATATGAATATACTATTAATTCATTAACATCTAAAATAAGGTTTTGTTTATACAGTACAAAAACCTGAATAAGTGCTGCTCAATTATTTTCCTTATAGCCTTAGGAATTACAAAACACATGCTATTTATAAAATTACTATTTTCAGAATTCAACATCCATGTCTTTCTGTGTTTTTAAATACAATTCTTTTAAAAACTTGGTTAGCTGCACCACTTAAACATGAGTTTGGCAGCAGTGTTGGTGTCACAGAGGTCATATGCTTGGACTTCAAGGAGGTCAATGAGATGACTGCAGAGCCCACTGTACAATAGCCTTCACTAGATAATCCATAATACAGTACTGTCAAATTATGAACATGTAGCTGCAGTTTTCCAAGGAAGAAAATTCAAAATGAGAAACTCCATCTGGACCATTCTTCTTCTTTTTTTTTTTTTTTTAAAGTGCCTTCCTTATAATGAAAATAACAATGACATTCACAATTAAAGACCCTTATGGTAAGTATTAGATGCTATTATAGAATGCAACATCTATCCACTAAATATACTTTATAAACTGCATACAGATTTATCCGAAAATACTTCTTCAGAAGTCCTTGCTAAATTTTTGGAAGCTGTATGAAGTATTACTGTTACATGAACTGGCAGTGCCAATTAAGGAGATCTGCAGAAAAAAATCTGTAGTCAGAGAAAAACATACAGATCATGAAAAGACAAATGGATTACGTGAAAGAAAATGCTTTTAGAAAATTAACACTTCCCAAAAGTTTTACTTAGTAGCTTATGAAAACATTTTGAATAGTTGAGGGTATTACCATATCCAAGTTTCATCTTCCCCTAAATATAGGTGATGCATTCTTACTTTAAATATATCACTATTAAATGGCTGTAACCACCCTCTTCCCATGTTCAGTGTTGCATACGTAACTCAAGAGACTCAGGAGACTTGCCAGACCTGTAGCACTTGCCATAGGTTGCACGTGACCCTTAGCATGCAAAGATTCTTTTCGTCTTCCTTTTTTCTCTCCACATGGGTACAAATTCTAGTTATATAGCTGTAAGAAGTAGTAAGGATTTATCTTCAGGTTAAAATGCTATTTTTGTTCACTTATGTTTTTACATTTGTTGCTTGCTTTGATTTGTGCTTATACTCTCTCCCACTGAACAAAGGTTACTGCCTGTTGCTGTGTTTTGGTTCTTTTCCACCAGCATGTAGAGTTTGTATGCACTTAAGTATGAGTCTTACTGAGAAAAATCCCTCCACTTTGAGTTAGTAATTTATATGCTGCATATACCCATGGTACGTAAATGCTATTTACACTTTGAAAGTTGTTGCAGTTTAACCCCAGCTGGCAACTAAGCACCCCATGCCACTTGCTCGTTCCTCCCCAGTGGTATGGGGGAGAGAATTGGAAGAGTGAGAAGAAAACTTGTCTTTTCCCACACACTTACTCACTTCTGTCTTCTTCTGTTCTAGTAAGATCAGCAAACTAATGTCTTAAGAAAGTCTGCACTTACTAATTATTGAAAAGAGAAAAAAAGAGAGAAAAAAAGAAAATCTGACGAACCCTAACATTCTGGAATTAAAAGCAGGCAATAATAAGCTTCCAATTTTTATTTTTTTTTAATGGGAAAATAGACACAAGGTCAGGTGATATATTGTATTTTCCTTTAGAGATCACTCATAATCATAGACATGCCAGGGATTTATTAAGACGACAGCTCTAAACTTTCCTCAAGCTCATATATATTCCAAGTATAAATTAAGAAGATTGAAACCATATTTAAATTTTGGTATATTACCACCCAATATGCTTGAATGTGTTGAAAAAATCTACTCTGCTGCAACACTGTTTTAATAGATAGTTGTATTTATTATGTTAAAAGCTACAGTTAAAAAGTATCTCCCTCTTTTATTCTTCCTATTTTGAAAGGTACTATTTCTGCAGATTCAACAATAGCAGCCTGTATCAAATTAATGTTGTTTATATGCTGTATGTGAGAGTTCAAGCACTGCTTTAAATGCATAGAGTTCTCCACAAAAACAAGATTAGCAGTTTCAGCCCTGCAATGTAACAGTATTATGAAATTATTATAGAAATCAATAACACTTTCATTTCCAGAACTAATCTGACAGTAGGATCTTGTTTATAAAGATATTAAACAAATGCATTATTCACATTTTGTAACGATTTGCAAGAAAAAGGACATTTTTTTAATTATCACATGGAAGTGGTGTAATAAATGAGTGTAATTTTTATTAACAGGAGTTAATTTACATAAAACAAATGCTCATTGAATTATTGAGTATGATAATATCTACATGCCTAGTCCTGTTTGTCATATTTTGTGCCTTTTGGCGACATCAGAATTATAACAACCTGATTGATGCACTAAATTTAATGCATAATATGACAACATACCGATAGGTATGGCTTATAATGTATAATTTAAACATGATTGCTATATATTTCACCCATATTTTCTTGGCTTTACAAAGATTTCTAATGCATCTAGAAATCTCGATTGTAATGCAGGTTGCCAGATATGAATGTCTGTTTGAATTAATGAACATTTTTATAAAAATACTCTGACTATGAATGTTTTAAAAACCTTGTCATAACATTCACCAAACTTACACATGACAGCTAGCATGTGTTACTGCATTTTCATCTTAAATATTTGATGACTGCTTCTTTAAATCCAAGATTCATAACCCAAAGGGTTTCATTTTCTTACAGCATATGTAATTCAAGAGACATTTATTAGTATAGCTCTCATTTTATGCATCAACAAAATATTTTTCAGAGAACCATTAGATGAACTCCCTGCTTTTCAGACTTTTTTCTAAACATTTTAATTATAATTGTATGTTTTCTTTGACAATATTTGTACACAGACTATTTGCAATGCTCCCTGCTTCCCTGTCTCCAGCCCCATTGGAAATGAAAGAAGAATTTCGCAATATGCAATAATGCAGAGTCAGAAAAGACGAAAAGCATCAACTAGAATCTCACACACACTAGATTAAATATCTGGAAAACCTTGGTAAGCTTTTTTTAACCTCTGAACATACCCAGAGAAACATTACTGTATACAGTTACAATTCATAAAAATTTGCTAAACATAGATGTTCATCTAATGCTGTTAAACTACTATTAGTGAAGCATAAAATGAAGATTTCTGTATTCATTATTGTCCACATGTAAAAAATTCGGCAATGAAAAAATATCAAATATTAAAATGTTTATAATTATTTAAGAAGCAGATCAACAAACCATTGTTGGTGCAATATATTACTATGTTAGCACTGAAGGTTGTCCACTGACAGGTCACTCTCACTTGACCTTGTATGCACAGAAAGGTAGCTCACCATGGTAACCTTGGTCTTGTGGCTTTCCATACAGTAAATCATTTCAGCCCTCTTCATGTAATTCTTTTATTGGCTGTGCAATTGAAATGTCATGCTTCACGAACAGAGAAGCTAGTAATTTCTTATGGGTGATTAAACTACCTCTGTAATGTACGAGCATGGATGGAACTGTATGCAACAGACTTAAGCATACATTTACTTTTTTAAAATTCTTGGTATTTTTCAGATGCTTACAAGGAAGTTTTGCTGTGAGAATAAAAAACAATTCTTTTTCACAAATATATTCTAAACAAACACCAAACAGCATCCCTTTCAGACTACCTTCAGGTGCAACAGGAAAACAGTAGCCTAAAAAAATAAATATTTAACATTGTTTTTAAAATTAATATGTAATTTTCAATTGCACTGAAAAATTCCAAGAGTCAAGCTAGTTTATAAAGGCCAAGTTAGGCCCAAAGCAGGAGCTGACATTCTTATTTAATTATATTAATATATAAAGGTGAGATTTTGTAGAAAATAATCAGAAGAAAAACCTGGAGGTGGGCAGACTCCTTCAGCTATTATTTCCATTATAATTGTTTTACATTCATTGTAATCTTGATATAAAATTGAACAAATAAGGCTGATTCTTTCTTTGAGGAATTACTCCTTTGAATTCAAACTATAACCTAACAGCAGAAAACAAATCGGCTTTTTAAATTAGAAAGGCGCACTCAGAGGAACTTAATATCTTCTAAGATTTCTTTTATAAAATGGCACACTTCCCTATATAACTGTAATATAAAACACTTGATGTAACTGTATTTGCATGAAATTCATACTAGGTTGTCTTTGTCTTTTTCTGCTTTTGCATCTGTCAGGTTCATATCAGTCTGAAAGACAGACATACACGTATGCAGTACACAAACTGATAGATCTTTCAGAAATATAACAAACACACAGGTACCACCATTTTTACACTCTTTTCAAAAAAAAAACCACTTTTTTTATACAGTGAAAATATCTTATTTTTTTCATAACTTTAGTTTAAACTATGATAATCCTGATTTTTCTTTTAGTTTTAGTTTCCCAAAGTTACCCATACCTGCACACAATGAAAAAATAACATTAATCAGTGATTTATTAAAAATTAAGGTAAATAACTGATGCCCAAAAATGCAGTGATAAATCAAGAAACCGTTTGACTGCTGAGTTCTGAAATAAATCTAATAATTTAACCACCTCAATCATTGCATCAAAAAAGAACATGGAATAAGGTTATCAAGGAGAGGGTGGAAGGCTCTAACAGATGCTAGAAAATTCTTCTTTAGTGTTTTTATAAGATCTCAGAAACCAGTTTCTGTTGAGCTTGAGAACCCAGATCTGCTATCAGGGGATCTATTTGTAAAGGTATAGAAGTGGTAATATAGCAGACTGACACCCCATTCAGCTGGATTAATGACCTCATGATGAGAATGGCAGCTGCTAGTCAGAAACCTGAAAACAGTCCCAGTTCAAATTGTGAATTTTCTATCTTGACTACTTTCTACAGGATATTTAATGCTTTTTTTATGGCAAAGATAGCAAAGCAGAAAGGCAGTTGCGTGCAGACTTAAGGAAAGAGTTTCCCCTAAGCAGCAGCACTATTAAGCAGTGGGACACCTCAAAAATATAAAAGATCACATAGAAAACATACAAGATGCTTCTAATGCTTCTTTGCTCTTTAGTTACCAGAGGTACAAAATCAAGGTTGTGATTTCCTTTCCAAAGTGTAGTAATGGAGGAAATCTGATCTCCTGTCTTTTTATATAGGGCTGGTATCTCACACAGTCTAAGCATTGGCCCAAGTCCCATTTCATTCTAGAAAAAACATCTCAGATAAACTTATTTTTGAGGTGAGGAGAGAGCAAACACCTTCTCAAATGAACACATGAAAAGTGCTACCTCCTGTTTGACTCAGCCAAAAAAAAGAGAATGGATTTCATTTGGAGTCATTTTATCTTATTTCTCTTCTGCTCCATTGTGGAACATTGCTGAAATTCCCTTATGTCTGAGAAAAGTTCCAGTGTTAACTACAAATCTTTAGCATGAAATTGCACGCTTCACCAAGATGGGCACAATGAAAAATCACAAAGAGGGAGACTGAAGTCTCTCATTCTTCTGCTGGACACCTTCGGTATTTTCCTTTGACTATCCCGTAAGTGAGACTGCATTTTTCACAGCTCTTAAACAGAACAAGGATTTCTATTAGACCATGTTCTTCTAGGTACCTTTAGAGAAAATCAATGTATTCTTATTAGTCCCACAGATTTCCTCTGAATTTAAAAATAACAGCTAAAACAGTGATAATATAGCAATAACTCCGTGAAATGGCATGGTGTCACTTAAACAGAAAAAAATAAGAAAAAGTTTCTTTACAGCCATAATTATCAGAGAAAACCTAAAGGAAATACTTGTGGCATCACAATTTGTATGGTCTTACAAGGGCGAAAAAAAGAGATGTGTTTACCTCCCTGGTGGGAAATAAACAAATCAAATATTTTAGATATAAACTATAAATTCAGAAGAAAAAAAGAGTAAGGATTCTATAATGACTAGAAGTACAGATATCAGGGCTCTAGGTGGTTGCTAGATTAAAGAATTCTTTCTTTAAAAACAAATAAAATCTAAACTTCCCGCTATGGTTGGAAAACAGGGCTAGATTTGAATTTTTTCCACATTTGTACTGGTGTCTCTATACTACATCTAAGCTCTACTGGCCATACAACTTAGGCTCTGCATTCACAAAGAGCTGTGCATGATCTTAACATTAATTAGGAATATCCTGTCCATTTTACTGGTACATTAACTGAGAATTCTAGTCTGTTGTCTTTTTATTGTCTTGTAAGAAACCCCTTCATTACCCCATACTGTGACAAACTCTCAGGATATCCACGTAGCCTGTTATCTAACACTTTGACCTAGAGTCAGATGCAAACTGCATTTTGCTTCTTAAGAGAATTATTATTTCTTTCACATCATAGCAAGGAAACACAAACAGCCAGGAAATTTTCAAGATTATACTTTTAGGGCCCACTTCTCTAAGGTTACAGTCTCTTGATCTTTAAGAAAGTGCCTTGTTTTTTCCCCTGTGAAAATGCTGTCTAATGTCAGGTAGTTTGAACTGACTTTCCAGGGCAGCATGATTTCTGTATGAATGTGAGAAGGTGGACCAATTAACTTGGAAACAGTAGGGATCTAACTATAAGTTGTTAGTTAACCTCAAAGCTCAAAGGACAGCCTGGACAATTGTATCCAATGTTGCTTGTTCACAACAGAAGCAAGACATACCCAGGAGGACTCACACTTCTTTCCACCCTTTACCTGCCTCCGTCCCTTAAGTAGTTAGTATTTGTAAAGCAGTTTAAAAACAACTTATTGGTGATACAGTTAGCTTAAAAGTTAAGTAAAATAATAATAAAAAAAATCATCACTTTTACATTTGTGCACTATGTTGGTTCAATTGGAGCAAATTTAAAATTGTGGCTGAATTTTTCTCCTAAGTAGCATCATAACATACCAGTTATGATAATAAACTTTAGGTGTCTCTGTAAGAACAACAGATTTAGAACTTGTGTTTGCCAAGCTAGTGTTTTCCAGGTACCTTACTACCTCTTTACAGTAACCTTAACTGATAAAACATTACATTTTCTAGCCTTCAAATTTAATTTGTTGTAATCTAATAACCTATAAATGCTTTAACAAAACACTCTGCCTCTCTAAATCATTCCTGTTTTCAAATGATATCCCACTACAAGAAATTAAATACCACCACTAGTTTCTGTACTGCATAGCACCTTAATCTTTTCAGCTATACAAAATCTGCCTGCCTACTATCCAAAACTGTCCTTGAATTCACTCAGCATATGAGTTCAACTTTATCAAATAGTTTTCCTCCATTTCTTGGTCTATGTATGTTGGTCCTTCCTTCCCAACACAAGATTTTTCCATTCCCCGTAACCCCTTTGCGTATTTGTCTGTTTCCACTTATAGGATTTAAGGGACAGCTAAAGGGAATAGCCATGTTTCAGTGAACTACTCCATTTTTCTTGGACTGCTCTCCTATACTTGATCCTTTACACATTATTTAATCTCCCTTCAAACAATTATATCAAATAATTTTCTAGTCTTTTTCTGGAACTCCCTTCACCAACTGTTCTGAAACAATCTGCTGTTTATTTGTACATGAATATGTTGGCATCTGACAGACAGAATACATAGCATGTAACTGAGAAAACATTTGTGAAAATGCCAAAATGTCATATGCACTAATACTGTGCCATACATGTATAGAAGTCACTGAACATTATTGAAGGAGGAAACATTATTTTACTTAACATTGCCAGGCACTTAAAAGCTGTAAGAATACACAGAGAAAGTCTGAGCCTTAAATCACATCTATATAATTCTGCTATTCCTGAGATTCCTTATCCTCATCTATGTTACCTGAATTCAAAGTTTCTGGTATTTCTCCACTTCAGAATGCTTAACATTAGTTAAGGTATCAGGTTATATGTATATTTTTTTAAAAAAAAAAAAACAACCTTCAATTTTCTTTAAAAACACATCCAATTCATTTTTATGTTACTTCTCTTTTTCTGCAGTCTCTCCTAGACATACTAATTTGTGAGGCACTTTTTAGATACAGATTCCATTGTAGGGCTTTGAGTTTCCTGAAAAGTTTGAGAGAGACCTTGACTTTGAATTTATCCTACTTCAGAAAACATAAGTAGTGTTATAGTCAGCAGAGCCTCATTAGTCCCAGAAATCACAATAGCTGAGGTTTCAGGCAACTCAGAGTCTTCAGTTTGAGAAAGATCTATTATATGCTGTAACTGCCAAAGATACAGGCTGCTCTCATTGTGAATTGAAGGGTTAAAGAATGCAACATTTGGACTGAAGGCTGTTGTATCTTCAAGAGATGTCCTCCTGCAATTACTTGTTTTATAGAACACTTGATAATTGGAGAATTAGTTGGCACTGCAAAGAGTAAAGGTCTGAGGGGAAAAAAAGTTGGCACTGCAAGATTGGATGACATGGTAATCAGCTGCACCCTGGAGTTCTCCTTTTAGAGACATTGCTGGGACCTATGGGAACCTTGCTCTGTAAAGGTTTATTGAGAATAGGTGCCTCTTCTTCATTGCCAGAGCTATGAAAGATGATTGCAGAGAACCAATCATGCCTGCTAGTCCAGCCATTGTATACACCTGATGCTTCTTGGAAAAGAAGTTGGACAGGTAGCTAGTAATAGACTCAGAACTCACAGGGCCCTTCAGGTGTCATATCACATGGAGACCTCCTGCTGTTTGAGACCATAAGTAACACAAAAGTATTTGCCTTCTCAATCTGTTTTCTTTGCTGTAAGAGAGATTCCTGCAGTGCTCATAAGGATAGGAGAAATGTAAAGACAGCAAGCTATGCTTCTTTTCCTATCACTATAGCATAGTAACGAAGAACATGGGTTTCTCAATGTCTTTCTGCTCTTGAAAGTAAGGCATGCAGCTCCGCAAATGTGGAAAATGCAAATTATTTTGGGATTATTTTGTCTGCTCACAGAACATGCTATCAATTCTAAGTAAAGCAGAGGAGAGAGGCATCTTATTAACAACTTTTGGCTTTGGCAGAAGGAGATGATATATCCTTACCTGTTTTCCATGATATATAATAACTTGCCACTTTTTAAATGTCAGGATCAAAACAAAGAAATTCAACTGCAGGCTATTTGACTTTTATTTTTTACTTACTTCCCAATACTATTAAAAATAAATAATTCAGTTCTTTCAAAGAACAGCAAAATAACTACAACAGAAAGCTAACACACAAGATCCCTGGATTAATTTTCTGTCTTTTTTTAATTACCCTTCTATAAACAGCACACTGTAAAGTACAAGGTGAAGTTAGCTATGTCATATGTAAAAATGCTGGGAAGCTGCTATTATTAGCAATTCCTAAAATAAAATCTTCCAAAAATGTTTCATCATCATACACTGATTGCAACACTTAGCCAACTCCAAAGTGTTAAACACCACTAGCTACTTCTCTCTAATAAGGAAGAAGTCTTCTTGATCTACCTAAAATGAAATTAAGTTCTGTCTAGCGAGTGTCATAGGTTCTCAAGTGAAGCAGAACTACTGTATAACCTCATCAAAAGATCAATGTTGATTTAGATTCTGCTCCTTTGATCTAAATATGTCTCAAGATTAATTTCAATTGCAAAGGCAAAAGGCTTATCTACAATTTAAGGTTAATTTTATCATTTAATCATTTGTATATTTAATCTTGTTTATTATTAAGTGTGAGCACTATTTATGCAATGTGCTCCTCTTTCTGCTTGGTTTGCTACAGAGAAAACTAACAATGCAAAAATACATAAAGAAAAACAAAAGCAGCACAGGATCATAAAATTTGAAAAATCACATGCTATCAAATGCCTCTTTTAAAACAACCCTAATACCCTTTGATCTTCATTATCACTATTTTTCTTTACAAGTACAGTACTAGATGTAAGAATCACATATGAAGTACTTTGACCACTTCTACTCTATGCATCAATGGAGTACTTAAATGTAATGTGTCCCTCTGAATGACAACTTGCTTCTCCTTAGTACCCAGTTACTTTCTCTGAAATTAAACAATAAGCCAGGAGCTATATGAGTTATAAATTATTCATCTAAATGAACATTAATCAATTATAAAGAGAAACAGGAATAAAAAAAAAAAAAAGAAAAGAAAAGACACAGCTATATCCTTTTAATATTAAATCCACTCTAGCCAAAATGTCTTTAAACAGATGTAACTGCATGATGGCAATGCAAGCAAAGCTACATTATAGCTGTTTATGTTAAAATATATATTATTTGTCAAACAAAATAATGAATCCATGACCAGTTACCGACAATACAGATGGCAAGAAAAATATTACAATTCTGTGCTGTGTATGTGAATGGAAAAGTGTACCAAAATTCCCCTAAATTATTAGTTTTACCAATATTTAAGAATCTTATATCTTGTATTCATACAGAAGTTAAAATACCGACTTAAATTTTCCCAAGTTCTTTGGAAAATATTCAGTGTTCACACAAACATGTCAAATAATTTTCCTGACACTTACTAGAAGAAAGTAAGACAATGGGCACAGTCAAATTTTGGCTTAGTCATGACATGCAAAGAGATATGTGAGAAGCACAGAACGATTCTTGTTTCTTGATTTAAGTTAGATTTATTCCAGATGTGGACATTTGTAGCCAGAAGGAGGCCAGAACTCTTCTTTTGCAGAAGCTGTTCTTTGTGAATAATGTGTGCAGTCATTTATAGGAGCTTTGGAAAAGTTGCATATCTAAATTCTTCTGGAATTGAAGTACCAGGACGCCACCACAATATAGCAGATGTAACAATAAGGTCAAAACAGGCAGGCAGAGATACCCTCTATCTAGCAGTGCAAGAATACCTACACCCTTATTATGCATCCAATATCTCACAGATGACCTATCATTCTTTAATTTTCTATCTCATTCTCCATACTTTATCTGTTATTTATGTAAATTTGTATTTATATTCATGCAGAATTGCTGCAGTAAAGCTACAATCTATAAAAGGTAAGCAAGCCAGCTACCGACAGTTTGTTTCATTAATCATTCATATTCAGGTCTACAGTTTCCCATTTTGCCTACATTATTTTATGGCTTAATCTAACTAATTTTAACTGCTTGAATCCGAGATGGTGACAAAACCTCCAAAAATTCTCTAGTGAAGACTAAACTCCATGCTGGGAGCATTTGGATAAAACTGTAAGAGTTCCAGGAACTGTTTTAGCAGATGTAGGGATTCTTATACACATAGTAGGAGGGGAATGGCACCTGTCTACAGCAAGCAGAGGAAATGATGCTCCCTAGTACGAGAGGCATGGACATACTGGAGTGATTCCGGCAAAGAGCCACAAAAAGGAATAAGGGACTGGAGCATCTCTCCTATGAGAAGAGGTTGACCGCACCGACTACCCAGAGACATTTGTCAGGTAGAAGGCTCAGGGAGATCCTATCAATATGTATAAATATCTGATGGAGGGGAATAAAGAAAATGAACAAAATGGAGCCAGGCTCTTTCTCAATCATGCCCATTGACAGGGCAGCTCAAATGATCTGTAATTACATATTACAATTTGAAAATCCCTGCAAGTCAGCAACAGGATTTGAATTCACAGTTTAGTATCATGTTCCTTGCAGTATGAACACTTACTATGAATATTAACAAAAATATATAGTTGGCATCAAGCTAACAATAAATACTCTTGCAATTTATAGTAAAATCCACAGTTCTCTGGTATGGGAAATATTAATTCAAAATATACCTTCCAACTATAACATACTAGAATTATTGATATGGAATAACAAAAACCATGTTCAGATCAACTAAATATATGGAACAGAAGTAGCCAAAATCAATATAACTCTGTTTCAGTAAGCTTCAGCCAAACCAAATTTTTACTATTTCCTGGGGCTTGTTTTCACTCTTCCTTGTTTCAAAAAAATCCCTGAAACAATTCTAGATGGTAATTAAAGATGAATATGCCAAGCACTCACATCCATCAAAATTGCATCAACCTCACCCACAAAGTAAAGGATTTTTCCATATTGCAGTATTGTTGATGTGGCAGCATGAAACGATTTAGCCATACTTCTGCATGAGGAAAAATTTGAGATAGAAAAATTATCAGCAACGGTATTTGTTGTGTTCCCCCTCCAGCATCATGCACAACAGAATCTCTTAGAGACAGTTTTATTTTTACACCCACCACTAACCAGAACAGCAAAGATTCCTCAAAACCAGTGTTGTCAATCAAGACAAGTATAAAGACAATTTGTTCACTTCTTTCATAGTACAAAAGTTTCCAAAGTCAATTAGCATCTAGAAATAAGCGTAGGAATATGTAGAAATCAGCATAGCATGAAATATATATTTTTCAAGGTAGTATGTAGGAGAAAGAAAAAGGAAAAAGATCGGAAAGATAAGGACAGGTAAATGAACACTATATGCAAACAATGTTTCCCTGATTTGTAATTCTTCTGTCTGCTGCTTGCTCACCAGAACTCCTGACATATAAATGAACTGCATAGGAATAGGAATGCATATGAACATACACTGCAAAGTAGGGTGGAAGAAATTTCCAGCAGAAGCAGTTTAAAAACCAAGATTCAGCTAGTAATAGCTACTAACTCTAAGTACTGGTTAACCAGATTTCACATTCCTCTTATGTAAGATTCCATTGAATGTACTCTTCTTTCCACCTTTCAGACAGACTTAGAACACTCTGTGTAAACCCACCAAAAAAAAATGTTAAGAGTATAATGCCTCAGGTGTTTTCTATAACTGTGAAGTGATAATACAAAAAAAGAAAATATATTTTATGAAAATGTTTGCATGGTTCCTATCAAAAAAAGTGGCGTGACTTACATTCTGACATGGATCTTCTTTATGAGAGGCAATAACATATGATAGAATCCTGATTAAATGACAAAAAGACATTAACTTCTATGCTTTGAAAAGCAAAGGAACCTATGGAAAGGAGTAAGAAAAAATTGTTCCAAGAACCTGTTTAGAAAGGATGGAACATATGGATTACCTATGAATTTAACACTGCGGTATATTGTATTAAGAGATATTGAGAAAAAGAAGTAACAGTATTGGCTAGAGATATTTGCTTTGTACAGAAAGTGATGACAGAAAATTCCTATGATTTTGATATTTGGAATTTAATACAGGAAAAGTATAATGGAGAGCTCACCTACCTGCAGGAAGGAATAAGGAGGAGTCAAATACATCCAGACTACAAATCAAGAGTAACCTCAGTGTAGAAGAATCCTCTCTGGTGAGTCCTGAAAGAGGAACATTAACCAACATGGTATTTATTGCATTTTGTTAATTTAACTTTTCAGTCTTGTGAAGTCTTGGCAGATTTTTTACTTTGTTTTCCACCAGGAGGTCACAAAGGCACCAGATTAGATATATACTGAGAGTACAGATGGCAAAGAACTGAAGTTCAGCTGTTACAGTTAAAAAAAAAAAAAAAAAAAAAAAAAAGAAAAGAAGACAAGGAAATGAGTGGACAAGACCTCATAATGGCCTTGACTGACATGCCTTTTTGCAACATGGTAAGTGGATTTTTTACTGCTTTTCTTCCATGAGGAATTCTTTGAAGGACAGAGAAGGCAGGAATAGAGGATTTTCACTTGCAACAATAATTAAATTAAACCTAATCAAACCATTTTATTATTTTCTGCTGAAGGCCAATATATTTAGCATCTTCTTCCATGCATAATAAATTACATTAGCTCTAGGCATTTTCAGAATGTTGATTTGTTAAAGATGTTCATATATATTCAGTGACATTCTTTGTAATATCCAGGTAAATATAACCAGTTGAGGTTTTTTGTTTTTGAAAGGAAATAAAGAATTAAGATAATTTGATTTATTTAAAAGGTAAAAATTATAAATCTGTACAGTGAGATGTCTTTTTCATATGAGACTTTGTGTTAAGGTCATTCCTACTGTAGCAGTCACATTGTCCCTTGCTGCAACTGTAACACCAGAGGCTCAACACCAGTCTTCATTTTTTAATATGATTTATTTATAAATAATAATCTCCTCACAAAAGGAAAGAAAAAAAAAGAAGGAAAAAAAAAAAAAAGAAAGTAGTTTTGGCAGTAAGGTTCCACATCTAAAGTAATAAAGGAAAAATACTGACCAATAACCACAGTTTTAGAACGTAACCATACTGCATACACTTCAATTATGTAGCAATCTACTGGAAGATTGTATTCAATTGCACAGATTGAAATATTTAAATATCTTGCATAAAACATATCAGTACTAGTAATAAAAATAAATATTACTGAAATAATTTAATTATATTTTGGAAATATTTTGCATATAAACAAAGTAGATTGAGTACAACTGTTTCTACTGACTACATACAAAAGTAAGTATAAACTACCCAGAGTACAATGTTCCTCCCCGAAGAAAGCATTACATTTGTATAAACCGATTTATACATCAGTCAACAATTACCAAATAATATAAAGTTTTGAATCTCACATTTCACCCAGCATACTAAAAATGTAGTTTAATTTTACAACCATAAAGCACACCAACAACTGAAACTCCACCTCAGTTTCTATTGATCCCCTCTGCTGTGTCCAACTTTTGACAATCTCGTCTACTGTTTCTGAGATTAACCAATACACTAATGAACTAAGGCCACTTCCCTCTGAGAAAAGTTTACCGTCAGCACACTGTGCAATGTAGGCCTGCTACATGTTCAAGTAATTTAGATTCCAAAATTACCTAGTAGCTATTGAAAATCTTATTTCTCTCCTTCTGTTGTATCATGTCCAGTATCACTATCAACTTTTTTCAGTATTTTTAAAAATTAAACTAGTTAATTTCAAAATTTTCAGAGACTGCTAATATTTTAATGTATGTGATTTACAATAATGTTTTCTAGAGTATCAGTCATGTCTATGGAACAGTATGAAAGAAGGGAATAAGAAATGAGATTCTATAAATTTGGAAGAGCAAACCATTAATAACTTACAGTGAAACTGAGGCACAATTTTCCTGAAGAGGTAGGCCTATTTTTGTACTGTTGCATAAATACACATGACAAAAATGCATTCTACTTGATCTTTTGAGATATTTACACCTTCGTGCTGGATTGTAACTCAGCCTAAACTGAGTGTATCACTATTTTTGGATCTAGAATCTATAGACCAGGTATGGTATTACTTGACAACTTCTTAAACCAACCTGCAATGCCAACACTCTAGAAATAGGGGTCTTGATGGGAATGTAAAAACATTAGCTAAATCAGTATGTAGCAACATGATCATAATAGAGATTTCTCATCAACTTCTCATTTATGTTATATTAACATCTGAAAAAGCTATTTAAACATTAAAATTAATACATCATAAAACAATAGAAATACTTCATACAAAATAGTTTTATTTGAATCACAGCTACTCACAATAGCTATGAATATCCCCATTCAAATTGCTACCATGAATACTGTATAAAATGAGAATAAACTAAAAGTAAAATTAGAATACTCCTTTATAAATTACTATATGTCAAGCTAACAAATGGTAGACTTGTCATATTGAACAACTAAATGTCTAAATGATCATTCAGCACTCATAGTGTAGGGAAAAAACACTAGCTTTGTTGGCTATAAAGCAGTTGCTCGATTTTTCATACTGTCATTCTGCTCTATTAGCAAAGCCTAACACAATTAGGTATGAATATGCAGTAATAACATGCAAATTGTTCCCTCTCAATTGCCCCAAGGCAGCAGTCTCAGCCTTTCAAAGCTTGATTTCTTCTACATCATTACAGGCTTGGCATAATTCATCAGAATAAAAAAATACCTCAGCCTTATTGCATGTGGCCAGCTAGTAAAATCATCAGTAGTTGTTAACCATTCTCCCTCAATAGGTTTGTTAGCAACGCTGTCCCCAGCTCCCTGCCACTCCTGCACTTGTACATGTTTCCCTTGGGTAATGTTAGACACTACATTTGAGCCTGCCAGAACAATTAACCCTACTGTTAATTAGAATGAAATGTCAGGCGCACAGATGGTACAAGCTGGCACCCTGCCATCCCGCCAACTGCTGCTGAAAGCAGCTACCCCACTGCTGACAGCTGTTCAGCTATGTCCCAAACCAGCAGATGTCAAAACTTTCCAGCTGAGGAAAGCTAAAAAAAGCAATGATGGGGGTTTCTAGTCCCAGCAGTAATGATCACTGTTTTACTGTTATTGTATCTATTACCTGTTGTCATACTGTACCCATCAAGCGGAGTCATCAAGCAGCAAGATGCAAATTAAAAATGATACCAAAAGTGAATAAATGTAAAACTGCTTTCCAAGCTAATTCTGTACAACTGTAAAAAAAGAATAGAAGAAAAACATATCTATATGATTTTTTTAAATCTATTTTTTTTTTCAATTCAGGGTTTATTTTAGATGAAGTTATATGATGATACACTGCATTAGAAAGTGATACTCTGGATATTTGTACACTAGAGTATGAAAGCCTTTCTTGAAGAAAACTGAAAAATCTTAGCATGAGCAATTTTCACACTTTATTTTTCCTATGTCAATTTTATTGAATCTTTTCTTACTTATTATGAGATACAAAGCAAAAAAGATAAAGCCCCAGAAGTCAGAATGTACCCAAATTTCTGAGTGTCTAGGCACCCATTACTTTGAATGACCAATTTAACCCTAAATACATCAATGAAAGATCCCAGACTACCTTCTGTCGTGAATCAGGATTCTAGTTCCAGTAACTATGCTTTGGTTACTTACATCCCTCTTTGATTTTAGAGAATATGCTTTGGTTTTCAAATTTTTAAGAACTTGAGAAATATAGTGGGAAGGCAGATACATTTCTGCAATGTGAAAAATTCTCCGATGTTCTTCATAGCTGCATAAAGATGGAATAGTAGTTTCTTCAGGATTCCTTTAAAAGATTCTATCATGTAACTTTTAGTAATAAAAATATGAATCCAATGCTTTTAAAGAAATAGTAAAAACAGAATGTGTTTTATTCTTACATATTGTCTTATTCGAACTACCTGTTCAGCAATAAGATGTTATATTCTTACATAAAAAAGATGATCGGGGGGGCTGAATACAAAAGAAAGTATCACATGCTATTATAAACACAATTATAATATATTTAGTTTACAATTTATTAATAAGATTATACTAATAACTGTAAAAAATGGTCCACAAATTAGAAAGCTTACACAAATAACTTTGGTTTCCCTAGAAATTTTTGGGAAATAAGTTCCTGCGAAGAAGATCTATATGGTTAGAATTAATTAAAAATAGATGTAAAATTTATAAATAACAAAAATCAGTTAAATCGAGTGAGATGTGTCTATTTATGTCATTTTTTCTCTGAAAATACATTTCATATATTCCTATATACATTCACTTTCAAATATATTGTTTCTGACACTGTCTTCTCTATCCGTAAGACAGGTATATGGTAATATTTGTGAAATTTATATTTAGCATAGGCCTTTAGTGTTAAATTAATATCTTTGATTTAGATTTGTTTAGATTCATACATAGTCTCAGTTTATGTGGCATTCATAAGAAAGTAACTGATGGGATATTTTAATATTAGTTTGGTTCTGGTTTAGATCAGAGTTTTTTCCTACATGTGGGTAGTTAATATACTAACTTTAGAAGGGAGTTATCTTAAGAAATAGATGTTACTAATACATCGCCAGACTGCTAATGGTTCATTGAACTTCTGGAGTCAGAAGTTGCATATAAACATCATGTGCATTAAAAAGAAATTTTTTTATTAGAAATATTCAGTGGAAAAGCATACTGTAGTATTTAGTTGAAAAAAAACCAAATTACCGGGTTCCATTTTGCAAACTGCAGCAAAATCACAGTTTGATAGAGACTACTTAAGCCATTTTCTTGGCTCATGAAAACCTATATATGCTAAAATTTCAGATGATCTGAGGCGCTGCATGTTGCAGCAGGCAGTCTTTGATATGAATACCTACACCAACATCTTGCCGAATATGGCAGCTCCAGCTTTATAAACAATAACTGCCAGGATAAACTACCCCAAAGCCATGCACAAGGCACAACAGACATAATTGCCTTCAGTGATCATAGGAACATTTAAATCTGAGGATCGGTATCAGCCCATAGCACCTCAGCCTTGCCAAAGGATGCACCTGGATACAAGATGCCTGATTCACTCCCCTTTTCAGGCCAGGGAGCTTTACTGAGTTACTGCCTGGGCTTAACAGGTGAGATGTTTATTGGAGGCCTCAAGTATTATTTTGAGGGGTATATTGTATCTTTTGAGAATGTAAGAAGAGAGCTTGGGATAGGCATTCTTGTTTCTGCTTTGCCTAGATGTGAGAAGAATTTAGTAGGAGACCTTGTTGATACGGTGTATGTGGTGCTTGCAGGTAGCTGACACTGGCTACAAAGGCCCATTTGCTATTTGTTGAGCTACAATTCACCTGGGTGCGCAGGTGGTACTGTACAGTCATACATATATATATATATCTAGATAGATAGACAGATAGATAGATCTTCATGTATTACTTCTGAGGCAGACAACAGGTCTGCTAGACACAAGAGTAGCCAGGCATACTGCAAAATGTCCAAATGAGGTTTGGCAGCTTCCCAACGCAGATTTTGCTAGTGAAGTAGCAGTGACTCTCACATGACCTCAGTGTTGGCACCCACTCAGTTACGGGGCTACCTGCAGCCCTGGGCCCTCTGCAGGGCTGCCGTCCCACCACAGCCCTGCTGGAGTGCAGGACCAAGCTGAAATTCTGAGATCCTGGGCTGCACTGTCTGGGCAAGTGGTGCTCTGTACCATTCTGCACAGCCTGCACCAACAGCCACACCACCTACTGGCACATATGTAACAGCCGTCTGCTACAAATGATGTAATTGTGAAGACCACGTGACAGGCTTCATAAACAGCTATGATGTCCACGGCCACCTGTGCATTTAAGGACGACTTTGAGGACATAAGCAGTAAAGAGAGGCAGCGGCAGATCTGCAGCACAGCATTGCATATCTCTATAACCAGACTTGCAGTGGATCCATCTCAGATTAACAGCTGACTGAGAGTCTGGTACTGCCATGCTCCACAGAACAAGCACCTCAATCCTGGCAAGCTTGTGAGAAAATACGTGCAACATATTGCAGCAGAAGGCTTTGAAGGGGGTAATGGCTGCCAACTACAGCCATTCCAGATATGCAGGACTTAATAGTCCCCTCACCAGGTAACAGCTTCCTTTACCCTAAATCCCCCCTCTACAAGGGCAGTCACCTGATTCATGACTCCAAAACTCAGAGGAAGCTGAGGCAAAGGACCATGAACTGAAGGTCTATAAGAGCAATAGCTCCTTAAAGGCACAACTTCTACTTCAAACTGCACTCACATGGAACCATTAATCTGGATAAGACGTGTGTGCCTGCCATCGTTTGCTAACGAGAAGCACCAGTAGCAGCAGAAAGAGCAGAAAGCCTTCCTTGATAAAAAATCTACAGTGTCTATAGGTGTGCAAGGGGTATAGCTCCCTTTTAAGATGTGTTTACGCTACCATGCACGGCGCACACAAGAAGAGGGTGGGGACTAGGCACGCCTGCGGTGCTACAGCCGTGTGTGGCTGAGCACCGGTACAGTTTGTTCCTCAAAACGTGCACCACGGGTGGCCAATGGGCATGCTGGCATCAACGCTGTCAGCACAGGGCAATCCGCACCAATGAGACCTAAGCTGTTCCCTGAGCAAAGCATGAGTTGGCCATGGGTGTAAAAGGTGTTTATTTTTGTTCACTTCTTCATTTCTTCAGCACCAGCAAATAATATTTCATATGCTACAAGGAAGTAGCCTGTTCTGTCAGAACTGACTGGAAGGACCAGTACAGGCACTAACTAGCTCCTTACTCCAGACTGGATCAGGACTACCAAAAAAATCTGAGGAATTTCAGAAGGCCTATACAAAGGTGGCATGACAGTAGCCTAGATTAAATTTGCTCTTGTTACAAATTGTGTTACAGAACCGAAGGAATGTTTTCAAGTACATCAAGACTTTCTTAGATAATAAATTAATCCTCGAGGAGTACAATCCAGGCAACGTAACAGATAACCAGTGAAGATGTCTCACTGCTTCGTATACAGAAGAATGACACAGATACACGATGCTGATTAAAGCGTCAGGCTGCAGCTTTCTTTTTAATAACAGTATGTTCCCAAACACAACACTTTCTAAGACCCATGGCCAGGAAACGCTAGAATTCCTTTTCTATTTACGAGGTAAGCTGGGCAAAGACCTAGTCACTGGATCAACAGGCCCCTCCTAAAATTCATGGTCTATCAGCATCAGGCCCACAGTCACGGTTTGTCTGGCAGAAGAGCTCTTAGGTCTGGTTGACAGTTATTTGGCAACACAGAAACTCACTTGCTAAGATGCTCCACAATCAACACTCCCTCTGAGTTGAGACAAAGCATAAGAAACCTTTGTACCTGATAACTTTGGTTTCCCTAACCTGACTGGAGACCACGGCTCTTCCCTCCCGAAAGGAAAAAGTAAACAAACAAAAAACCTTGCTGCCCTTTCTTCAGGTATGTGGCTTTCCTTTGTTCTTATCACTGTGTCCTGGTGTGTCCTAACCGATGGTAGCTAATTCTTGGCTTCAAGAGCCAAATGAGTTAGCTCCCAGATGAGTCAGGACCAGCAAGCTCTCCTGCTTTTCTCCTTTGATCGATAATTTCTCATCTAGCTCCCCCAAACAAGGAGGGTGCAGCACTGACTCATTTTGATACAGCTCTTACCCCCTTTTCCCATCCTTTTCATCTTTACCATGCAAATCCGTCATTTCTCCAATAAAGAAGGTATTGTGCAAGGGCAAACTATACCATACATATAAAACAAAAAAGAAAGCTGAAATTATTATAACTAGATAAACATCCTCACAGAAGGTTCAAGATTTAGTCAGTGAACTATGATTATGAGGAGAACTACTGCTAAAAGAAAGATGGAATTAAAGTAACACTGATTTTTTAAAATTCTCAGAAACTTTTCTTCTTTTTATCACAGGAAAAAAATACCAAAGAAAAAAAAAACATCAATGATAGTAACCTCTTTTCCACAAAATAACTTTAAGGAAAATTCAAAGTTCAAAATCAGGCATTAAACATCACAATAGCAAGAGTAATGACACAGTAGCACACACACATTCTGGCTAACAGCCAGTCTAGTAAAGCTAAAGTCAAGGGTTAAATTTCTGTTGCCTTCTGTTGGGCCAAGATTCAACTAAACTGTACATAAGATTTCCTTTTATTCTCTGTTTCTCTCATACAAGAAGAAAGACATGGTGGAGCACTTACCATACTAATGGAGAGACACCCCATTTTAAACAAGTTGCTTTCTCAAGTTTGGTAAATGAAGGACGAAAAATTGATTTGAAAACCCTAGCAGAAGTGTCTCCCCCCAACCTTGCTGCTAAGAAAGGTACTTGAACTCATGCCACCTCACAAACAACTGTCAGACGTTTCAAACCCACACAGCTCCTCAGGGCATTCAGTACATTTATACGAATCAAGGACATTGGTTATGTGCTTTGGATCAGAGGGCTGATAATATGCATACTGAATGCATCTCAGACATAAAGGATCTCATTTATGTTCTCAGGGTATACTGCTTCAAGCACAAAACAAAGTATTTTCTCTGGGATTCAAGCTGCATATACTCCCCTAAGTATAGTCTGTTGTTGCATGTTGCATACAGTTGTTCACTGTGTCTGAGAACTATACATAGCTCTTACCATAATGAAGCTTCCGATCAATACACACTCTCCCATATTTAGATTACTACACATAATTTTCAAGCTTCTGTTCAAACATCATCCAAAGACTAAACTTCTAAATATCGTGGGCAATGACAATCAGTTAAGCATTTTCTGTTAATAATTACTGGTTTTACTGAATCTGACAATTAGTGAATTATCTAGTGAAAAACACTCAAAGAATTATTCTGAAGCTTTAAGTCTCAAATAAACCACTAAAAGCAACCACTAAAAAGGTAAACCATTTTAACAGATTTTATTCTCACTGTACAGTACATGAGTATATATTCTGAACATGAGTTCTTCTCTTCTGTGTATAAGCTGAAGAAAAAATTAAATTTCAATGGCTACTATCAATTTAAGTCTACATTAATGCTGTAGATTTTCTTCAAGTACTTGTTTAAATTAGAGTTGACACCTATTTCAAATCATGCCTTTCTGAAATTCTTATTAATAAGTCACCACTATTTTAAAATATTCATCATCAAAATTAGGTCAGATGATTAAGGGATTATTCCTACAAAGCCTGAAATTTAGAGTGTCTGAACACCCACATTTTCAGTGACTTAAGTGGAAGAGGTACTTCCTCAAAAGCCACACAATCTCATGGATTAAGTTTAGGCCTGGGAGCCATAAGATTCTGAGCTCTGTTTCCTCATATTTATGTACTTACATTAACAATTTTTTGTACTTAGCATTAGTACTATTTAGTTAGAAGTTAGGTTTATATCGTTTATTCTGCTTTACTGATTGGGACACTGACAACTTTGTGATGTAAAACGATATCCTCAAGGTGTGAGAAATAACGTGCCAAATTCTCCTCTGCCATTCTGTATTCTCTTCAACAACACACCGTACATGTTAAGTGTGTGGTGGAAGAGGTGGAAGGAAAGGATGGCGATCCCACTAATTCTGAATGTCTCTGTCCCAACAAAATATAACCAAAAAAAAAAAAACAAAAAAAAACCACCACCCAAAAAGACAGCAAGCAGCCTAAGTGCTTTCTTAGCGACAAAATAAACATATAGTTACTACAAAATAAATAGTGGAAGACTGGCAAAATAAAGCTCTGATCTGTCCAGTGCTTATCATTAACAGACATACTACCATACATTCTGAAAATATCAGGTGCTCCACAAAGAACCGATGAGGCATCTAGGCAGACCTTTTAAAAACATGGACATTAAGAATATCTATTTTTACACTTAAAACTTTGACTTACAAACATTTTTCTCTAAGCACTATTTCTGTTGAAAATAAGAATGTGGCATACTTCTCCCCATCACCTCACATTTTTTCTAATCTGTTCTTGGAGCCAAAAAGATTTCCACTAATTTTTTGCTGCTTATACTAACAAGATCCCAAATTCTGCAATAATATTCCTCTTCCCTTCCCAGTAGCCAATTCCTTCTTCTCCAAAAGGTCATTACAGAATTACAGGATGTGTTCCTGTCTCCCTTAGGGTTTATAAACCCAATTCCTCATAAACATAAAAGAAAACGGATACCATGGTTGAACAACACATTGCAGTAACAGTGCATTACTAAATTTGAAAGGGTGACCTATTTGGTATATTCACAGATCACTATAAAAATAAAAGTGCTGTACAAAATGTAAAATTTACAAAATGTTCTAACATACATAAACACATACGCACACAGAGAGCAATCAATTGCATGTATATCCAGACACATACACAGAACATTGTATTTATAAATATAGATTAATGCACTTACAATATTTATACTGAATAATTTCTGAAGAATGATTTAATCAACCAGGAAGGTTTAAAGGTGCCACATAACTACACATGTAAGTATGCCCTTACTGCTGACCTTACAATGCACTTAGTATCTTGTACTTCACTAATGCTGTTTCTACCACTACAAGCAATTTATTCTACCTCACGTTCATCAAGTGCTCATAAATCAGCATTAGGCCACTTTTTCACTGAGTTGCTGATTTTTAGCCAGCAGACAGCAGCAGCATTTGGATTCAAAGTCTAATATTGGCACACATATTGATTTTAATTAGTCTAATTAGTTCATTACACTAAAAATCAAACAGACCATTTATTACATTCCCAACTAATGACATATGATCAAGGATTTAATATGATAATGAGCAAGATCAATTATCACTCATAAAGGAAGTCATTAACAAGTGTAAACACTGCCTAACTGAATACCATTACAAATTATGAAGTCATAGCTAGGTCATTTGCATAAGCATACTAATTTTATTTCATGATATTCCTTCCATTTAATACTCCGAATACCTTTCATAAAGCTCCTTTTTTCATGAGACTTGATTCATAGCCATTAACTCAATTCTTACTGTCAGTAACGCAGTTGTTCACTACATAGTCCTTAAACTCTATGCTGCTAAATCAAGGTTCAAGCAAACCAGACGTCTGTGGACCCTCTCAGAAAGTATTATGGAATATTACAAGAAGGAAATGAGGTTTCCAGGTGTACCAACGTGGATCCAGGAGTATTTCTCTACTGGGGAAAATTCAAGAACTACTTTCATTGTGGCCTGGGATATTTCACATGCAAAATTGAGCTAGTGATAGAAGTCAGCCCTGCCATGGTTGTTTAGCAGTTTAAAGAGAAGGAAGCAATATCCATCAGAGTATTTTCACTTTACTGTAGAAACAGCAGATTCTAAAATAAAATTTACAACTTGAGCTGTAAGTAGTTAAATATTGTACTATCCTTAAAGTCTCAGTACTTAATTCTAACCTTAATTCTACTTGAATTTTTCCAAGGTCCCTGTCACCATCATTACCTGTTCTGTATCTTACAATAGCATCCAAGATGTCAATCCAAATCACAGCAATTATACTTTCTATTATAGCAGAATCATATCTATGTGGTGCACAACAATCACGAATGTAAAGGATAATCCCTCCATCTGCCAAAATTATTTTCCTCCTATTCTAGTTTATAATGGTTACTTTGGAATACTCTTCATATGCACTTCTCTATACCAGAATACATTCAGTGAATACATGATTAGGGACCTACATATCCCATGTATGTATCACGTGTAGCTCAGTATATATGAAATGCATAAGGAATTTTTTCATTTGCTGTATTTTTTATAAGAAACTGGAAGTAGTCTTCATTTTCATGAAGCTCTTTTAAAGATTTCTAAGGGTAGAAGCTGTAACTAACACACACAGCCCAGTTAGCAGATGTTTGAATTCAATGGATACAGGAAAAATGGAATTTACTACTACTCAGATTAGAACTTCACTCAAGAAGCAAAAGCTTTTCAGTATAAAACTGCATTTTTATTTCATAAAAATATCTTCCTGATTCTGAAGTCTGCTTGTTCTAGAAGCAGCATATACTAATACATTTAACAGCATCTAATCTGTATCAGTGATAAGTGACTTCTACAGATACCGTGTTCATCAATAACTGAAATCTGTATCCTCAGATTCTTTGATTAAGTTTCTTACAAGACTCAGTCTTTGATGGCATCATCAAAAAGTACTCCACACTTCACAGAAATAAACTCAATAGCATCAAATCTCATTTTTCCCCTCAAATATACTAATAATGCAAAAAACATAGGTGCATGTTCCTTCTACTGAATTTCAAAATAAATAAAAAATCAGTAATAATTCTTACATTAAGTGCATCCCTGTTCCTAATAATTTAGGAAATGTGTAAAACACAAAGTCAAACTAGCTCTATACCTTTGGGGCCATAAAGATCAGAACAGCTTTTCAAGACACTGGGAGGCCAAAGCTGCACCTCCCACTACCCAGCTCCATTAAGTCTGAGATTGGGATAGACAACTGATTTACAGCTGAGTCATTGTTTCATGACTTCAGCCTTTATGTGCTTATATGCATTAGCACTTAAAATTTTGTATATCTCTGTGCTTAGTACTTCACTGGATATATTCTGGATTCTATTATTAAAAGAATTATGTCATTGATATTGTTCAATAGATAATTTGTTAATATCATTTTTGTTCCACTGTGCAGTACAGTCACTGTCTTTTCACTTTCACTTTTTTCCTTTCTTCTCACTTCCACTCATTTGATCTTCCTTTCCACTTCTTTACTCTGAACTCTGCCATTTTTTCCCCTCCATTTCTTACGTATCTCTGTGTCTTACCCACCTCAACTCTTCCCAAGTCAGAGTCTGTTCTGCCATCATACATAAATGGAAGATGACATTGAATTTAAGTATATGTTCAAATCTGCACTGGAAAACAAAATGGATGTAGCCATAAATGCTGAACTCATCACTATTACTATTCTATACAGGATAAAGGAATTATTTGGAGCCAAGATTCATAACTCTCTATTAAAAAAAATTAGCTATCACCACCCACCATAGGGAAGGGCAGTTCTGTACCATGGACACTATGATAGGTGTACAGTCTGGTTCTCTCTGATCTAAAGAACAAGTATCACTATGGATGTCAGACTGACTAAAGAGCAAAGCAAAGGAGGCAACTGAAAAAAAGAAAAAGCAATTAATCAAAAGCAAAAATAGTATCTAAGCAAAGAAAACAGAAATAAATTCTAATAGATTAAATGTAAAAGCACAAAAAAACAAGTCAAGGGGAAGAAAAAACAAAAACCTCAGAGATCTTACCAATCTATCTTAACTAGCTGGAGGAATCAAATCTTCGAATGATAATTTTTTCATTCCAAAACATCAGAAGCAAAAACTCTGTCAGGGAGATTGTAAGACCAGCTGACAAACTTGATACAGCAGAAGCACTCAAAGTCATAACACATAAGCCAAATGAGGTCTCTGCACTGGCATTTGTTGTAGAAGCAGCTGAGAAGATGACTGTATTGGAACCATGTGGGTGCAGAAGGGGCTGGAACAGAAGGTCTGTCTCAAACTGAGCTGCAAAAGAGGTTATAGTACAAACAGGCAGAATGGACTTTAAACCAGTCACCAGGACCAGGACTGCATTCATCCACATACTCTAGTACAACTCAGGAATGAACAATCTGAATTACTAACGGTAGTAGGTACCTTTTGTTTTACTTTGGTACAGGAATACAGGAAAACAAAAGCAATGACTGTCCTCATAAAAGGTACCAGGGAAATTTCAGCAAATCCAGATCTCTAAGCCAGATGTGATACTGGACACATTAGCAGAGGCTATAATCAAGATCAGAACTGTGGACTTCTGGATGCATATTAATTACTTGAGTCTTTTTTTCTCTCCTTCCCAAGGACCTCTTATGACCCCTTTTGGAGCAGAACATTGAATTAAACAGACTCCATCCATTGATATGGTAGTTCTTATTTATAGCACTCATTCCTCTACATCCATATATTCTGGTCCTACTGCTTTTCATCATAAAACAATATCTAACCTTACAAAATGCAAATGAAGGGTAAACAAGGTACAAAACAGCTTCCAGACAGCCAGAGATAAATTCAAAGTCCATCTGGAAAAGAACCAACTCAGAAGAGATGTGGCAAAGATCTATAAAGTCACAAGTAGTTTGAAGAAAGAGAGCAAGGAATATTTTATATATTCTCCTAACATGAGAATTAGAAATGTTCAAAGGAAATCGTCAAAATGATGAAAAACAAGGAAATACTATTCTTTGTACCATAGTGACTGAAGTGTGGTGGTAATTACCAATGCATACAGGTTTAAAGGTTTAAAAAGTAACTCAATAAGAAAAGAAGAGAATAAAAGTTTAAAGGCTACAAAACAGTAATAATACTTGTAACTAAGATGAACATTGCTAGGAGCTTGGAGAATATTACCCAAAAAGAAATCACAATATGCTAGCTTTATTATAATATTTCCAGCCCTTCAGTACCAGGCCACTCTTTGAGAGTTTGAGTGTGATCCAGTGAGACAATTCAAATGTCTACACACTGATGTCTACAAGGTCTACAGTACAAAGGTATTCGGCCTTTCAACACAGGCCTCAGACTTAAAAGTTGTTTTAAATATACAGGCTAGCATGCCCTTAAAATATAAGGCTGTCAGGATGCTACTCTCATTAAGATTTCAGAATTTTTCCCAAA
Source organism: Ibycter americanus (assembly GCA_035590275.1). Taxonomy (NCBI): domain Eukaryota; kingdom Metazoa; phylum Chordata; class Aves; order Falconiformes; family Falconidae; genus Ibycter; species Ibycter americanus. Next base: position 37,171,249 of record JAVJGI010000040.1, read on the forward strand.
CCAGTAATCTAACTTGATTCCCAAGTTGAAAATATATGCAATGGTTTTAATTCCCACTTCATATATAAATGTTAGAGATTTTATTTCTAAAGAAATCCAGTATTACTGATCTAAGAGACTTAACAGAGCATGGACAAATTGGAAAAAATGTAAGTAGTTTAGGTAAGTCCTCTGTCCAAAAGCTATTGCCTTTTGGTAAACTGTGCAAAAGCAGTACTCTACATAAAATAGTATAACTAAGAAATCATGGTGCACACCTAAATGAGAGAAACATTAAGTTCTGCTAATACAGAACGATGAGGGTACCCAGCAGAATGGGAGTTTGAAATACCCTTTCAGTGTATTTTGTCTCATAATTTAGGTTGGGAGCGACACTTTCAGGTCATCTAGCTCAGCCCTGCGCTTAAAACAGGGCTAACTTCAAGGTTAGATGATGTTACTGTATTTGTCAGACATTCCATTAGAAAGCAGAAATCTTACTCTCAAACTGTAACATAATCCTAGTGTAAACAACAGGAGAAAGAGTTCTGATCAGTTTTTTTGTGGTTTGTTTTGGGGTTTTTTTTAGAGACATTCTCACTAGGTCTTATCACTGGAAGGAGATGCTGAATTGGAGGAAAGAAGAAAACACAAAATCTGAACCATAAAAGGATAGTGAATAGCACCCAAAGCCTTTCAGTGTTTTGCAAAGAAATTGGGGCAGAGAATTGTATGTAGATGTTTTTAAGGTTTACCACTGATCTATAGCACTCTTGCGCCTTTTATTGATGCTGATGACACTCCACTGCAAAGCTGGCATGTTCCTTGCTTTAACGGTTATATGGTCCCCGGACAGTTAAGACTGTAAACCACAAGTGCCCCGAAGGTTGGAGTGCAAGGGTCAATGTACTTAAGTTAGTACATTCAACGTTGGTCTTAGGCACTAGGGTAATTGGCATACAAGCCACGTATTGCAAGATAAAAGCATCAAACCCTGCACTTCAGCAGAATGTTCTTTAGAGGACATGCTTAGAGGTAGCATCCAAATATTACTTCAGATATAGTAGTATGGATACATAGTATAGATATTTACATTGATGTAGTACCTTGATGACCACTGGCAGCAAAGATTTCTATCAAGTCCTGAACAAAGTCTTAACAAATCCTCCTTGTTGCCTTGTCTTGCCATTTTTATTTCAGGAAATAACTGTATAGGAAATAACTTACTAAGGAATCGCATTTCTAGTAAGAGACTGAAATTACAAATAATGTTTAGTGACTGATGTTACAAAGAATTTCTAATACTAACATTCTTTCTTTAAAGTTATAGTTAAAGAAATACATGATTTTTATGCATGTTACCCTGACACTGCCTGTCTTAAAAACAGCTTGTCTTCAAAGAGTTGGCAAAATAGGCGGCTAAGGTCAGTCAGATCACTTGCTGTTTCAGCAAATTGCTTAGAAGCTCCAAATTCTTAGGAGATTTTACTCTACTGATTATGAGGGAAACAAAGTAAGCATTGCAACTTTGAAAGGAATACCTCTTAGGTAGTCTGATAGTTGCTTTCAACAAAGGAGAGTAGGTCTGTGACTCATAATGGATGGCCAAAGGCAATGTTTTTTGATTCCACTGACCTTTCAACACTCTAAGGACAGAAAGTATAAATCTAATGATTAAGTCATGGGCTGCTAGACCAGACACTAGAAGACTGCTTTTTATAGGAAATAAAATGAAACACAGCAAATTAATAATATAATAAGGAATTTCACACAATAGTTATAATTTTAATGAGCCCTTCTGTGAAGTTTAAATATTTGTAATAGCAAATGAAGATTGTTTTAAACTCTCTTACAATACAACTGCTCTCACAGGAACTCATATAAAGACAAAAACCACAAGTTATAGACTAAGTGGTTAAAAAAAAAGTTTCTGTTCTAATAATTTGCCACACACTTCTATAAATACATGATTGATTACATCTATACACTTCATCACACTTACATCCTGCAGGTCAATCAGCAGTATCATTACTCAGTAATGTGTATTTTGTTCAATGCCTAACTCAAAACATGTATGAAACAACCCTTCTTGTGTTAACATTTTTAATATAGCACATTTTTAAATGGAACAAAAATGAGAATTAACTGGATTACAGATTTTATTTTCCAAGTCAGTTGTGATACTTCTTGTACTACTTTACCCAACAGATCTTCAACTCTATTCTGATTTCTGGCAGACCTTCAACAGGAAGAGCTTGTCCTGCTACACTGGACAACATGTAGGTCAGCTGGGGAAAGGACTATGAATCCTGTTAAAAAGAGCAAGTAATTGAACTTAAACTTCTTAAACTTCCTTATGTTTTAAGTACCTTAATATACAAACAATCATCTTTATTTATTTCCTAGTTGTCCTGGTTTCTGTTGGGATAGAGTTAATTTTCTTCTTAGTAGCTGGTACAGTGCTGTGGTTTGCATTTATTACAAGAATAGCATTGATAACAGACTTATGTATTAGTTGTTGCTTAGTATTTACTGTAAATCAAGGACTTTTCAGTTTCCCATGATCTGCCAGTGAGATGGTGCACAAGAAGGTGGGAGGGACGAGGGCCAGGACAGCTCACCTGAACTAGCCAAAGGGATATTCCATATCATAGAACGTCATGATCAGTATACAAACTGGGCTGGGGGGAGCTGTCTGGGAGCTGTCAGTCACTGCTTGGGGACTGTCTGGGCATCAGTCAGTGGGTGGTGAGCAATTCTATTGTGCATCACTTGTGGGGGTTCTTCCCTTGGGTTTTATTCCTCTCTCTGTGTCCTCTTCATTACAATTATTAATGTTGTTTTTGTGGTTTGGTTTTTTTTTTTTTTTTTTATTTTATTTCAATTATTAAACTGTTCTTATCTCAGCCCACAGGTTTTATCTTTTCCCAATTCTCCTTCCTATCCTGCTGGGGGTGGGGGCGGGGAAGGAGTGAGCAAGAGGCTGTGTGGTACTTAGTTGCTGGCTGGGGTTAAACCACGACACTAGTTCATTTCTGTGGTTATGTTCACTGGTATGCTTTGAACAACAAAAACGTAACTGGTTTTATAGCAGCAGAGCAGTCCCAAACAACTAAATACTAAACAGCCAGACAATTTAGTCAATAACAACTTGCTAAAGACCCTTTTTAAGCATTTCACTCTTATTTTAACATTTTTCCACATAATTTAAAAAACTTCTAATGTTAAAGGTCTTCTCCTCTGCCTTTCTCAGTACTTCCCCACCACCCTGCCTGCCAAGTGTTGTAAGGCAGTAAAAAGCAAAGGTGCTACTAAGACTGAGAAAGACCACAGGCAGAAAAGAAACCCAAGAGAAAAGAAAACCATGAACTTGTATGGTTGGATTTAACACCAGAGTTCTTGAAGTTTTTTTTGTCAATATATCCAGCCTTGAAAACTGCAGGGACACAGGAGAGGTAATCACCGAAGCTGCTGCCCTCGTGGGCTCAAAGCCTCTAGCAAGAATCAGTCATGTTGGAAGGTTTATGGAGACAGTACTAGGTTTTCAGCATGTCAGTGGTTTCAACAATAACAAATCAAACACTACTGCTCTCTTCTACCATGACAACACTGAGGCGACATTTTGAAAGCCGCTGAAAACAAAAATTAAAAAATATATTTTCGGTTTAACAAATATGAGACAAGTATGGATAAGACATACTCAAAAAGAAACTGTTTTGAATCATACCAGCGTACCATATCATGACTTGCTTTTATGTCAGTACCTTCTCTGAACAGCTCCACTAGTCAGCTAACAGTTCATTTAATCCAGGCTGAGCTACATCCTGGATACAACTCTCATCCAACTTGCAGTCAGATGGTCGAAATAACTACCTGCTTTGTTTACACCATCTGGAAAAAAAGACAGTGACAGACTTGAAATTCTAATTCCTTCTAAATACCTTCTCTAGTACCATCAACCCTTCACTGCAATATAGGATTATAATATTATAAATGTATGTTGAAAAAACCTAATTATGGAATCATAGAAACATAAAGTGGTTTGGGTAGTGCAAAGGGCAGGGATATTTTCCACTAGACCAGGTTGCTCAAAATCCCATGCAACCTGGCCTCAAACACTTCCAGGGATGGGGCATTCACTACTTCTCTGGGCAACCTGTTCCAGTGTCTCACCACCTTCACAGTAAAGAATTTCTTCCTAATATCTGATCTAAATCTACTCTCAGTTCAAAACCATTACCCCTCATCCTATCAATACACTCCCTGATAAAGGGTCCCTTCCCATCTTTCCTGTAGGCCCCCTTTAAGTACTGGGAGTCACTATAGGGTCTCTCTGGAGCCTCCTCTTCTCTAGTCTAAAGAACTCCAACTCTCTCAGCCTGTCCTCATATGGGAGGTGCTCCAGCCCCCAGTCATCTTCTTGGCCCTCCCCTGGACCTGCTCAAGCAGGTCCATGTCTTTCTTATGCTGGGGGCCCCAGAGCTGAACACAGTACTCCAGGTGGGGTCTCATGACTTAACCTTGGATCTTCAGGATATCTATGTAAGCATCACAGTAATGGTGCACAAATAATTTCTGAATTTCATTAAGTCTTACTCAGAAGTTTCTACAGCATATGTATACACAAGAATAAAACCCATAGCAATCTCAACCATCATCTAGTTCCTTCTTCACCTGCAATTCAGTGGGTAAAATGCTGAGCTCTGACAAAAAGGGGCAGGCTGTTGAAAATACCTGTACAGAACAACTGAAAAATAAAAACCCCAAACAACTTACTGAAAGGTAAGTAACCCTACTGACTCGCTTGTTTGTTTTTTAACTATCTGTATGAGACTTAAAAATAGACCTTCTACATAAACACAATACAAAGTGTTCTACAAGAGTGAGTTTTGCTGCTTGGAAAGAAATAAGGCTTTGGTAAAAACACACAGTTGTATACCAATCAGAATGAAAACATATGGCCATTTTGGCATAAACAGAGGCTGCACATTCTTTGTTAGCATATCCAAATGAAATACTGTGAACGTCAAGTTAAAATGATGCATTTATTTTAATGGAGGTTCTGTCATACTGAAAGAAAAAAAAAAAAGTTTATGTTTCAGCAAGCTGGGTTTTCCTAACAAGAAAAGAAATATAAGCCAGCCCTCCATAAAACAGATAAATAATATGCAGCAAATAAAATGCCTTGATTTGGTGAAAAGCAAGTCAAGAGTACTGCTTTTGTTTTAAAAGTAATAATGGAAGAATAAACAACAGCAAGGAAAGACTGCCCCAGTTCATAGATTTTTCAGGTTCTCAGAAGAAAACCACTTTCTCCTGCATGCGTTTTCATGGCAGGAAGTTTCCTATTCTGCTATGGGTTGTTCCAAACTCAGTATCTGTGAATATCAGATGACAGTTTTTAAACAAATTTGGGATGAACTGGAGGCTTTCATACTTAAGTATATCCTAAGTCTACAATCTCTATCAAGAGATAATAAACTAACAAATCACTCCAAGTGATGATGCACCAGTCCCAAACAGCTTATCTGCAACTCATAAACAACTGGGCTTCAAACATGTATGTTTGTATAAAAACAGCCGTTATTTTCCCCATCAGGATATGGGCTATTTTGCAGGCAGAAACAATGGAAAAGTCCTGAATGGCATCAATGTTGTTCTTTGTTCCAGGACATTTAAACTGTGTCTGGGATCCACTATTGACCAGCAAGCTTTAAACACTGTCTCCCACAATATTCTTGTATCCAACACAAGATGTTAGTCTGGATGCACCGACAACTAGACAATTTAAAAAACTGGTGGGATAGTCAGGTTCAAAGGGTAGTGGTTAATGTATCAAACTCTACCTGGAGGCCAGCAACAAGTGGAGTATCACAGGGGCCTGTATTGGGACCTCTCCTCTTTAACAACCCAATCAATGACCCAGAGGGGGCAACAGAGTATGTTCTCATGGAGTCTGCCAATGACCCCCAACTGGAGGGGGTCTGGTAGACATGCTTGAGGGTGGGGATGCTAGTCAGAGGGACCTGGACAGGCTAGAGGAATGGCCAAACACAAACTGTAATATATTAAAAAAGGGCAAAGGCCAAGCCCTGCAGCTGGGAAAGAAGAACCCCTTGCACAATTACAGGCTGGGGCTGGAGCGCCTGGGGAGCAGCTCTGCTGGAAAAGTCCTGTCCTGGCAAACAGTGAGCTGAAATAAACCAGCAACATATCCCGGCATCAAAGGCAGCCAGCACCATCCTAGGACACATGCAGCACAGCCAGTAGATCAGGGAAGTGATTATTCCCCTTCAGCCCTTTATCCCAAGGCATTGCTACTGGCACCTAGAGTAGTGCATCCTATTTTGCCACCTCCTCCACTACAAGAAAGCCATTGATAAAAAGAGCTATGCTCAGCAGGGGGCCACCAAGATGGTCAGAGCACATACCCTATGACACACTATAAACATTTAGATTGAAAAAACTGAGGTTGTGAATGCATATAGGAAGACTTTTTTTCATCCTAAGGGCCAGTCAAGCACTGGAACAGGTTGCCCAGACAGGTTATGCAGACTCCATCCTTGGAGTTTTAAAAGCCCAGCCTGGGTAAAGTCTAACTTACAGCCTACCCTGCTTTGAGCAGGGAGATGGCCTCTTGAAGACCCTTCTAACCTGAACCGTTACATGATTCTATGATATTGTCTAAGTTTGAAACTAACCTGCACGATCAACCTCAAGATCTAAAGATTTAAGTCATAACAAGCATAAGAGCATTTCTATGTAAATATTATTGTGATTCATTCACTTCAGTGGGAAGAAATCTTTTCACTAGAATTTTTACTAAAACCCACCTTGCGCTATGGTTTTGGATTGTCTACTGACTGGAACAATGCTTGAAATGGCCTAATGTATAATCCATCAAATAACATCACAAATGTGCAAGCCATCCTAGGCCCCCAGAGACTAGTTAGACTTTTGTAAGCATTCAGCTGTGTACCTCAGACATTTTGATTAAGACGCTAAAAAGACCGAAAAAGAAAAGTATTCTGAGTCTTTCAATCACAAGGATGTTAAAAAATATCTGTCAGCGTTGGAGACTTGCCTTTGATGACAATATTTCATCATCATCTTGTGTATTAGTACTTCACAGAACAGAAATACTCAGAACAGAAATGCTTATTCACTGCATCTGCCTTTTTGTAAAATACAGACATTTCCTTAAAAGATCGCTTTTTTTCATGTGATTTTTTTAATGGCAGAAAGACAACGAACACTGTGTCTTTGAAAATACCCAGCCAAATGATCTTAACAGACTCCTTTTGTTCTTCTCTGGGTTTGGGGTTTATTTGTTTTTTTCTTCTTTTTTTTTTTTTTCTTTTTTCCCCCCAAGACATCTTTTCAATAAACTGTGACTTCATTTCACAGGAGGAAACTAGCTTCTGGAAAAGAAGCAAAAAGTTATTGTACTTTTCCAGCTATATGCCTGGTTTTCAGTTACATTCAGTCCACTAGTTGAAATCCATGCTAAATGGCATTCTGGGAAATGTAAATCCTGACAGAAACAGAAAGTATATATATAAATAAAATGTCTAAATTATTTTTATTAACCTTAGCCTGTACTTCAATCTTCTACCTTCATAGCAATTACTAGAATTAATTTACCTTAATAACTCAAAGTACCATTTAGTGCCTTGACATATTCTTTTGTCTCCAACAAGTTAGAAAGAAAAGTTTGATTAGAACGTGTCAAAACATTACTTAATAAAATAGTAAAGCAAGGCATGATTTATTATGCTGGTTTTGGCTAGGGTAGAGTTAATTTTCTTCATAGTAGCTAGTGCAGGGCTATGTTTTGGATTTGTGCTGGAAACAATGCAGATAACGAAGGGATGTTTTAGTTACTGCTGATCAGCACTCACACAGAGCCAAGGGCTTTTCTGCCTCTCATCCCACCCCACCAGTGAGCAGGCTGGGGGTGCACATGGAGTCGGGAGGGGACACAGCCAGGACAGCTGTCCCCAGCTGACCAAGGGGTATTCCATACCATGTGATGTCACGCTCAGCATGTAAAGCTAGGGGAAGAAGGGGGAAGGGGGCATTCAGAGTGACAGCATTTATCTTCCCAAATAAACATTAGGTGTGACGGAGCCTGGCTTTCCTGGAGATGGCTGAACACCTGCCTGCCGATGGGAAGTGGTGAATGAATTCCTTGGTTTGCTTTGCTTGTGCATGCAGCTTTTGCTTTACCTATTAAACTGCCTTTATCTGAATCCACAAATTTTCTTACTTTTACTCTTCTGATTCTCTCCACCATCCCACCGCAGCTGCTGTGTGGTGCTTAGTTGCCAGCTGGGGTGAAACCATGACATTTACATGATGGCATCTATTATAAATTAGCTCTGCATCTGTACAATATAGATGAATTTGTGGACCTAGGGCGACATCAAGGTACACGAAACTAGACATCTTTATACCAGAGAGATAATTACACAGAACATAAACTTGTGTTGAAACAAAACAAAACTCTCAAGAACAAAAAGAAGACTGGAGAAAAAAAACCCAAAAGATTCTACTTATTCTTTTGATAAACAGAAGTTCAAACACTAAAGGAATTTAGCAGAAGAAAAAGTCAGGCTGTTGAAGCAGTTGAAAAACAGAGGCCTCAAAACATATTTAATCTGACCCGATACATCACTTAAATCCAGACCTTTCGTCCTCGTTAACCTACTCATGCAGTTCTCCCTGGAAAAAGTAGTCAACCACTCTCAGCAGCAACCCAACAGCACTAACACATGCATGTATGCATGCACTTACACGAGGTTTCTTTATCTTTAACATTTCTTTATCTTTCAGATGTGAAATCAGAACATTTTCCTGAATTCTGGCTTTCTTAACCAGTTACGGTAGTTTTCCTGGGTTCTCAGAACAACTTTAACTGAAAAACAGTTAGAAATGCATTATTCATGTTTTACTATGGTAGATGGCTACTCTTAGAATGATCAGTTTTATTTTTAATTAATTCCTGGGGGGTGTTGGTTTTGGGGTTTTGTTTTGTTTTTATAAGATCCTAATGAATGCTCTGGTGCCTATTTGGTTTTAGATTTTTGCACCATAGCTGCAATCAATCCAGTGAAAAACAGCTGTCTAAAATTGATTACAATATTACAGAGAAGCTACATTTAAATATATTTATTTAGGGAAAAAACCGAAACAAAACACCAAGAAAACCCTGACAGTTACTCAGTTTAGCCTTGAACTGCACTGACACCCAAAAAGCCTAACATACATTTCTCCATCTTAAATAAGCAACATACTTCTTTGGTTTAGAGTCTTTTTCAGACATTTGCCCGTTAATTCTTTTTTTTTCTCTCTTGCCCAAAATGTGTGCTAGAAGAATTTTTGTAGGTGTCTGAAATACTATTCCCATTCTTCTTTTCTCTCTCTCAAGCACACAGCCTGCCATTACAGCGAAAACCTACTTGCTCTATCATATACTGTGTAAAAATTTAAAGTGTTTTTGATCCCTCTCTAAATTATTTGAGAGACTTAAGAATTTGACATTCATATTGGTGCTACATAGAAAAAGAGCCCTAAACAATTATTCTGCTTCTGTCAGTAATCAGTATAACATATGTCAGTGCAAAATAGAAAAGAACAGGAAGCAAATATTTGGGGAAAAACATGCCTGTAGAAAAAACTTTCTGTAACCAAAAAACTGGCACATGACACCTGGAACACATCACAACTGAATGCAAGAACTTCAAAGGACAGATGAACCACCACAGCATAAAATTCTTATTTTTCTATAATTTATGTTCTTTTTCCCTTGAAAATAAATATGTTACTAAAACACATTTTTAAGACATGCATTTTTGTATAAAATCATTCTTCAATAATAGATATATTCAAGTTGGAGCTTTAGAATAGCTGTATTTGAAGGAAAACATTAAATTATGAAACTTCTGCACATGTTTATGATATATGCTATCCAAGGAATTCAAAGTACTTTAAAATACTGCTTTGAAGTTGCAATCTGAATGTAAAGTTTAAAAGTCAGAATTTACTTCTGAAATATTTACACTGATATTTTCAGTTAAAATATTTAAATAATTCCCCAATATGTGCTTACTTTAAATTCATTTATTCTTCTTTAATCATTACAAGTAAGCACACATTAACACTTAGAGGGAAATACTACAGACAACAGTACTATAAAGTTCACTAGTTTAAAAATCATCCACTAGATCAATCTAGATTTTCCTTACTCTTTAGACATTTATTAGTTTTATGTGCAGGTCAAATATTTGAAACTAGACAAAGTATATTTTATAGAAAAAAATCAAGCTATTGATAAAAACAAGTGAAATTAATGTTATACGTGGAAATGAATCTTCCCCCACCCTGAAACAGAGTTGATTCTATTAAAAGTGATAAATGAAATGGAAATTAAAATTTTAATGAGGTGCTTGTTAATCCATTTGTTCACATCTAATTTGAACTTGGTTAAATTGCTAGTTATTATGAATACTATAGATATGATTCCTTCTAAATCTCAAGGGCAAACAAAATGTTAGAGGACTGCTTGTCCCAAGATAGGTCCATAGTGTATTATCCAAGCTTCTGAAATTAAGCACTGGAGCTATTTCCTGTGATACATTTCATTTAAGAAAATTAATGACATTTTAAAGCAGTTGGTTAAGTCCTTTGACATGGTAATTGTCCATACCAGAACAATAGAAGAAATACAACCAGAAGGAGACTGCCTACCTGCCATTGATCATTTCCAAGACTAGAGGGTTTATTTGTACTTACGGCAATTCCCAAGGACTTTATCAAGCACTATCATTTCTCTTAGTAGGATTTGGGGCTATTTTATCTTATTTATTTCTACTTGATGTGTGTACAAGAATTTGGTAGACACATATCAATGATTTTTTCTTCTTGACTTTAACAAGCAGTAAAAAGACATAACCTCATGCAGAAGACAGCACTGGAACTACAATATAAATAATACAGCTCTGGATGCAATTTTTACACAAAACCAAAATGCAGAGCAATTGCAGTAATGAATAATACACAATCTTATAATAATTCAATAAAAATATGTACATTAAAAGGAAAATACATAGGACTATGAACAAACAAATGCCACAATCAAGGTTGCACAGACAAGTCCCAAAATAGGTCCCTTGGACTTATGTATTAAATACCTCCTTTATTTAAATGGTCACATATGATATTTCGAATAGTTCAATATGTTTATTTTTAACCCACAACCTTAAACTAATTTAAAACAAGTAGCACTTTGTAATATTTCATTCAACATCGCAACTTTGCATTTGTGTTATTGTCATGATGTTAACAATAACTGAACATTTACAACATTTCATAACTTTAGTGAAAGTCAGCTGAGTTCAAGTCACAGAGTTTGGGAGTTTTGCTTTATATATCATAAACTATCTTTTTTCGTTGGACTGTATTTTAATTTTACTAACATTATTCGCTACACTTCTGAGAATGTCATTATATAATACACTATATCCATAATATGGTTCAATAAATTGCTGTCTTAAAAATTGCTATGTTTTCTTGACATTAGAGTCCATTTTTAAGCCTTTTCTGACATTTCTGGTTTTCTGAAGAGTTAGTTAATATCCAGCTAAGTTCATGAACAGTCTATGTAGTTTGTTCTGGTGACCAAATAATATTTAACCTAAAAAGTTTTTTTCCTTTCTTGGCACTTTCACCAGTATATGTTATCAGAAAATAAAATTTTAGGAACCACCTACTTCCTTATACAAAAATAATTCACCAAATTATTAAAAACAAAATTCACCAAAGAACAACCCTTAGTGAATTCTACTGATGTACTGACGGTCTGATAACTGATCTTTCAGCATAACCTGTTGTCTCACCTTTACTAAATCTTTAGCCACCTTATATTCCTTTCTGTTCACTTCATATTTTCCCATCTGTATCCTCTAAAACTTGTCCAGAATTCTAAATCATCTTGCATACCTCTGTTGTGTCACAATCTAGGAAAAGGAAAAGATATAGAGGAAGGATACTTCCAGGTGAAATCTAGAAGCACGATTTGTCGCATATTGCCCTCATTTTACTACCTCTCCTGAGCAATAAGATTTGATTTTTTCCTCTTTCTAGTATGGTTTGTATTTAATGCCCAATCTAAAATAATCTAAATAAAATAAATTAATAACATGTTTTGAAATTGCAAGAAAAGATACGGGTTTGATAATCAGCAAAACTCAGTTAAATAAATGCAGTTTAATTTGCGGGCACTCACTTAGGTAAGAAAGAAAAACACATGGAAAACCTGGTAGCTATTGAATATTACTGATAATACTTTATGTGAACCTGTTTCACTCTGCACTGAAACAAACTTGGAGCACTTACACATTCATTTATCCTACCTCAGTGGAGGAGGGTGTAATGAACAGCTGCAGGGTAATAAATCTCTAAAAGCACAACACACATTTTGTAAGTAAGCCTCTGTTTACACATTTAGTTCCTTTACTTTGTCCATTCCTCAGGTACTCTCTTCTCTTACAAAAGTTGTTCCTTCTGACTTACAAAAAATGTGAATGCATATCTACTCTTACAGTAAATCTGGATACTTCTCATAAAGGAGAATTCTCTCAAACTGACTTAGAATCGTATCAATATTCTTTTTTTTGTTCCAGTTTTCTTGCAACCAAATACTAATGTAGAGATTGAAGGGAGAAGGGATACAAAAGCAAGGAAGAACAGAGCACTGGAGTGCACTGTCCTATCCCACAACCCCCTGCATCTGTAATATGAAAAAACATTTCTGGAAATCTTTATATGTTGAATAAGTGGCTTAGTCTAACTTTGTTTACCTGTTTTGATACATATGATTTATACAATTCAATTCCCTATATTAGATAAAAAAATGTTAAACAGATTAACAGATTTCTCACGGAACCTGTTGACACAAACCCCCTTCTCTATCATACTGCCCTGAATACAAGAAAATGTATTTTCTTTTCCAGAAAACATGTTTAAAAATCCAACTGAAATCCAACACACAGCAAGTTCAAACACCATCAGGGAGAGTCGAGAGTTAAGCAGGCAGTAGCCAAGTGCCAGCCACATGCTCAGGGGACTCTGAACTAAGCAGCTGCACACCTGCACGTGCAAAACGGCCCATCTGAAAAGTAGATCATCACGTGAGAAAAAAGGCAGATGGAACGAGGGGCATGCGTAGGTGTTGGGAGTTTTACCCATGAAGAGTAATTTTTAATGATTGCTGAGGTTTTTGTTTGTGATGTTTTTTTCAACCCTTCTTTGAGAGCTGTACTATACTGGAGGCAGCTCCAGTCAATAAAATATGTATGTTCTAACATTGTGCTAACAACCACAGCATAGCAAGGGCAAGTAAAAGTTTCAAAGCCAAGCTGTGCTGTTAAGTATTGGGGCTGAGAAGCTGCATGTTCTTTGCAAATTTTAGACCCAAAGAGGACAAGTTCAGGATTCCCATTAAATTATAGACTGACTGCTAGAGACAGCCAAACACCTGCAGTGGAGTAAATCAGTGCGACCGAGGAGAGGAAGCATCTAAGAGCAGTCAGTCATGGGCAGAAAAAATTTCTATCTAATGCTGTAGTTGAGTATACTGAAGAGTAATATTCTCCTAGAACAAGATTTAAGTGGCAAGTTTGAATTCAGTTGATATCCTACCTTCCCCCAGGTTTGAGTCCCACTGCCTGCATTTCTACACAAATACGCACACAGCAGTCAATCTGCAAATGCACAATAAATTCACTAAGTCCAGACAACATGTGATTTACAAACTTCAACTGTACTCTGTGTGCACAGTAAATATCCAATCCCTTTCCATAACTGAGGGGTAAACAACAAAGAAATAGGTAAGAGCAGACTGCCTTCCTTAAAGTAACTCATTCATTCCACAGCTAGCTTTTGGCTGACATCTTTCTTGACAGCATATCAAACTTCAGCTGAACTTCAGATGAATAACACTGGTGGCAGCAGCTAACCCTTTCCATCACTCTTGCAAGTAGCCATTCCCATTCTGCTTCACAGCAGATAATAACCAAAGCAAATTACAGAGCAATCCAACTGCGTGGGCAGGTTAGATGCAAATGAATTCTGAAGGTAAAGCACCATGATACCGGTGGCGCAGTTGCCTTTCTGTGCTCTTGACATTTTTGAGCACTTCTGACCAAGGACCATCTTTTGGGTTGATATCATACATTAGCTTTAGAGCAGAAACCTGATCCATGACGACAATTTATTTTATAATAACTCACACCAATAATTTACTGTTTGTTATTGCTAAGAGATCTCCCTTGCTGCTGATCTGGGGAGGCGGGGGGAATGACTTCGGTACTACTGGAGAGATAAGCTCATTAGCACTATCATTTCTCAGTCCTACGCTATGTAATGCTTCCTATCACTCCAATCAAGCTCTCTTGAAAGGATACCATCTTTCCCAGACAGCAGGGAAGTGTCGGTGCACTTTAATCTGGCTGCATTTATATTGGAAATCCCTAAATGTGGAACTGTTTTAACTAAGAAAGAACAATTACAGTTCACCATAGGTCAAAAGGCCACATATTATAGGTGTTCAGTATTACTATTCACTTAATCCTTTTCAAATCCAGTAAACATCACCAAAGAAAATTATAAATATTTATGCTTTCAACAGTGGAAGGTCAAATTATTTTTTCTGCTTTTCATCTCTCAATATTAATGCATACTCACAAGGAATATATTTTATTAAAAAAAAAAACAAAACACCAAAACTCAGCAGAAATTGAAACTCACAGAGAAATTACTCTACAGATTCCTTCACCAAACCGTATTAAAATATCTATTTTAACCTTTACAGCAACCACCAGCCATCAACAACTTCAGTAACAGTAAGCAAAATCTGTCAAAACATTGTGTATTAATCACTTTCTAAGCCACACATGCTTATGTATCCTAAGTCATCATTACTGAAAATCCTAGCAGTCTCTGTAAACACAAGAAATTCTAGTTTCATTTTCATGTACATCCACTGAAAATTAGACCTTTCAAATTCCATCCTCGGAAGAAGATACCAAGATTTACAAAAATCAACCATGAATTACGTGCACAGCATAGTTATGAAAAAGATGTGTTGGGAAAATTCTCTCAGGTGAAAAAAGAATTCAACAGTTAGATACAAAAGATGATCATTCAATGGGAATATAAAAAAATAATCTCTTTTCAGCACATTTTCTGTTCTTAATAGAAATATTTAAGAGCAGATCAAAACCTAAATTATGTAAATGATACCACCACATACCTGAGAATTTTGCCAGATACAGGTTATGAGGATGGAGCAGAGGGACCAGGCTCAAGTACACTTCAGCATCCAGGGTGGGGACTGCAAGGTGCAACCAAATGATTCATGGATGCCAAGCTATTTCACATACATTCATGTGGAGCTTTAACACTTTCCCACTAAGCTGAAAAGGTAAAAAAAGAAAAGAAAAAAAAGGGGAGGATGAGTATAGGCATACTTCCATGATTTTCTCTCTCTTTGGCTCTCAATTCAGAAAAGGTACAAAGATAAACAATATCCAAAGGGCGCTGGATGTATTAGTCAAAGGTGGGGAGGCAACCTTTTGCTATGAGTAACAATGAGTGAGTCTTCTACCTACTGATTTTAAGCACCAGATATCAAGAATGGAGACTGTTTTTCATAGAAAAGGGTTATTTGATTTAGTCAAGTGCAGGAATCTTTCCAAGACCCCGAACAACCACAGCATCTAAAAGCATTGTATTTGCTGATGTGAACAGCCAGGGACATTAACTCTACTGCTCCAAGATTTGAGATTATATTACAGAAAGCCAATGCATGAAAGCTCCTCAAATCTCAATATATTTGAGAGGCAGCAGAAATACACATAATAGTCCATTTTATTTGCCATGCAATTACACAGAAGTTATAATCACTGCTTTTGTCCCACATCTAAACAGGGCATAGAGGACTTGCAAGGACTTGGTTGAATGTAACCTACAACAAAATATTTAGCTAAGTGAATAATAGCCTAAATTCAGAGGCACCTACTGCAAGTAGTAACTAGTATTTTTCTCAAAATCAAAAAGGATAAACTCTGTAGGAAGGGACACACTGAGAATATACACGTAGTAAATTAAACTGATCAAAGATGTGCTGCCTTGAAAAAAACCTCCAATCCCAATGTTCTAGAAGGTGTTCCAGAAAGTCCTTGTGCTGCAGCAGCCATCACATGCCCACATGAATTATTTTCCTTTTCCTGGACTTTCAGCCAGATAAGCATCCTTCTCTGTGTTACCGTGTAGAAGGAAAAGACAGCAAGCAATGCTTTAAGCTAACTATGGCATTACACCCTTAAATTGTTTTCCTTATTGTTACAGAAAATGGTGCTGCTGTTTACAGCAGGCCTGTGTCCTGCAGATGAAGAAAAAGAGACCACACATGTGACACAAATATTTTGCACTGGACATAAGTATTCTATACTTACACGACTGCGTTAAATTAGAAAGAGATGGAACTAGCCCAGTCCTTAAATAAAGCACAAGACTATGATCATGAAGAATTGTAGTTAATGCAGGACCACAAATCAGGTCCACCGTGACACAGAACTTCAAGACAGAAGTGCACCTGAGTGTAATTAAGGATTGTAAGTATAATTAAGGTTAATAATTGTGCCCCATTAAATAAGAACTGACAGACTTTTGCAGCAAGAAAATTGCCTCATACTCGAAGCAGGCAGCTTACAGCTCACTGAGAGGCAACACAGTGGATGCGAGAAGTCAATGAGTCAGAACAGGAAAAGGTAAAATTGCAAAGAAAAAAATGCAACACTTCAAAGCCCAATTGACAACCATGACTGTTGCATCTTAGAAGTCTTTTTTTAAAGCCTGTGATATAATAAAGTAATGCATCATACCTGCTCACAGAAACTGTCGGTGGCAAGTGTTTTACTTGGTACGCCTCTGCAGTTTCCACTTCATAATTTTAAGGGTGGCTGTTTGTTGGGTACTTTTGTCTTTCAAAGACGACTCACATGACATGGACGCTTCATTTCTTTCTCCATATTCAGATGTATATTTCTGGCACATATGATGGATCAGGAAGTGGGTCTGCTTCAGATAAGACATTATGACTTCCAGCTTGTGGGTGCATTTGCGATCAGACAGCTAGGTAAAATCAAGTCAGTTGTAGCTGCACCAAAAATCTAAAGGACCAACATGAAGGCCTAGTCCAGAACTGTTTATATATTCACTAATAACTGGACATATGTGTTCAACAAGACAAATCAGCATCACAATTTTTGGTAGACAAAGTAGATAAGAAAGCACCACTGAAGCAGCTGTAGTTTGCAATCAAATGTGCACAGGGCAAGTACACATTTGTAATAGAATGGTAATGGCCGATTACTACTAACTGCCATTTAATTAAAAATTACAGAGTAATGGGAGGAGGACACAGGCATACAAAATTCTTTCCTGGGTCACTGCACCATTTTTGGTGTCAGGATGCAAGAGGAATTCCAATGACAGTCAAATGTACCCAAGGCACTGAACTTCAGCGTGTACTGGGAAGAGAAATAACATACTTAATATTGACCAAATCACTGAAAATTAGCGTATGATCAGTAATCAATTTAATAATAATCTCCCTCTCCAGTGGCATATAACTGAAGTACTGTGCTTGTCAATATCAAACTAGGTCCTTTAAACTTAGTGAGGATCTTCAAACTTTCTTTCTGTGCTATAGCATCCCTTTTCCAATTAACATAGGTGTTATAATGGAATTATGGCCTGGAAGATGCAAGGTAACATTCAACAAAATCTCTACTTGGTTTAGGGAAGGGGTAGAAAAAGACCCTTTCTCCAGGAAGTTGCAGTGAACCCACTCATTTCTGCAGCTTCAGGGGATAGAAAGAAATGAAATACACATACACAATTGGTTGCAATGATGCCATACTGGTCTTTGAAAAGGTTACAGAAGTATAATAACAGCTACTGTTTTCAAGGATATGCAGTAGGAACATGCCAGGATACCCACAGTTCAAGAGAGGTCTTGTTTTTACAGCATTGTGTTATGGGCTTTTTCATACAGGTTGTGTGAGGTGGTGGCCTTATCTTCATCACAGATGCAGCACAGAGCCACTGCAATTAGCAAATGTATGAGCTATCCTGGAAAGCAGTCCAAAATAGCAAATAAAATGTTTTCTCAACTGGGTGATGGAGCAGATAGAAAGTGCTGCCTACTGTCAGGAATTTGGAGCTCTGCCAGTGTGGGAAAATCACGTTGAGGGGGGGAATTAGAGAAAAATTACAGACCTAATAGAAGTTGTAGTATTACAGTATTACAGAAAGCTACGGAACAGGTAGGCATCTCCTCTTTGCGTGTATGAACAAAATCCTTCAAACTCATTACAGCCTCCAGCAGTGAAACAAAACACTCATGTTGTGCTGGTCAATATCCCAGTGATTTTAGTCTTAGTTTGGATGGGACAAGCTGCTTCAAGGGCATGAATGGAGCAAAGTCTGACCCAAGTGACTACGATACGGAGGCCTAACTGCTATTACAATTAATATTTGCCTCATAATGATTAAGTCCTCCTCCTTTTCTACGTAAACATAGCTGAATTTATTTTCTGGTTTGCAGGAAGGAGACAGCAGTAAATAATGTGTTCCCAAATGAGTGGCTATAAAGAGAGTTGAGAAGGCTAAGCAGACTGCATGTAAGAAATATACTCTCTGCTGTATTAGAAGCAGGATGGTTGTTAGCACATGTCATACTTACCATCTCCATTCAGGTAGCCACAGCTATCCAATGATCCATGTCACCACCTAGTCTTAAGAACTCCAGAACATGGAGCTCAGGGAACACAGATGAATTCTTGGTTACCTCCTATCTTTGTGTTCAATAAAAACACCATCCTGTCTCTTCAGTGATGAGCTGGGCTGGGTGTGGAAGTATGCTACCTGACATGAAGGCTGAATTAATTTCTTGCCTTTTTTTAAAGGAACATTGCATAAAAGAAAGATGATGTAGCACCATGGTTATTTCTCATAGGTTAATACAGTATACACTGGTAGGGCAGCTTGCAAATTATAGTATTCCTTTATTGGATTTGGGGTATCATCTTTGACTGAGCAACCTTATATATCTCAGGCCATGTGAGCCCTGAATAACATGTATTGGAAAGTGCAGCCATGCTTCATGCTACATCCTCAGGCATGGTCAGATGCATCCAGTTCTGAGTTTTGAGAAAAGCTTGTTCCTTTTCAACTGCACTGAGAAGACTTCCTCTTGGCTGAAAATTAGACTAAAGTCTCTAGTGTTCCCTATTAAGGTAGATTAAGTCTGTACATATGAATTGGAGATAAACAAAATTAATGTCTGCCATTCAAACCACCTATTTCACTATCTGTGTCATCATTTGTGCCTGAGTCAGAGACAGAATTTCAGATAGCTCACTCACTAACACAGAATTCACAAAGATCAATGACAACACATCAGCAACATCATATGGTTAATTTAGACTCTCTCTTGGGATATGGGTTTGGTTGTTGGAATCCTTGTACATCAAACTGTTGATTTCTGCATAGCATGTCCATTCTGTGCACAAAGAATATGAAAACAAGTTTGGTATTAGAATCATTAATCGTATGAAACTTAAACCTGACCAAGGCAAAATGCAAACATCATCTCTGGAATCAGAAAAAATGTGAGAAACTTACGACAAGCTGCATCAAAAAACTAATGAAGTGGCTTCCATGGGGATATTTTCCTTTCAGAACAGACTAATGCACAGCTCTGGAAAACAGTTTTGCAAGAACAAAGAGTCCAAAACCTGGTGAAGGTGACAGACCCTTCATTCCTCCTGCCTTTTTGATTTTTATAAGTTAAATACCAGGATTTTCTAATTTTAACACATCAACAGAGTGACAATGAAAGAAAAGACATTCTTTATTTGACTTCCAAGAAAAGGTTTAGTAAATCTCAGACTGGCCTGACCACTGCTCCCTAACGATAACTCACACCAAACCATCTATACAGTTCTTAATGTCACATAACAGTCAACAGTATTTCAAAAGTCACATAGCAACTGGTCAAACTGCTGATTGAGCCTAATGAATTAATCACCTGTCCAAATAACAAATGCATGCATGAATTGGTGTCTGTACTAAGTTTAAAGACAAAACACAGCTACTCTCTCTTATGAGTTACTATGCTTGACACCAGCATCACACAAAAAATTGTGGGAAAAGGCTAATTATCAGGAAACACTCTGGCTCCCAAATTAATGCCACATAGTTTATAAGTGTCTGTAACAGCGGCAACCTATATCTGTATGCTGTAACTATGAAGTTTGTATCTGGAGTGGTTCAGCAAAAAGTCATTTACACATTCAAGAGTTACTTTCACATAGCTTACATACTGGTACATGCACGAACACTCACAATAGTTAAACTATGAATACTCCTTCTTCCCTTTGTTGCACTGTCACTATGTATCTTTGAAATAACATGGCAAACCTAATCACAGGTTTATACCAATGCACCCAAAGTATTTCCTAATGCTTCATCTGTCCACCACCTGGAAATGGTAAAAGTTCGCTATGATGAGGTGTTCACGTGCACTGATAAGTTAAGTGTAAATAACTAAGTGTACTAAGAGAAAAAGTTCAATGAAAGTGATCAGAAGCCAGCAATGTTGACATGTAAAGAAAAACCATTTGAAAAGCAAAAATGCACAATTTCACTACAGAGGATTAAGAGGCATCACAGACCGCCCCTGTGATACTAGTAATTACATATAATATTTATATGACCAATTTTTAAAATTAAACTAAAGGATTAAATTGAAAAGAAAAATAAATTACAAGGAATAATAATGAGGAAAAAAACAAGTAAAGAAAAACTTGTAGCTCAGTATAATGAAAAACTACTTGGCAACAAGATCTGCAAAGCAGTACAAAAGTATCCCAAGGGAAGTAGTGGAATCTCCATCACTGGGATATTTAAAACCAAACTGGACAAAGTGTTGGAAAATGTTCTGTAGGGAATAGTCCTGAATTTGTAAGGAGACAGACTGGATGACCTAACAGGTCTTTTTCCATCTGTAATGTCTGTTACACTGTAATTGTCTCTTGTCCTCAATCCACACATTAAGCAATCCTCACATAGCTCCAGTGCCAAATGGTTTGGTTTCAAAGCTCCCACTCTTTCTTTACTCATCATTTAAGACTAGCAGAGCAAATCCTACTTAGGAATGAAAATGTTCACAGCAAGATCAACAACAAGGAAAAGAAATAATTCTGAGGCCCAACCATGTAATTTCTCTCACACCAGCGACTCTTAAACTGTGCTAGTATATGCCACTCATAAAAGGGTACCATTAGTAGAATACAAACAGCTTCAAAATGGTATGCAGCTCACCTTAATGATTCTGCTTTTTAGTATGACTTGTATTTGTGAAATCAGCATTCGTTAAATCCCATTGCAAACTGCATATTTCGGAAACTGATGAAAAATAATTCTGTAAAATCTGAACCCAGTTTTCTCAAGCTGTACGCTGATGACAGTTTCTTTCAGGTACAATAATAATCTAAGCAGTATCTACCTCTGTTTTATCCTCATCAATCAATCTGATTCTAGGCTGTTTACAAGTCTTATTTACATACTGTAGGAAGCAGCAGGGAAGAGGGAGTGCATTCATTATTACAGACTTTTCCCCTAAAGTTCTCTTCTATAGTTCCATAATCCACAGTATTACTTAGATTTGGAAAAAACAGAAAAAGCATTCTTTGATCAGGGACAGCTGTTGTGTTTTCATAATGGAGAAAGAGCATCAGGTTTTACACTTACAAATTAATGTGTTTTGAGTATGGATATGATAAAGTTGGAGGAAGACCTTCAGACATTTCTGTCCTGCACATGAAGTTTTACAGCTCTGAGAAAACAAGCAGAGTTGTCAGATCACAGTCACACCTTGCTGAACACCTGCGAATTCTTGGGTTTGCCTTTTTTGTTTAACTGGAGGTGGTACTTCAAATGTTTCTATTTAAGGGCCCTGTTATTCCCACAATTGCTGTATTTTGTTGTTACAAAGGAACATGCCATATTAAGAACATTGAAAAGTAATAAATTTACTTGTTTTGAACTACATTTTATTTAATAGCAGTTCAAATCTATAGATTTTGAATTGATTGCTTTCAATTTCCTAAATATAAAGGCTTTACTTTGAAAAGTTTTCAAAATACTGAATTAAGTGCTATAAAATCAAGTCATGATTTTATTGTCTTTTTGTAGAGCAGGCAAAATTAAAATAAAATAATTGATGCTTTTTACTTTTTATAGCAGTGTTAACATGCTTTTTACATTGTTTACCACTTTGCCTTCTTTTATATTCACAGAGGGAGAATTAACCTGTTAGCATAAGCCAACTTAGATCTTTTCCTGGCATAGTGCACAGAGATTTGCACATGGCACACATACTACCAAGTTGTTTGCATAACGTAGTTTACCAATGGATTTATATCACTAGAATTTTGTCCATGGCCTTGCATATTCCAGAATAAAAATATCCACACATAGACTTATAAACATATACATTAGTTATAAATTTAGGATATAATATTTCCCTGTATAGCCACAGTCCTTATTGTGTCTGGTCTAAATTCCACATTTTTATAACAAGGATATTTCCATACATCTCAAGACACTTTGTTTTCACTGTAAGTATAAATTAATGTTACATACTCCTCTCATACCGTGCAAAGCACCAAAAAACCCCCACATTTATATTTTCTAAACACTATTGCACATTTAACTAAATACGTAAAATATTCAACTTACACACATATATAATTTATATCCAATAGAAATAGATAAAAAAATATTTCCTGCTTCCATTTGAAAGCTTAAAAAATACTACTTTAAAAAAATGTATCAAAATGATATGAGATGTGTGACAAGTGAAAAAATCCAGAACAAAATCTCTAGTTAATATTAAAAAAATGACAGAAGAGGTATATAATGAGGTTATCTCTACTATCATGTTTGAAATAAAGAGAAACACTAGAACTCCTAAAATAAATCTTGTGATTGTCCTAAACAAGAAGCAATACAGGTAGAAAAGTTTTTACTAGCTGCACAAAACCAAGAAATTTACTAAACCAAGCTGCTATAAAAATACCAAATAAACTGAAATTGAATAAAAATTAAAATCCAAAATGAACTGACTTAATTTATCTTTTCTATATTACCACCTGCAAAGGGTAAAAGAAAGCAAAATAACTGGGATGTTATAAAGCTTTTTAACAGTACTTATTCCCAATTACTGCATACTGCTAATTACATGCTCCAGGAATAATTCTGAGAGAAGCACCATATAATATGGCAATCATGGCTTACAAAAGATGAGTAAAACAAAAAAAACCCAAACAACCAAATATTTAACTACTCACAATATACGGCAACATGTAACTGAAAGTCTGTGGCTTTGCATGTATAAGATGAAGTACTCGAAAATTATTTATCCTATTTTTAGCATATTAGGAAGAACAACAAATATCACCATTTTAAACACAGAAATTATAATAAATACACTAGCCATGTCTGGTTTTGGCACTAAAGAATAAAAATATCGTGCTGTATAGTGCCTTATTTTCCACTCTTGATTTTGCTTCATAGAAAGAAACACAATCTCTGACAGTATCACATTGATATTCTCTTGAATTCTAAGTATAAATCACAGAATACTCATGTAACATGTGTAAGTTAACTGGTCAATTCAACATGTATTTGAAGTTTAAATTAAAATTTTAACCTTAGGTATTCAAGCTATTTGTCCTTTAAAAGGAGGGACCTACAGTAAGTTTTTATTTTTTGAATTTTTTTACATTTTTTACATTTTAAATCTTTCCAGAATTGAGGGTTAAAATGGGCCAACTGTTTATGTGGTGCATTATCTTCCTAAATCCATCACCAACACTCACCCCCAACCTTACAATACACTAGTGGCAAAAAGCATAAACAGCTAATAGTAGAAGTACATCTTGTCACTGTGTGGAGAAGCATTCAGCAGCACCAAAGGCAAGCACTGGATATCACTAAGTAAACAGTAAATGAAGAACAAGCAAAAAAGAAATACCTTTTGATATCAAAATATGATATCTCGTAGGACTAACTTTAAACTTACCCAGATCAACACGCGTGCAAGGGCATTAGCTTCAGAGAAATTTCAGCTGCCCCATCAGCTGGCAAAGCTATCTACTACAGCTCTAAAACATGGTCCCAGCACAGAAACATCAGACATGTCCAAGAGTGATATGCTACTTGTCAGCTCAGCTAGAACTTATACAACACAGCTAGAGCTAAAGAAAACTCTAACAAAAGATATGGCACTTTGATAGCACACTATCTAGTAATTCATAAGCGTGATAAAATTTGTTTCAGATGAAGAACAGTTTGCCCATTCAGGATATTTCCATTACTTTTTAGATTCCTGGGGTTTTAGCTCTTCATGTTGAAAGTGTCATTTGAGGAAATCACATTACAATTAAATGTAGAGGTAAGCATTACTACCTTCATGCAAATGCAAGTCAAGACTTTTTTTTTTTTTAAGACTGTTCTAAAAACACCCATTATCCCATACTCACATTTTGCTTTATGCATACGCATACATGGTTGAGAAGCTGCAAGACCTGGCTGACTATCAACTCTTGCTGCCTTCAAGAGGAAGAAATAGTTGTTTGAAAAGATGTTGCTTCTTGCAGCTGACAGCTGTTTCCTCTTCAAGGGCTCGGATGGGTGCCTCTAATCTCTACTGCCACTGACTTCCATCTCAGGAGAATGAAGCCCCTCCCAAGGAGGACAGCAGTTCTCTCTCAGCATAGAAGAATGACATAGGATGAAGACGAAGCACCGTTCAATGATGCCAGTACTTAGCACCAACCTCTTTCCCCTCACTTCACGCTCCTGTCCTTTATACATGTTGTTGCATTGTGAACTGACAGACAAGGTTTCCCATCTTTCAGTAAAGTGGTGATTTTTGTATACCTATCCACAGGAGACAAGGCAAACATTTCACTACACCATGCAAATGCCCTAATAAAAGCAGATGTGCTCAGGCTGCAAATGAAGGTTGAAACAAGTGCCTTCTTTCCATCTGCAGCCCAGGTACTTTGCTTTCTTGTTAGAGACAGACATACTGAAGAGGCTGAAGAGATGCTGGAGTGGTCACCTCACACTGATGAACAAACCTCTTCCCTTTAAAAAGATAAAACATGTATAGTTAACTATACTGGTAGTCTATACACTTACTGACTGCACACAAGTCAAAATATGAGAGGCAGAGTCATATGAACTAATGTTAGCATAATTTTTAGCTGGTTACTCTTTTTTGTTGACTTGACCAGCAGTAATTAAAGTGAATTTGTCTGTCAGAGACAACATAGGCACAAAGACTACTATATGAGTTAGATTAACAAAATCCATTAAGAAACTAAACTAATTAGCTCAAGTTAAAAGCAAAATTTCCCTAACAAAATATTAATGCAGTTGCTCCAAAAGAAATCAAAATGCATTATACATTTGTCACTTCTTCCTTGCACAGATTTTCCTCAACAATACAACCCTTCCATGACAGCCAGCCGCAACTCCAAGGGCAGACTACTGAGGCCATGCAATGCAGTGTTAATGTTAGAGACAACTGAAACAGCACTAAATCAGCTAGTGTATTTGCATAGCATATTAAAATACTATACAGAAACACTAGTTTCAGTCCCAAGAACAGAATAACTTGATTAGTAGCATGCCGCACATAGGCTATTTACTTTTGCATTGCAAGGTGTAGATATGCTCTTAAGATCCCCTCTCACCTCCTGTTTTCAATGTGAACAACTTCCTCTCACTAGCTAACTGCGTGCCATACCTATGGCACTCATTCTGAGTAGATATCTAATAAATGAATGACAGGTCTTCTGTCACAGTATTATTCATGTTCAGGTCTACTGTGTTCTTTCTTTACCTTCCTTGCTAATCCAGTATTTTGCTCTTTCTCACACGGGTAAAAGCTCAAGTTGTAGATTTATAGAACCTAAGGCTATAAAAAACATTATGATCATCTATGCTGACCTCCTGAATAATAGACAACAGAATTATATGATTCCAAATTAAATCCATAAGTTCCTGCTAAAGAAACAGTTTATTGTATTAAATGACCTCCAATTCCAATTTAAAAGACTTCAGGCTCTAAAGAGCCCATCACATTCCTATACCATTTGTTCCACTGGTTAAGTACCCTGACTATAAAATTAAGTCTTATCTAAATCTGCCTAACTTCAACTACCATGCATCAATCTGCTTAGCCTTCTACCACATGCAAAAGACTTCCATCAGAAATCTCCTCAAGGTTTCTGTAAGTTTTGATTAATTCTCTTCTTGAACTTTAGTCAGCTTTCTAGTTTCTCTCAGTCATGGTGGGCTGAGGAAGATAATATTAATCCAGTTCAGCAAAAATTTTGGAGAATCAGTAAACCCAAAGCTTACGCAGAAACATGGGCAAAAAATAAACATTTGAAACAAAACTCTATTTTGATCACTTAGATCATTTATACTGAACTGAAATGGTCTTATTTGCACACTAATTTAAAATAAAAGAAAAATTAAGCCCACAACATTAAAAGGGGATCACCTCATTCAAAATTCTGGCGTTTACCATGAGTTAAAATTCATTTGTTCCTCATCATTCAACATTATTTCATCACTTTTTTCTTCCTAATGGTCATAATAAGTATGCCCATGTAAGTTAATTATGTATTGAAATAAAAACAACTAAACAGAATCAAAATATTTAAAATGTAGCCCCAAGGAACTGCTAAGGAAAAGGGCAAGCTTTCTTACTTTTATTAGAAGTTTAGACTGAACTACAGGTTAAAGGTTCTGTAACATACTAACAACATGGTTTCCTTTAGGGTGTAGCTTTTGGAAGCTTACCAAAACAAATTTTAACTCCTTGTACAATTCTAATCCTGTTTGCTATTCAAACTTCTTTGCCTCATTCAACTCCTTCCATAAACTCATGACTGCCACAAAGACTGGAAGAAGTGAAGTTATTTTTCTAATTCACAGTGAAAGTATTTATAATTTTCTACAGATCCATCCTTTTCCCCATGTGAACAGGATTTTGTCTCCTTTGCAAAACACGAACACAGTTTAAAATAAATAACTAATAATTATCTGAATATTTTAAAAATTTAGGTTCTATACAACATTGGATTCTATTAATTTCCTACAAGTGAGCCAAAACAGTATCATGTTTGACCAAACCAGATTTCACATGAATCTGGTAATTATACAGAGTTATACTTGAAGATTAAGTCACTGAAAAAATGCTGAAACATTATGATGATCAACAGAAAGAAATACTTTCAATCAAGTATGGAACCAGGACATTGGTTTCCAGAACAAGAAGAAAAATGCTGTTAGGATAAAAATAGAATAGCAAAGTGACCTAAGCAATCGCAACCAATGTAAAAATGAGACACTCTTCGGAGAAAGCGAGGACATTTTCTGAAGTGTTACATTAGTCAGAATAAAGTAGGCCATTTGAGAAAAGTCTGAATGAAGAGAAAGCTGAAATTTTAACAAGAAAATTCACAAGTTGACCAGACCTTCATATTCCTAAGGACTATGAACCAAATGTAAGTCTCCAAATTAATTATTTTTTTTACCCAATGAGTACAGTTAATTGCTTAATTAGGAATTATAACAGCAGTACAGTAAGAAAGAAGAACCGCTAATTAAAAATATGAGACAGGACCTCAAATGCAATTTCTCTGCTGATCTTTCCTATCTAATACCACTCTAAAAGGAACACTCCTACTAGATGCCTATGTAAGACTGAAATTCATTGAAAAAATTCTTCCTTTGTAGTAAGCATCTCATTCATCCCATAAATGATAATGCAAATACCTTGCCTTCTACAAAAAAACCCAGCAAAGTTAGTGCCCTCCTTTTTTCTCCATAGCTTTGTATGGAAACAAGAGGTACGCATTATGTTAACTGTCTACTCATTCATCTTCTTCTCCTTAGCTGTAAATGTACATATTTTGTAGGCTTTAAGTAGCAGGAGCTGTAGTGGTAACCTGTATGGGAGGATGTCAATGAACTGCCACATACCAGTCAAAACTAGCTCTAGCCTGTCCCAAACCAGATTAAAATGGTGGAAAAAACTTTGGTTTACCAGAGGAGCACAGAGCATCCCTGCTCGGACATAGTTAAGGCAGAAAAAGGCACGTGTGAAGGGCTGGAAATGCTTTTGATGGGGATGGGGCACTCCATGCCAAAAGGCAGTAGGGACGTGCCCAAGGGACTGTGACTGTGCACAAACCATAGCAGGGCAGGGATGCCCCTAAGAGACTGTGGCTTACAGGTGATCCACACAGGAATCACTGACATGGATCTGCTGACAGAAACCATCACACAGACCACCTCAGCTCCTGGCTGCCAATTACCATACCAAAGGTGTTTGCATGGACTGAATACAACTCAGGGCAAAGTAAGTGCAGTTGGACCGGGGCAGCGGGGCAACCAAATGTTTATGTAAGTGTGTGTATAACTGCTTGTCATTTTCTTCTTCTCAACACTCAAACCAGTGATCACAGAATCATGTTGGTTCACAATAAATTATTTCAAGTAAAATTCCCCAACTCCAGGTTGTCTTGTTGGCTGTATTACCTTAAATTTTAATCCAGTGACCTACTTCTACCAAATCTGAGCATGACATAGTTGCCAAAGATACTACAGCTGTTGTAGTACTCCGTAAATGGGGAGGGCCTGGGGACAGAAGGGTGGGAATAATGTCTATTAAGTCCCTGACTGACATAGAACAGGGAGATTTTAGACGTTATTCACTTTAACAACAGCCAGCAGGCCATTCAGCACATGCATTCTTTGGACTAAGCACAAGCTTTGTTTGGAATAAGCCAGAGCACATGATGCCTTTTGCCCAACTAATAGAAGCAAAAGGAAGCTGAAGGTACTACATGTTTATGTTTTCAAAAGGACACGAGAAAGAAATGTGAAAAATTGCACTGGGATTCAAAGGATATCAGAGAACTGAATGTATAAGGATAAGGGATACTGCTTTAGAAATTCCTAGTGAGATCTAAGGGTACTACTAAAAGATGCCAAATAAAGAGGGAGGTAGCAAAAAGCTGGATTTTACAATGGCAGGATGTAGGGGACACACAATATGAAAAAAAAAAAAAAAAATCAAAGAAAACATACTTCATTACTTCCCACTGAACAAAGCACTGCACTACTCTAAGAATAGAGTATTAACATGCAAAATGAGACATGTGTTATCTTATCAACATGAAGACGTACGTTTTTATTCCGTGGCACAGTAGCCATCAAGGATGGGGTGGGAATGGGGTAGCACTCACCCTTCCTGCAGCTGCCACTGTAGGTAGTCAGGAATGCAAGACACCTGGGACCAAGTACATCACCATGAGAAGTTTGCTCCCACGAATGCTTACTTTCTCTGCGAGACCCACTCCTACACTCTGATTTCACTATAAAATGACAGAAAGTTATCTTTGATGCCAATTATGGCAGCTTCCTTCATCACTCACTTGCTAATTATTTTATTCTAACAATTTTGATATTACTTCTCATTCTGCCCTTACTGTTGGCAAGATGGTCCCTGTAAGACTGTGCCACATTTTTAACTTCTATTGGGGGGGGGGGGGGAAGAAAAAAAGTAGTATTTTACCAATATAATATTTTAACAAACTAATTAGTATGAACTTGAAAGCTATTAACTTATTGAAAAAGCTATTAACATATTTTCATTACGCTATCTTGCAAATTAAATATCTATGAGACTCTAGAATCAGGTCTTTATTCTGAGAGGAAATGTCTCTGCTAAGGAGATTAATATATATTTTTTTTAATTAGAAAAATAAGATAACTTGACAAATGTGTATACGTTTCCCTCACACATATTTATAAGTGGTGTTCATTGTACAGCAGATGTTTAAAGACATCAGACTTTGCCCAATTTTAAAACCTAGTATTTCAGCTCCCCAAGTAACAAATCCTTACTTTTTGGCTGGTATGTTTTTATGATTGTCCCAGACTGCACTTTTCATTTTTGTTTAACCAGGACAAGAATTACATATATGAATTTCAAGAAAAATATTGCATCCACTTCAAAAATGAGGTACATAGTAAATGCTTTATCCTTATTAAAAGTGAGGAAATATTTTGCTTCAAAGAGTAAATCTCGTAATAATATAACACAAAGGTTTGAAATAAAGCTTATGGGATGAACTATCTCAATACTGTGTTTTCATGAACCCTGCAGAAATTCTCCCACCTCTGGCCAAGTTGTGAATCTCTGCAAATTATATTTTGCATATGCTCAGCAGAAAGTTCATTCCAAAAGCAAAAGTCTCTTAAAAAAAAAAAAATATATCCCTACAGAGTATTCTCCAAACTGGAGATGAAGGAGCTAATCCAGCCCTTTGTAGTTGCTTCTGTTCCAGGCTGTTACAATGCCAAAGACAAGAATAGACAGCAAGGGAACATTTCCTTCTGTCTTTTGTTCCTTCACTAATTGAGCACTGAGAGTTCACAGATAAGAGAAGCATAAAAAAGGGAAGAAAGACCAAAGACAATTAGGTAGATTAGACAGCCAACTGCTACTGGAACAATGATACAAAAGGTCGGGGTGGGGGGGGGGGGGGGGGGGAGCAAAAAAAGGGGAAAAAAAACACCCCCCAAAACCC
>JAVJGI010000040.1:37211547-37250439 GCA_035590275.1 Ibycter americanus
CGCTGCCGCCGTGCGGGGGCTGCTGCCGGGGCCGCGGCCCTCCATGGAGCCCGGCCAGGCAGCGCCGGCGGGGCAGCCTCCCTGCGTTAACCCCGGGCGCTTCTCCGGGCCGCGTCTATAACCACTTGTGCTTCGCCTCACGCTCTCTGCGGGCGCCGCCGTCTCCCGAGCCCCGCTCCCGCCCTGGCTCCTGTTGCGGGCCTCGGTACGCAGGAGACTGCAGGGTTTCCAGTTAGGCCCAGGGTGTAAGGGAAGAAAGGACGGAGCCTGGTAATGTGCTCTGTAGAGAGGAAGGGGCATAATATTCTGGCAGAGGGGTATTGATATTATTCTGGTGTCAGCTGAGAGAGCAAGCCGTTTATGGACCCCCAAGGGTCTTTCCTATGACTGCCTGCTATAGGTGACAAGTTTCCTGTAGGTACTGCCTGCTATGGTGACAGTGGTTCCTTTCTCTTTTCTGTTAGTCCAGTTTTGTGCAGCCTGTCAGTGTAAGTAACAAACTGTTAAGTTTGCCACAAAATTAATGTAGATACAGCCTGAATGGCCAACATATGCTTGGCAGAGGGAGAGTCCCACTTATGATATAGTCCATAGCAAAAATCACAGCACTGTATATGACTTTCAGTCCCAAAGTATATTTCTTGTCTCATCTTTCACCTGTCAGTGGGAGGGAGGTGTTCTCCGTGGTCAAAGATGAGTATGGCCGGTTTGTAGTAAAATCTGATTCTAGAATATTTATCCGTTTGCCTGATGTTACTGGAAGCTGGTGAATTCTTGTCTAACTTTCTAGGAGCTGTTATTAATATGCAGCTCAGCAACAGCTGCTGATAAAGTTTTCACTTGAAGACTAGTAATATTCTTTATGGAGATCTTTTATCAATGCTTTCTTCTACAAACATTTTTTCCTCTTTATACTTCAGTTCCTACTCATTAGCAGTTTGTTTTTCACTTCCTGGATGTCTGTCATCACTAGTTTATTTAATGAAGTAAATAGTAGGAGGACAGGTGAAAGTGGTGTTGTTGGGACATGAGTTAGACCAGCAAATAAACTATCAAGGGGAGTAACAATTGCCTCTTCTGGTATGTTTTGTTGTTGTTGTTGTTGTTTTGTTTGTTCATACTGCAGGAAGTTGTCAATTTCAGTTACTTGCTGTGGAGTTAGAGGGATAACTTCAAGCCTATGAGATGTATAAATGAACTTGTTGAAAAGGTGCTTTTCTCGCTCTCTCCCTCTCTTTTTTTTTTTTTTTTTTTTGGTGGAAATGGAATAGACCAGTAGGGTACGTAATCAAGAGTATTGGAGGAATTTTACACTTAAATTTTAATTTTTCGGAACTTTACAAAGGAAATAAATGGTCATGTTAGTATTGGAATAATTATTGTGGTCATTATTGTTCTAGCACTAGTTGCTAGTAAGAATACTTTTTTGAAGTTAAAAAGTTGTATTCTCCACGAACCCTTTCTTTGGGGAGAATAGCCCACGACTTGTATCTGTAGTGATGTATGTGGAGAAGAGACAGTGCTGTGCATGAGAGACTACACCATGAGTAGGCTATTTCAAACTAATTTCAGTTTTCTGTAAAAAGGAAAAAAAATCCTCCCAATGTTCTGCTATCCTATGCACTGCAGTAATGTTTTGAAAATAATTTGTCATCTTTTGGGTAAATTGGATATTACTTTTATTGCTGAAACTTGTCAGAAGTTTGTGTCTGCCTGTGTAAACATATTCTTCAGAAAGTAGCATTATTATTATTATTATTATTTTTATTTTCAAAAATCTTAGTATTTAATAGCTTATATATTTACGCTTTACTTACCATGATGCCTAGTGTTTTCCACATTGTTAAGTTATCGATAGAGTCAGTGAATTAAAGTGGAATACATTTAAAGCTATTGTCCATGAAGGTTTTGCAAGGATCTTATATTTCCATCTTCTGAATGGAAAGGCTGAAAGAGGCAGGGTATTCAGGTATTTTTATAAGTGACTATATGTGTGTGTGTATATATATGTATATAAAATTATATTTTTTAAAACCCCAGCGTTATGGTTGGTTATGAATTGAGTGCATTTACTGAGTACAGAGCATAATAAAATTGCATTAATCTGGGACCGAAGCAGCTGAAATAACTCTTTGCTTAGAGTTTTGCCTTTACTGTAAGACCTTTAACTTCTAGGCCTGCTTTGGTTCGAACTTGTGGGTTTTTTTATTTGTTGAGATTATCCTTTTCACCAAATGAAGAAAATCAGTTTCCATTAAAGCTTTAGTGAAACTTCTAGTGTTGTTATAATAGAGTACATAATTAAAACTACACATCTCTGCATGAGTGGCAAAGTATCTTTTACTTATATTAGAAATGTTGAAAACTAAAGTAATTGTAGTGAATGTACATGTGTATCTGAATGCTTAAGTCTCTCATAGCTACCCTTAGGACTCTTAGTACAGCAGTTGTTCAAACATATAAAATATTATCCTTTGTATTTATTTTTTAAAAAGTTTTAATTTCTCAGGTAATGGTCCTTCAGATGCGTTATGAATCTACCCACTGATTAAAAAGCTGTTGGGTAGTTGGAATGGTATGCCCCAGTTCATGTTGGTGGATTATTAGGGATTAAGCTAGATATATGGAATGTTTGTATTGTGCAAGGAGAGTGTTTAGATTTGGGAGGGAATTTTTTTCTTTGTTTCAGAGCTCTGTGCGTTTGCCTCCTATTAGATTCTTTTATTAATCCTCCACCCCAAGACTCTAGGTATATTTTTTTTTTATTAGAAAAGGTAGTGACTCACAGAAAGGTTTTGATACTTAACTTTGATTCAGGACATGTAGGAAGCAAATGTTCTTGTAGTGGACTAAATAAAACTCAATTAAAACTTGCAAACAGGTATTGATAGTACATAAAGACTTTGTTAGACCCTTCATAGAATAGAATAGGAAAGGTAATTTTTACACTCTTGATAGTTTTTGACACCGTTACTAATCTGAGGACCTCCATTTGTGCTTTGACGTAAAATGCTGTGGTGCAAGTCAAGGAAGACATTTGATCTTCTCCTGTGTTTAATCTTTTATAGTCTTCTAAAGCAATAGTTCTGAAAATTGCTAAAGACTGCTACCCAGAGAATATTTGGGAAGGAAGGAGGGTAAGAAGTTTACAGCTATATATTATCAATATTAAAAAATATATTTTAAAATAAATGACTCGTCAAGATGTACATAATCAAGGGGTAGAGAGTGATGTCTGAATCCAATATTGATGTGTATCTGGATACAGTAATGAAGCACATGGTTTTTCAGAAGAAAACCCACCATTTAATTATGTATTCAAAATGGGAGAGAGTGGGCATATCTTTCCTATTCCTGGTTTGTGGTTGGTTGGTTTTTTTAACATGTGAAAGTGATTTCGAAGCCATGAGGTTCAGAGAGAGTAGGAGGAAAGAAAGGAGGGAGGATATGAGCAGATGTCTGAAAGAAAAGTAGTAGTAAATTAAACTGTAAATCAGTTGACAATTTGAGGTTATAATGTAAGTACCTGTTTACCCATGAATAAGCTTTTGAATTGAAAGATAGTGCTGTATCTAATGAGAAATGTTCTTCACATATTATCAATAAGCTCATTCTGGATTAATGTCAGTCTAACTGAAGAATAAGATATAATATATTGCATTATTTTTAATATCTGACGACTAAAACTTTTTGGATACTTAATGATTTTGGGGCAGAGAGGTGTTTTGGGTTTTTTAAAGACTCTCTAGGTAATATTTTTTAATAAAGAAGTTCAGCATGTTTGTTTGTTCCAGTTTAGCTCTTGTGTACTTCAAGCTGTATGGTCCCTGGCAGAGAGTGATGTAATCTATTTCTTATTCAGTCCGTTAGTGATATTAGTGCCTGCTTTCTTTGAGGACCTAGTTTAAGTATTAGAAAGCAAGATCATTGCCCTGGACTTCAGCAGAGCAGACTCTGGCCTCCTCAGGGATCTGCTTGGAAAAGTTCCATGGGATAAGGCCCTGGAGGGTTGCAGGAAAGCTGGTTGATAATCAGAGATCACATCCTCAGAGCTCGGGAGTAATCCATCCCAGCAAGGAGGAAGTCAGGCAAAAATGCCAGTGGTCCTGCATAGATGAACAAACAAGGAGCTCATCACAAAACTCAGACATAAAAAGGAAGTATGCAGAAGCAGGGACAGGTAACATTGGAAGACTATAGAGGCAGTGTCTGAGCATGCAGAGATGTGATTAGAAAAGTTCTCTCCAGGCAGGCTTTGAATCTGGTGAGGGATGTCAAAGGCAACAAGAAGCGTTTCCGGAAATGCAACAGTAGTGGAAGAATGACTAGGGAAAATGTGGGCTCACTGCTGATTGGGACAGGGGTTCTGGTGACACAGCATGCAGAAAAGGCTGAGGTACTGACAACCTTTGTCTCCATCTCTATTAGCGAAGACCTTCAGGAATTGTAGAACCCAAGGGGAATTCTGGAGCAGAGCAGATGTATGCTTGGTAGAAGAGGTTTAAGTCAGAGAATACTTAAGTAGACTGGATGTATATAAGGCTCTGGGCACTGATGGGATGCACCCATGAGTGCTGAGGGAGCTGGCTGATATCACTGTCAGGATGCTCTTGGTAATATCTGATTAATCATGGAAACTGGGAGAAGGGCCTGAAGACTGGAGGAAAGCAACGTCACTCCTAATTTCAAAAGGGCAGGAAGGAGTACTTAGGGAACTACAGGCTGATCAGCCTCACCACGATCCCTGAGAAGGATGGAAGGTGATGGAGCAGTTAATCCTGAAAGCCATTTCCAGGCACGTTAAGGACAAAGTGATCAGGAATGGTCAGCATGGATTAACCAAGGGAAAGTCATTCCTGACCAACCTGGTAACTTTCTGTGATGAAATGACTAGCTTGGTAGATGAGGGGAGAGCAGTACATACTGTTTCAGTAAGGCTTTCAACACTGCAATGACATCCTCATAGAGAAGCTGGTGAAGTATGGGCTGGGTGAGCAGACAGTGAGGTCAGTGTAGGACTTGCTGAACAGTTGGGCCCAGGGCATGGTGATCAATGGTGGAAAGTCTAGTTGGAGGCTTGTAACTAGTGGGGTACTCTGGGGTCAGTGCTGAGTCCAATACTGTTTAACATCATCATTAATGACCTTTATGATGGGGCAGAGTGCAACTTCAGCAAGTTTGCTGATGACACAAAACTGGGAGGAATGGCTAATACGTCAGAGGGTTGTGCTACCATCTAGAGCGACCTCCACAGGCTGTAGAAATGGACTGATGGGAACCTTATGAAGTTCAAGAAGGGAAAGGGCAAAGTCCTGTACCTGGGGAGGATCAGCATCATGCCCTGGTATCTGCTGGGGGCAACCATCTGGAAAGCAACTTTGGAGAAAACGCCTTAGGGGTCCTGTGGGACACCAAAATGAGCCAGCAATGTGCCCTTGTGGCAAAGAAGGCTAACAGTATCCTGGGCTGCATTAGGAGTGTTGCCAACAGATCAAGGGAGGTGGTTGAGGATCTTCTTGCTCTCCTCAGCAGTGGTGAGGCTGCATCTGGAGTACTATGTCCAGTTTGGGATCCCTAGCATAGGTGAGGACTGAACATACTGGAGAGCCCAACAAAGGGCCACAAAGGTGATTAAGGAGCTGGAGCATGATTCCTGTGAAGAAAGGCTGAGAGAGCTGTGACTGTTCAGCCTGGAAAAGAGAAGGCTCAAGGGGGATCTGAATGTATATGAATACCTCAAAGTGAGGGTGCAGAGAGGATGAAGCCAAGCTCTTTTCAGTGTTGCACAGTGACAGGAACACAGGTGATGAGCACCTACTGAAACACAGAAAGCTCTGCCTGGACATCAGGAAACAGTTTTTCACTGTGAGGGTGACTGAGCACTGACACAGATTGCCCAGGGAGGTTGTGAAGTCTCCATTCTTGGAGATACTCAAAAGCTGTCTGGGCATGGTCCTGGGCAACTGGCTCCAGATGGCCCTGCTTGAACGGGCAGGGACTGGACTTCATAAGCTTACAATAAACACACTGGTCCCTTTCTACTTGCACCTGTTAGCACATTTACAAAAAATTAAAAGTGGGGGGTAACAGTCAACTCTGATGTTTTCTC
Organism: Ibycter americanus; assembly: GCA_035590275.1. Taxonomy (NCBI): domain Eukaryota; kingdom Metazoa; phylum Chordata; class Aves; order Falconiformes; family Falconidae; genus Ibycter; species Ibycter americanus. The sequence continues at coordinate 37,217,657 of JAVJGI010000040.1, forward strand.
TTTTTCTCTTTTCTTTTTCTTAGCCTGCGATAAATACACAAGCAGTATTTGGCAACCCACCAGTAGACTTTCACACACATACTTTAGGAAATTCAGGGAGGGAAACCGTTCTGTACTCCTTTAGAATGATGACAAAAACAGACCCCTTTGCCAGTAAGCTTCAAAAGACGCATATTTTTCTTTAAATCACAACCAACTCCATTCTATAAATATTGTAAAGTGTCTGTTGGTCTTTCGCATCGTAAGTATGCTTAAATCTTTATAAAAATTAGCCTTATACATATGTTTAGTGAATACTGAGCTGAACAACTCATGATACCAAATATGAAAAGGATGTATTTGCACTTGTATGTAATGTGTGCAGTTAGAAGATGAAAATTCCATCAATTAAAATCAGTCTTTCACTAGAATACCCTAATGTAAATTTCTCCCTAGTAAGGTCTGGTTTCCAAATGTTTGCTTTCCAGGAACAACATCTGAATTCACACAGTTTTTTTTTAGAGCACGCAGAGACCTAACTTAATTTCCAAGCTAAATGATGCTGTTGCATATGACTGAAAATGGGAATAGACTCACTCTCTACTGTATAGCTGCTGCAGTTAATGATGACAACCCCTACAACTTGTTACATCTTGTGGATTGCAGCACTGCAGCAGGAGGTTGCTTCAGTATGGTGTTTTCAAGCAGCTGCTTCTGCTGTTTTGGGGGGTTTTGTTGGGTTGTGGTTTTGTGGTTTGTGGGGGGCCTGGGGGGTGGGGATGGGTGGATAGGGTTGGTTTTTCCTTTTGAGACCTAATACAATATGTACTTTTCCCACATAGACCATTGAAGGGAGAAGGAAAAAGGGTGTAATGCTACAACTCTCGTTTTAACTAGTATGCTGTCAACACCAGCTATTCAAGTAGTAAAGTTAAAAGCAGCAAATAATCAAAAAAAAAAGCTGTGTTCCTCTAAAAAGCTGCAGGCTCGTGAGTCAGATTGTGCTGTACATAGACAGAGAAAGCAGCAGGTGCTTTGTCCTGCAGCTTCTCAGTTGAGCTAAGTGGTTCCTGCAGCCATGCATGTGACCTATATCTACAAGCATTGTCAGTTCGTATCCAAGCTTGGTAAAAATTTTCATGAGAAGAACAGAAGGGATGCTATTTGTTTATAATGTGCCTCTCTGAGATGGTGGCAGATTGATGGTTTGGGGATTGGTGTTGGGGTTTTTTTGGTTTGGAGGTGGAATGCAAGAAATTTGGAAGTTTCAGATTATTTTCAAAGGGAAACTAAATGCAGATTTTTTCAGAGGAAAGGGGTACAAATTATGAGACAAAAAAAAGCTTTGAGATGGAGGAAAGAGAGGACAAATACATTATATGGGAAGAGAGAGGAGTTATGGCAGTGGGGCAACTCTGGATCCAAGGTTGGTTTTGACTGGATCCGGGCACTTCCTCCTTTTCCTGCAAGAGGGGACCTGTGGAGTTTTTTAGACCTTTAGAAGTAAGTTGAATCACTTCTAATACTCATTGTGTTTGTATCAGTAGCTGTCCAGGAACAACCTCTCTACAAATCCTGTCTCTACCACTGCTTATCTCCACCATCTCTGTTTTTGCTAATATTGGCAGTGGGGTTAGAAAAGAAAGGAAATAATCCAAATTTAAATTCTAAGAAAACTTTAAAAATACATTACAAAATAATATTATTAAATCTATGAGTAGAGGAGCTGACAGAAGATATCACAGGAGGGGCCTGGCAAGGAGAAAGGAACTTTTCCTGGAAAGGAAATTAATATAGGGCCATGACACTGTGGGACATAACTAAATCATGAAGGGGAATTCATGTTGGAATTGCAGGGGGATTGTAGAAGTTGTCACAGTGTACAGCTCAGGCTGCCTAGTAAGGAAATTATTATCCCTCTTCTAAACTGTTACTTGTAATATGTATGTGCAACTGTGCCAGTGGATTCTAAAATGCTAATGAAGTTCTAGGATTGAAGAGAGTGTGGTGAATGCATATCAGTCTTCCCTCATGTGCTTAAAGTTACCATAATTACCAAGTAATAAAACTGTCAAGATTTGGGGACACTAAGCATATCTAATTTTCCCAGCATCCTTATTAGTCACTGTGTATGCCAAACATTTCAAAGTACAATCATAGCAAAAAGGTAAGAGTGGGGAGGAATCACATGGTGTTACTGAGACAGAGTAGCCTCTCATCTGCAGATCTGCATAAGTCCTACAGCAGACTTGTACAAATAATTCTTTTTTTCTTTTCATTCTTGAAAGACAGAAAATTTTCATTATTTGTATTCATGGTGTTGTGGTGTTATCCTTGCACATTCAGCATGTTGGGTTTGAAGACCATGAGAACAGTTCTAGTTACATGAAAGGCTTGGTTTTCTGTCTTGCTATTTATTAATTGGTGGTGGGTGTAAGAGTATGATACTGAGATTCAAAGGCAGCCAGTTTCATGACTACCTGTTTTTCCTGGCCCTGATGCTCTTCATACTGGTACTGCATGTGCCTTAGCTGATGCTGTGCTGACCTGTTTTGTACTAAAGCTGCAGGAAAATAAATGTAAACGGGTTTCTTTTCTGCCAGTTTAACATGCAAGAACAGCTCAGTAGAGGGTCAAATGAGTGTTGGTGCTAGTCTGTAAGAAAAGGTGGCAATACACAGTTCAAGGAAGACAAAAGTGACTGTAGCTGTCAGAAATTACATCAGCTTGTTTCTATAGAACACAAGCATAAAAAATGAGACACGTGTCAGGTAAAGTACTCTTCTTTATCCTTCCACCAGTTAAGAGTTGTTGATTATAATTAGATCCCATTATTTGTGAGTTACGCCATGTGATACAAGGCCACAACTTAAAACTGACAGGGACTGGCTTGTCTTTTTATTGATGCAGGGCCTTCTTGGCTTTAACGTACCACAAATATATCTAGTCTGTAACAGCATCGTTTTTACGTACAGTTCTCCTTTCCACAGTAAAGATGTGGACAGAGGTTAATTATGAGTTAGCTGTGCATTTAGGACAGATTTTACCTTTCTCATCTAATAAGTACTTCTAATAAAAGGTTAAAGGACGTTATGTTCCTGCAGCACAGTACATGGATCAGCATTATTACACTTGCATATCGCTGCATATTCATGACTGTGCAGTTGGTATGCATATGTATGTAAAAATGAAGAAAGCTGAAATAAAATCTGGGCACTGACTGTGTTTCGCAGCTGATGAGCTTAAGGTGTTTAATGCAAAATTTCAGGGTTCTGTCATCTGTGGTAAATTGTGTCAGAGTATACAGAACAGGCATTGCTTCTGAATCCCTTCTACGTATCTTCTCAATCTTCATCTTGGCATCTCCATACCTATCTGGCGATCCATTCATATGGATCAGACAGGTAGGAGCAGAACAGAAACACAGAGCTGTGAAATAGGAATTTGTTAGATTACTTTTTTTTTTTTTAGGTAGTTTCAAATGGAAGAAAGGTAAGGCGGGCATGAAAAAGATGCATAAAATTGGCATTGATGCTGTGCTTGACAAATAAGGCTGTGTGACCCTATGTCACCCTTACAACAGTGAAAAAACAGATAGCGTGTGTGTCATGAGGCATAAGGCCAACTTTTCAGGTAAGTAACAGTAACCAGCAAATGAAGAGTTACAGCTGTAACTGCCTACAGTGTGCTCGTGACCATGCATTAATATTCTGGGTTGAACCATTCTGAAACAGAGCTGTATACTTCCACCACCGTGTGATGTTTCACATGCTTACACAAGGAATGGAACATCTGCTAAGCGTTACATCCTTTCCACTTTTACACGTGTAATGCAATAGAACTTTCAGTTATTGATCCTTAGACCAGAACCTTATATCCTCATAGTTACCAAAATCTCTTCAAATGCAAGGGTCTCCCTGTCATCTGCTGATGTGATCATCAACAGCTGAGATCTTCGTTTTTAACACAAGGGATCCATCTCTTTCCCATGTTCTTATACCTCCTGATACTGGTTTAGTCAGAGGTGTTGCCCCTTCGTTGCAAGGGGCAGTTCCTTCCTAGTTAGCCATCACAGTTGCAACTCCATTAAACTTCTCCAACCAAATGCTCCACCATGTTGATTCAGCAACAATAAATGTAAGACACTTCTCCAGATAATTCCCATTACCTGATTCCTAAGAAAAAGAGTCAATATTGTGTATTTAGCATATATTTTGGCTCTTCATCTTAGTGTTCAATGGGGTTTTTAAACCATGTTTTTTGGAAAACCTCAAGTTACAGTGCAGCTTGATTTTTTGTTAAGCTTTTGGGTTCTCTTGTCAGTGATTTAATTAAAAGGAACTACAGCTAGATTTCATGTAGTACAGCAGACTGGGAATTTACAAGCAGAATTGACACATCCCTTTAGAGATAAATTTGCAATTTGACGTACTAAGGAGAGGGATGACAAAAAAAGAGGAAATAAGATGGGGGGAAGAAGAGAATGGGATAAAGAATAATAGTGGTTGAACATACTACTTGTTACATGCTTATCTTCCTATTTATTCTAATAAATGAAAGTTAGGACCATATCCAAAAAGTTGGTAGGGTGATGCTATCTATGGCTTTTATGTTACAGGGAATACAAATGTACTTTGAGCTTTTGTAGCCTTAAAATTAACATAATAAATTTTAGACTAATTGGTGTGTAACTAATATTTAAAATACTACCTATACTATCAGATCTACTTGTTTGCATCTAATAATCTGTCTTTTGAGAGTGCTGACTGATTACAATTTTTTTTTGAAGTTAGTGGAAGCTCTTAGCATTCAGAGTATCTTTAATGGTGGCTAATCATGTCTTGGTTGCTAGCGTGCATCAAGACAACGCATTACACTGATGAGGGATTTTCAGTTTCCATCAAATACTGACAGAAATGACTGATGTACAGTGCAGCGCTTTCTGACTGCTCTTCATTACTGTTTTATCAATTCTGGCTCTTCTGAGCTGGTTTTGGTTTTGTAACTTGAAGTCCTAATATTTTGACTCTGGCAGGTAGTTTATGGAAGATAAGTCAATGAGCTATTGTTATGTTTTCTTGCTGTCTCCAGCCATTCAGCAGTGGCCAGTCTCTTGTATCCCATTTTATGATATCCAAGTTTACTGAGTTAAAAGTTGGAAAAGCAACCTGTGATTTGAATGTGTCTTGTACTTGGTCTTTGGACATTAAATGTAACGAGCATTTAAAATTCTGAATTCGTTGCTACTTGCTCACACAGCCTCCTTAGTGAAAAATCTTAATTTCATCTATGGGATTGATTTGTTTTTCCTTTACTTTGTCTATTTTGAGAAATAGTCCTGCCTTCCAGGAATAAAAGAAATAAATAATATTTTCTGTGGTTGCAGTGTATTACTGGTTTTTTCAATTCATGTTAGTAGTTAGACCAAATGATTAAAGAATCAGTTTATATTCTTTACAGAATGGTAGGTATTTAGCTGAAGTATATAGAAATCCAGACAATAATACAAAATCAATCTTTTGTAAGGTTATTTGGGGTAATGATATAGTGATAAGTTAATTTTACAGTGATTAAGAGACAACACAGTTGGGGCTCCCAATTAGACTTTGATCTGAGGATATATCTCTTTACACTTGATGAGCAAGAAAGATGAGAATTAATGGTAAGACATGAGGCTTTGAGCAGCTGGGGTCCGGATTCTGTGTTTTATTAGGAGAATTGGTGTATCCAGTTAATTTTAAAATTTTTCTTTACATATAATTTGATTTCTTATCTTTTAAAGTTTATTGATTGCAAATTGGCATCTAAAATATATTATATTGAGAGTAACTGAAAAGAACAGTTAAATGAAATACATTTTCACAAAAAAACCCACAACAACAACAAAACAAAAAAACCCAAAATGGAACCAAAACCCACAAAACCAACTCAAAAAAACCTTACCCCATATTAAAAAAAAAAAATCTCAGCTTTGTGGTTGGCAGAAAAATAGTTTTCATTGCTATCTGTTGATACCCTAACTTTGTGAACATAAAAAGAGGGATAGTAGAGCCATGGGCATTACTTGTGCGTGCTATCTCTCACACATCCAGTATGGCAACACTGAACGTGCAATACCGAATGCATTGTAGGTGCCTGAAGAGAAGAGGAACTGTGCATTAGTGATATTCTCTACAGCGAGGGTACAATTCTTAGCATGCCCACCACATACTACTTTTCCCTGCCTGTGTCATAGATCTGCATGCTGGGACTTGGCAGAATCTAGTCTGAAAAGGCTAAAAAATGGTTATGTTTGATGTATGTCCTGTTGTTTCTTTATGTTGAGATAGTTTATAATAATAATGAATGTTAAAGAGACTTTATATATCAAGAATCCTTCAGTGGCCTGGAAATCAAAAGAATTGTCCAGGCAAAAATAATGCAACACGATTAGTGATGAATGTAAAGGAACAGCAAAGGAATGTAAGAATAAAATCAGTGACTCTAAAGAATAAAGTAAGTTTCAATTTACAAAGCACAAGAAAAGAATCAGTGAAGGGGTCCAAAAATCTAAGAGGAGGCACAAAGGGATAGGTCCATTACCTAGATCTGTTATTAAATAAGAAAGGAGAACAAGTAACAGATTTTCAGAGACTGATTCTTTACTTCATACTTTATAAAGAGATATATTGTGACCTGCTACTTTCATAAAATTAATCTTAGACAGGAAATAAGAGTGGAACCAAATCACAGAAAGAATAGCCTAAGGAATCTTAATATAGATGTGTTCAAGTGGCAAATCCTAATAAAATTCATCCTAGAATGATCAAGGAATTAAGCACTACTGATTTTTTTTTTTAATATTTACTTATTTATTTAATTATTTAATGTCCTAGAGGGTGAAAATGGCCAGCAAAATGGGTTTGTGTGTGTGGTTTTGTGTCTCTTTATTCTTCTGTTCAGAGAATTATTGAAGCTGTCAGTTTCAATTCCGAATAAAGATTCGGGAGTAAATAGTTTAGCAATTAACTTGTATCTAAAAACAAATGTATGTAAAAATGTGCAGAAGAGAGATTGTAAAACAGCCAGTATGGTTTGACATGACGTGTTCATAAGAAACCTCTGTCTGTTTCTCCTTAGAAACGATGACAAGCTTAGTAAGAAGAAAACTTTAAGCCCAATACAGCTTAATTTTAATAAAGTCTTTTTCACTACACAAGCAAGCTAGGGAAACATGATATCTATACTGTCTCCATTAGCTGCTCATATTATCAGCATCAAGTTGAAAAATTGCCTTTACAGAATAATTATCTATAGTACCCTGTCAAGATGAAAAGGCATTAATGAATTGGATGATTGAAAAGAACACGCACTTACAAAAGTTACTGATGATACTAAGCTGGAGAGGGGTTGAAAGTTTTGGGTTTTTTTTAATTTGTTTGGAACATAAGACCTGAATCCAAACTAACTCCTCATGAATTTGGAGAGAATCTCTGAAATCAACAAGATGAAAAGCAATATAGGCTAGTATTAAGCACTGCATTTAAGAGGAAAAAATCAAATACATTAGTATAAACCAGGAAATAATTATTCAGACAGAAAAATGACAGAAAAAGATCTGAAGATATAGTGGACCTCAAGGTGAATAGTATGCTGCTGAAAAAAGTAAAGGTGTTTCTTTCTGGAGGATTGTACCAGGTATGTTGTAGGAAAGAGGATGTTGTCTAATTTGGTAAATCATCTAGTTGGTCCACTCACATGCCTGACTGCTTTTTCCTCTCGAGAAGATGCAGACAAACTGAAAATTCTTCTTCATTGCTGTTACTGTTTTCTCCTGTGGAATGAAAACCCTCTTTCTTTGTAGTAAGGATGCTTTAGACTGAATATGAGAAAAAGATTCTTTATAATTATTAGGGTGATAAAACACTGGAACAGAGTACCTAGACGAAGTGTGGAGTCAGCTTTCTTGGTAGTTAAACATCTGCCAACATGTTCGTGAGTCTGAATTTATACTGAGTTAGGATTACATAGTCTCTTGTCCATTCCATCTCTGCATAAGTACAGTCTCAGACTACGTGTTTTGACTTCACAGAAGAGATTATCTAAAAGAGTTAAATCATAAACTTTGTGAATGGGTGTGCTAATTCCTGCAGCCTAAATTCAATTTTAAGTTAGAGCAGTAAGGAACAAAGTTCATTTTCTACTTAATAAAATATATTTTTATTTGGCTTCCCAAAAGTGTTTTGACAAATCATACTTCAAAATATTTTCAAGCTTCTGCATATAATATATGTCTGTCTTCTAATGATTATGCTAGAAAAGCAGGGAATGCAATTGCATTAGCACAGAGACAGTAGAAACCCCTTGATTACTCATCCACAGTGGAATTGTCCTGTGGAAAAAATGGTACCCTAGAGGTTATTTGGATTTATATATTTCTTCAGGCAAAGTTTACAGACCTGTAAATTTAAATGTAGAATTTTTGTGGGCAGAATGCATTGACAAATATGCCTGATGGTAATACATCTCATACTGATAGTCCCAGCACAGGTCAATAATAATGCTTATATTGATAGCAGCTGTGCAGGAGATGTTACTTGGTATTATAGCTAAAATCCATGTTATCCCCTTAATCATAATTACATTAATATTGACAGTCTGTTGACAATACTCACATTACTATTGATATATTTCTGTCAATAACATGTTTCCAAATAAAATATATTCATTCATAATTTGTACAATGCTCAATAACAGCACTAACATATACCAGAAGACATTCCTCTTTCCCTGGTGATATACAATAATTATTTTTTTGTTGTTATTGTTGCACAGTGTACTGTACAAGTGGGATTGTTCAATTGTTTAGTTAAAAAAAAAAAAAACAAAAACAAAAAAACGCAAAAAACAAACAACAATAGGTTATTTTACAAAGAAACTATGTGAGGGTTTTTTTCTGGGAGGCAATTTTTTTTTTTTCTATGCAGTTTCTGTGATGGTGTAAAATCAAAGGAGAACCTTTCAAGTGGTAGTCTCTAGTGTTTTGTTTTAAAGTGTATTTATGTAACAAGTTAATCACAGATAGAGTTTATTATGTATCTTAACCTGATTTTTGACTGTTCAATTCTGATCATATAAGCTAAGCCTGATGGCATCCTAAACTGAGCATTGATATTTGTCTCTTTCATTACTGGGTGTACAGTCTTTAAAATTTTTTAAAAATTTGAGTAGACCACATAAGGGAGTTAAAACAGTAAGGACGTGACAAACAGAATTTAATACAGAAATATGGAGGAAAACCAGCATTCTCTTTATAGTCTGTGTAGCTCAGCAGAATATGGAATACAAAAATAACACTAAAAAAGTACAAGTTAAATGTCTGACACTTAAAGGCATTATCTGGGTTTAAACCAGCATAGTTTTCATTTATTCCTACTCTAGGACCACTATTTATGAAAACAGTATGAACTGAAAAGTCTAACAAATTTCTGAAATGATTTTTTATAGAGGAAATATTTTTGCAAGGGAAAACTTTATTATCATTTATTTATTATCACTTGAAAAAATGAACAGCATAGATAAAGAATATAATGAAATTTTCCTACTATAGCAAAGTGGAGAGAGACTAGAATTTAGGCATCTTCACTCAAAGAAACAGTTACTGTTACCCACATCATTAGGACATTTGCAGACATCCTTCATAGGAAAATACAGATCTCTACTTTCCCTTAATGTGGGAAGTACCTACCCTATAAGTGCAGTAAAACATTAAACCGGTTTGGAGGTAAGCAGTGTATGGCAAAATGCTTCAGCCTGTATGTAGCAGTAACCACACTGAAATGTGCTTACACGTTAAAGTCAAAGTTATATGGATATAACCTTTTAAGTAACTAACTTGCAGGGACCAGTTAACAGCCATAGCCTATGGCAAACTTTCAGTGCTCTTGGCAACAAAGAACTTCAGAACAATGCCCAGTTTTATTGCTTAAATTGAGAATGCTTACCTAATTGTTCATCAAAAAGAAAGCTTTCCTTACGTAGGAATGTTATAAGCATAACATCTTTATTAGTTTTTGCCTGATGCTCTTCCTTTTCCATATAGTTTGTATAAAAGTGACTTCAAAGTGGAATCAATTTGCTAGTGGATAATTCAGGAAGAGACATTAAATGTCACAGTTAAAGAGTATATGTGGTGTTGATTCTAATTCTTTTAAAAAGGAGACTTGTTCAATTTTACAGAATTTCAATAGTTTAACAAACAGTGGTTGGACTTGTTGGTCCAAAAGCAGTTCCCATTTTCTGTATACAAAGTTTTAACACATTCTCACAGGTTCATGAAAGTTATTTCCTTCAAATAAAGTTCTATAAAGGATCATGGACATGAAAAAAATATGTATTGTCACAAATCAGTTCGTTTCTACAACAAGAGATGCCCCAATTTTTGAGAAGGTCAAGCTCCAAATTTCAGGGAAGAGCTTTATGACATCTAGTCCATCCTGCTGTGAAAACTGAGGGTAAATTCAATGTTAGAACAGGTAACTTAGGACACTGGTCAAGTTTTAAGAAATTCCAGGGGTGGAGACTTTGCAGTCCCAGTAGACAAACTGTTCCAGTCTCCTTATTTCCGATTGGAATTTCTCGTGCAGCAACTTAAGACCAGTTGTCCCTCTTTCTTTCACTGCATCTCACAAAAACGTTTGACTTAATCGTCTCTGCAACCTTTAGGTAGTAGAAGATTACTATTAGATCACTGCTTAGCTGCTTTATCTTGGAGTTGAACAATCTGAGGTCCTTCGAGCTTTCCTTATGTATCAGGTGTTGGGGCTCCCTGATGATGTTAGTGGCTGGACTCCTTTTCAGTTTGTTGACCTTTTTTGTAATATTGATAGAGAAGAGGCAAAACTGGACTTGGTATCACAGGTGTAGACTTTCCAATGCCAAGTAGAGGGGAATAAGCACATCCTTCAGTCTGCTAGCTATACACATGCTAATGCACTCCAGTATTATTGATGCAAGGATGCACTTGTGACTTGTGTGCAGCTTGCTGACTACCAGAATCCCCAAGTCTTTTTTTTGCAAAGCAGCCATGCAGTCAGCTCCCAACCTATAGTGGTTCATGGGTTTTCTTGCGTATTTAATTATCCATCATAATCCTGTGTATTTTACACCTTTTCCTTGAACTTCAGAAGGTTCCTGGTGACCCATTTGTGGCTTGCTGAAGTTTTTTTTAGATTATTTGGCTATACTGTGTGTGTGTATAAATCTGCACAGATGTAGCATACCTTATTTATGAGAAATCTACAACAGCAATTTTTCATAGCTCTTGGGATAATGGAATACAGCTGGAAAAGATGGTTGAACTGATGTTGGACAGCTGGAAAAGATGGTTGAACTGATGTTGGAAAATAGTCTTGGTAGGTGGATCAAGGAAGCTGTTTGATGTCTCTTTCAAACAACTTTAACATTTTGAAAGGGGTTTTTGTCTTGGCAATTGTATAAAACACTAGCAGGACGGTAACTGAAATTAGTAGAACAGAGTGAAATGAGTAGAAGGGACTGAGGTGTTACCAGAAGTGGAGATGCTAGACTTTTAGGGGTTACGAGTGAGTAGCACTAAACCAGAGTGACAGGTTCCAGAGCAGACAGTTATCAGAGGCTGTGGTTCCTAAAATGTGTGTGGGATGAGAAGATGAGGGTTAGGAGGGCAGATATTCATTGGAGCTGGAGTTTTTGAAGTGATACAGCAAGATCCAGTAGGGCTTGAACTAACCCGTTGGTCACAAAGTGGAGGAGGTAGGTTATTGGGAAGATACTGGATAACTGCTCTTCTTCTGCTTTGGTACTTACTACAGAAAAGGCAGAAGTGTGAGAGAGACAGGCTTGGATGTACTGGTTTGTATACCCTTGTATACTGGCTTGTCAGGCCAGTGCAGGTTAATGAAATGAACTCCATAGCTGTTTGCCCAGAGGAGATGGCCGTATACTACCTTCAATGATATTTTGCTTGCTAACAAAGGAGAAGTTTAAAGAAACTGAGTGGAGCTATTGTATGCCCTACCCATGTAGCCAGTCTTAGTTAATTGGAAACTACTGTTGTACAGCATACATTAAGGACAAAATCGTATTTCCTGTTGGCTTTGCATGTTTATTTTCCTTACAGACGTGACCAATTATAGGTGTAGAAAGCAGTAGGAATGATACAAATAATGTTTTATACTGGGTTTTAAAACTTGTGGTGCACTCTGTTTCAGCAGACATGTTGGTCTGGAGGATTTCTTTTTTTTTTTTTTTTTTTCAGTATTCTTAGCATCATTAGCAACCATTCCTATACAGGATCCTGTGCAGCATATTTTATTCAAAGCAGTCTTGTGCTATAGCAGGTTTTCCTCTTATAAATAAGGATTTGAAGCACTTTCTTCTGTACTTTCTCGAGAAAGCTGTTGACCCTTGCTTGTCAGTCATGCAAAGAATCCGATTTAGAAAGTGAAATATGTTGCATATTACCTGAAATATACAACTTCTCCTATATCACTGTGGGGTTTTTTTATGTGAATGAAAGGAACCAAAAATCAGTTACCCCACAATTTTGTATTACGGAGGCATCATCTGTATTTTGCTCTTGCAATTTATTGCATTTTTTTTTAGTCACAGAATTCCATATACAATAGCATTTAAACTAAACAATTTTTTTAAAAAAAAAATTATTTTTCTCTGTGATGCTTGAACAACAAGAGTATACATTTGTTGAAGTAGCTAGAATACATTAATCATCTTGCCAGGAAATTTGTTACACGACAAGTAGCACAATCGCACACCTGTCAAAAGACTCTAGAAAATATATGCAGGCTTCAGTGATGTACTGTATGATAATTTATGTCTGAATACTGAATATTTCTTGAATCTCACATAGTGATTCTTCTCTAAACAAATCACTACCTTTATTTAGCAAGTTTATCATTCCCACCTTAATTTTCATCCATATCTTTTTGTATGTAATCCTTAACTCTGTTAGTATTTCTTAGATTTTACTTTCAGCTGCAGCTACTGGGGTATTCATATGGCAATATTTTCTATCCACCCCACTGTTCTCTCCTAGATTTTAGTTAGTATGTTCATTTTCCCTATTTCTCCGTAAAACACCATATAGTTTTACAAGATAGTCTGATCTTCTGTTTTAAGGTCCAATTGAACGTTATAGTTATACCCAGCGATTTTTTTTTATTTATTTGTTTATTCAGTGAAATATTAAATCTGTGGAGTTTTCTAAATATCTGGAAGGTGTCAATCACTTCTCTAGAGCAAAATACAAATATTACCATTTGTGAGAAATAGTCCAATGTAACTTCTTTTGAGATGTAATTTTACACTGTTAATGTAAAGCTTCCTGAAGGGACTTATAGCATATTAATATAGCATTCCGAAGAAGTTTTTTTGTTATTTCTTGTTTACTACTGGTATATTAGAACTTTGTTATCTTTAATAACATAAAAATAGGAAATGTTTCATTATGCTAAAATCTGTTTGTGTTTATTTGTTTATTCCTAGAAAGTGGGGGTTTTGTGAAGAAATGGCCTCCACCACTGGAAATGAGAGAAGTGTGAATCCTGTGCTAAGAATAAGTCAACTTGATGCTCTTGAACTAAACAAAGCTCTGGAACAGCTAGTGTGGTCCCAGTTTAGCAGCTGTTTTCATGGATTTAAACCAGGAGTGTTGGCTCATTTTGAACCAGAAGTTAAAGCATTTTTATGTCTTATATTATGGAGATTCACTATCTATTCTAAGAATGCAACTGTGGGACAGGCTATTCTGAATATTCAGTACAAGAATAATTTATCTCAGACAGAGAAATACCAACCTCTCAGCAAACACCAGAAGTTATGGTATCTTATATTCACTGTTGGTGGAAGATGGTTGGAAGAAAGATGTTATGATTTATTTAGCAATCGTCAACTGCAATCTTTCTGCAGAATTAAGAGTTACATAAACTTTGGAGCTGGACTTCTTAAACTTTGTGGACTTCTAAATTTTCTGATTTTTCTTCAGAAAGGAACATTTGCAACGCTTACAGAACGCATTCTAGGAATTAGGTCAGTTTTTTGCAAGCCACAAAGTATTCGTCAGGTAGGATTTGAATACATGAACAGGGAGCTTTTATGGCATGGCTTTGCTGAATTTTTGATCTATCTGCTACCACTTATTAATGTGCAGAAACTAAAACTTAAAATTTCTTCATGCTGTTTGCCTATTGCAGGTGTTCCCAATAGTGAAAACACATTAGCAGCTCACTGCAAGGAATGTTCGCTATGTGGGGAATGGCCTACCATGCCTCATACCATAGGCTGTTTGCATGTTTTTTGTTACTACTGTATTAAAAGTAACTATTTATTTGATATGTATTTTACATGTCCTAAATGTGGCTCAGAGGTACGCAGTCTTCAGCCACTGAAATATAAAATTGAAATGACAGAATTGCATGCCTGATATGAGGTTGATTTGGTTTTATACTGTACATGGAATATTATGTTGATGAGATTGATGGAAAAATTCAGAAATTATTGTAAAACAGACAGCTTAAAGATGGTTTAGGAGACTGTAATTTCTTGTAATGTATGTCTTTACTAGTCTTAGTTTTTTACTGAGTAACTGTGCCAACTTGCCTCTCTGAAGAAAAGAAAGGAGTTCACCAGCTCTTTTACTCTGTCAGACTACTTGATCGCAGTTTGCTACCCCTGTGTTGTGAAGTCATTCCTCCTTAGATCTAGAGTCTGTCAGCCTGCCACTTCTTAACTGCATGTTATATACTCTCTCAAAGATAGAGAAGATGCCCAGTAAGCTTTTACTCATTTTGTGAATTTTCTCAAGCTCATTGTAAAAGCTTCTGCCATTACCAGCTTAGCTAGTAGATGGATTTAGTGGGAAGGGCATCCTTGTCATACCTAAAGAATAACTTTAAATTTGAATTCCCAGTGTGATGTTCTACTGTGAAAAGGAAAAGTATAAGGTGAATTAGCAGATTATTAATAGTTTTCATCATACTCAGCCACCATAACAGGCCATACTCTTTCTCTAAGTCAGAATTGCTTTCTTATCAATAGACCATAAGCTTTAAGTGATCCATTTGGTAGGCAGGTAGGTACTCCACTTTCTGTGTAAATACAGTGCACCTCCTAGACTTTCTTGAGATGACTGAACTCATTTTCTTGGTCAGCTATATATTTGTGATCGTCAGTGATGTATATATGACTACCTCCCACTTCTTACCTATAAAGCTGAGGGATGCAGTCCCATCATTCATTGGAATGTGGCAGCTGCCCAAGGTAACCCACATTTTTCTGAGTCAGAGACACTGGAGAAAACTGTTTACTCACAAGATGCTGACTTTGGGACTTGCCACTCTTCTTTTTTTGGTGTGGTCAAGGTGGCTACCAAACCTCTCTAACAGCTCACTACCACATAGAAAAAAGATCACACACAGTTATGTGCATGTAGACTTACTAAAATAGGTAACTCTTCCTGTTCTTTACTATTACTATTTGCTTTCTCTGTTGGCTTTGTAATGTTTTTATTATTCCCTGGTTTAACACTTTATCCATTTATTCTCTGACCTGGTTTTACAAGATACATTATTCTGTTAAAAAATTACAGTCCTTTTTTGAACAGGAAGTCTTACCCAGAAATGTCTTGTAACACAAAAATACATTGCATCCTTTTTTGGCTTTTAAATTCTCAAAAACTTATACAGTTAAATTGAGTAAATCACTTTATGGTGGCTGTGTTCTTGATTGTTCTTCATCAATAGTCAGTCCCAAAAATAGTATGTAACAACTGATCCAATATCTTTGATCTACTTTTATGAAATGGTTTATTACATTCTTGAGTATCTGATTAAAACAACCCATGAGTCTATTTGTTTGAAGATCTTAAATTCTAGGTTTTGATCTTTAGAGTGACACACAGCGCTTTCATCTGATGCAATTAAATATAGTTAGCGGGTTTGTAAGTATCTTTGGGCAGCCCAAAACTTCATTAATTCTGCTACTGTTCTGTGAGTCAACAGAGACTTCAGAGCAACTGCTTGAAGATACTGTGCCGCAATATATTATTTGCCATCAAGTGTGTGTATCAGCAGCCTGCCAAATTTGTGTAACCATTACACTTTGAACCAGCAGGTACAAATCTGTCTTCATTAGAAGCATCAATACTGGCAAGTTGGTTCAGATTATCCTGGAGTTACTTGCTGGTCCTGAAGTGATTCTGTATGAATTGTCCCTCCACATCACTTAATAGCTCTTCCCAAAGAAATGTATTGGCAACCCTGACTTTGAGGTGGGCTAATGTCTCCAGAAAGGATCATCAGCATTTCTGCTACCTCTCCCTTTAACTATCCTTATTAAGATTTGTACACATTCAGAATCCATTGTTCATTGTTTATAATCGTAGCAGACCTTTGTTTCCTGTGGTCTCTTCATTCCTTCTGAAGTCACAGTGCAGTATTGTGTCACAGGAGCATGGATTTTCTATACTGGACTCTGTTAGCTGTGATGTTCTTCTTATGTGGGAGTTAATTTATTTCCTGCTTAGAAATGTTTCTTTTTCCAGAATATTTAAAGAATGTTACCACCTTTATTTTCATTCCACTCTGTCCTGCTGTATGAATTTCCCAAGGTTGGTTTGTCTCTTCCAGCTTCATGCAGGTGAAATCCTAGTAAAATGTATACTCTGCTTTTCATCCCTGTTACAGTATCAGTACAAAACCTGTTCCTAGAAGTTTTGCACCTCTATTATATAGCTGTCTTCTGCTGACAGTGCTATATTGCACTTGGCTTCCCTGGTTTTCTTCTGGAATTTAACTTCTGATACTTATGATGACTTATTATACCAAAGCATTGGCCTACTATTGTAGTACCTCATCATCAGTGTGTTAGGTTTGTAGCCTGTAGCACTGACCAAGTTTGTAAAGTCTATGTCTTATGGCATATATAAACAGTTTGCATTACCCTAAGATCCTAGATCCTAATGTGTGGGTTTACTTCTTTTATTTTTCCGTGCAAGTAAGCAGGTACCATGCCTCTCAGAAATAAAAGGTTTGGGAAGAAAGTGGTTGCTTTTGTCAGATACAGGTTGGGGTGGGTTGTTTGTTTGTTTGTTTGTTTTAATCTACCATATGGTGAAAACTTCACTCGGTTGTAGTCATAACTCAGATTGATGAGACCAAGGTTTCAACTTGCATATTGAAAAGCTACTTGCTGCCAGGTTAGCTTTTTATGACTTCAAAGTCAATACTCAGCATCTTCCTTACAGCAATGTAAAATCAAAAATATACCTTTTTTTTATATTGTAATTCTGTTTTGTGATGTCTTGTGCTATATAAACTGCAGAAAAGTCTTTTTTGAAGATATTACAAAAAAAAATAGATATCTTGTAGACTAATCAAAAGATAATTAATTTTACATACTAATTGCATTAATAATTTGTCCTCATAAGCATTATATTTTCAGGTTAAAACTCGGCTGTAACAAAGCACATTTAGTTATGCTTCCTGCAGTAATTTTTGGAATGTTAATCTCTTCAGACATTTTCTCTAAACAAAAGGTTTTTAGTGTTCAGCTACCATGAGAATGTACTTCTGAGCAGTCATATGTGCATCAGTGAAAATGGTAAATGCCTAGAATTTAAGAAAGCTAAAGGACCAGAACTTTTATTCAGTCTTGTAGTTACAGCCCTGTATTAACAGTTTTATTTGTGCTCTGTTGTGTCTTTGTGTGCTATGTGAATGTTTTCATTGTATCAGAAATTAAAAAAATGAAGCCATAACTGGAACAGACTATATTAATAAATATATTAGAAAACTTTTCATATCTTTGTTTGAATGAGAAATACCAGTTTTCACAAGGTGTGATTTTGGAAGCATTTAGATGAAAGGGGTAAGCAAATGCTGACTTCTTGCTTCCACAAACCACCACCACTCCATCTATTCTGTATACTTTTGAGAGTTCTCGTTTAAGTAATGTCATGGAAGACTGAAAAGCAGGAGTTTTGGCATTCTGTAAAGGAAATGACAGGGGTGGTATCTGATTGCTACATTACCTGGAAATATGTGTTTATTTTTGCATAAGCCTGAAATGTGACAGGCAAGGATGATCTGGACAAAGTAATGAAGAGAAGATGTTAAGGATGAAAGAAATGTATTTCCTAATTACAATCCAATGAATGTCCTTATTTGAGAATATTACTACAATTGTTATCTGGGATGTATCATTCTTATGAAAACCGAGTTTACAAATAAAAGATACTTCTTAACAGGAGGTTCTGAAGTTTGCCTTTTTGCTAAGAGACTTTTTTTGGAAGGCTAGTTAATGCTTATTCAATGGTTTGTCTGTCAGGTGATTTCATGCTTTAGTGTTTGTGAGACTAAAATGCAAAAATGCAACTAGTTTATAGTTGCATTTCACTTTAAAAATGTCTTCAATTTTAGGTTCCAAAGTAAATTATCTTTTTAATAATTCTAGTTTTGAGCAGACTAGTCATAGCAATAAATTGTCAACTGTTACACTTTGCTGAGTGTTTGCTAGGAAGCTGTCTTAGCCTGGACTAAAAAGGGAGTATTGTGGCATAACTGGACACACAGAAGAGGGGCATGTGGTTATTGCCATGATAGATATTAAAGCAGATGGTCATTTACTTCTAATAAAAATATGGTAGCCTGGTCTATTGCAAGTCACAGTGCATACAACCAAAACACCAGGGAGGAGTTTCAAAATGGTGCTTCATACCTTTTGAATTTCAACGCCTTGTGCATTCCCAGGAAAAACTTAGTAGAATTGGTCAAGTAGATTACAACTGCCTGTCTTTATATTCCCAAGAGGGTTTTCCTTGTTGTCACCATCAAAACATCCATCTAAATTGTTACTGCAGTCCTGATAGTTTCTGCTATTCCAGGGGAGGCCACTTCCAAGGCAGGATCTGATGCAAGCCTGGCAAGGTGACCAAAAGCAAAAGACGTTTGTTGAAGGGATCCCTCTCAGGTTGGGACACTGGGACCGGATGACTACACAAACATGCCGAGATACTTGTAGGGCATCTACTAAGGCCAAGCAGTGAGCTTTTCCATTCTGTGGAGCACACCTGGGGTTTTGCACCTCTGCTCATAACTGTTCACTGCACACAGAATGCAGGCCCATTCAGGTAGGAGATGTGGGCAAGCTTGTGCAACAGCATGTACAGGTAGTTCTAGTTCTTGCAGGCAGTTTTTCAGAAGTAGAAAATCCATAGCTGTATACCTCTCTGATCCTGAGTCTGCTTAGACAACAGACTGGTGCAAAGAATAGTAAAGTTGGCCAGTGTGCTACCATTCATCTCAAAGGAATCGATCTCCTTTCAGGGAGATATTGAAGGATATTTCAGGAAGCAGAAAGTTGTCAGCATCCTGGTAACCGCTCTGCATTATGCTGTATTGGAAGAGCTGCAACAGAGAACTAATCATAGCATGTGGAAATAGTCCAGGAGAGGGGGAGAGACTGTTATCCTCTTTTCTGTCATTTTCCTTACAACCTTCTGTCTAACTTCTGACTGCAGAACTGCCAAGTTTAATCAAACTGACCAAAGTGTCCTGCCATGTCCCCTAGCTTTTAGATGCTTGCCAATAGCTGGTGTGCCATCTTGTTTAGGGCTCTTAGCTAACTAGTCTTTCAGGTCACAGTTTACCAAGGAAGTAGCATGACCTAGCATCTCCAAATTGTTTGTACATTTGGGAAGGGTACCTCTGGTGCAATAACTGTGTCAAGGATCTTACTCAGATATGTATTGTCTTAACGGGGAAAAAAAAAACCAGCAGTCTTATAGGTTCAATAGAAGTCTTCAGGTAAATATAACTGATTCCATAGCAAGAGCGCTAGCCTGCCCTCTGTAGTTATTGCCACCTCTTCGGGGGCCTAAAGACAGGGTGCAGAAAGGATCAGGTTTCTCTGCCAAGAGGCAGAGCAGTGCTTGGGACTAGGCAACTAGGAGAGTGCCTATTGCCAACAGGCAAAGACAGTAAGTAGTGTTTGTGGCAGTATTGACTCTTACATCGGAATCTATATTAACACTAAAGACTTGGAAAGAGTTTTGAAACTTGCTCTGCCTTAAATCAGGTCTGCTGCCTGTTATGTGATTACTCTGAAGGAATCCTCCTATTATACACAGTCTTGATGTAAGGTCTTTAGTCATGGTTGTGCATGGTGTTGCAGTAAGTTTGTCACTGGTGATCTCTGTCTTACTTTCAGATGCATTAAACCACAACAGGAACTGAACATCTGACTGAACCTACTATGTGAGACCCAATTATCTGGGTAGAGATGCATGGCCCGTGACAAGGAATAAGAAGCAGTGTTCATGATAAAGACCCAGAGGCTGATTAAGCTCTTCTGAAAATGCTTTTGAATGGATGAAAAGAAGGTTTCAGTCTGTTTGTGCTTAAGTAGGTTTCTCATGTGAGTGACTACCATAGCCAGTTATAATATCCATAAAACAGCGTCTGTGATTAGCAAAAGCATGTGTGATGTGAGCGCGATATTTATTGATAACTCCTAACTCCAGCCTCCTTTGATGCAGGCTCCTACGAAAGGTTGTAGATCCCATTGATTGTCCCACGTAATAAAGTCACATGGTTCAAAGATTCAGAGAGCAAATAATTGCCATTTCTTCAGGATAGTTTTCACAATAGGCTCTAACATCTGTGACTGCTACACAATCTAATAACAACCCATCCCTGATTTGTTCCATATTAACCCAAAGGATCAGAATAGGGCCAAACTAGATGTAGCGAGTGGTTTTGGACACAGGAGCTCTAGAGGACTGTGGCTTCAGGGTAAGCAACATGAGGATTTTGAAGAAGGCATTTTCCATGCAAAAGCTTTGCACTCACTGCTATTCATTCCATATACAGAGGATAAAATGGTCCCGCGTGGTGAGTAGTATTTCTTCTCCAAAAGCAATGCATGGCAATGCATGAATGGCCAGAGCATGCTGCAAATGCAAGCATGAGATGGGCAACTAGCCAAGCGGCACAGCTTCTATTACATGCGTTGTGGAAAACAGGGTAACAGTTGAGTTATGCTTGGTCCCTGCCTCCAGGTTTAAGCAAACCTGGCCATTGCAGAAGGTATAGATGGACCTGCAGCATGCCTTCTCACTTACATCCTTTTCACAATCCCTGTGACTGATAGCAGCAACAGCCTGCACCATGTAATAATTTCAAAGGTGGTGGATGCACCCATGCAAGGCACAAAGGAATGCAAGTTGCTCACCGTGCCATTGCTTAGTGCCACAAAAACTCATCTTCATAAAAATAAACTTACAAGTTGATTCAAGAAAGACTGGTACATTAGCAGTACTTGCAGAGCTGATACAGATGTCAGGACAAGGAGATAAGTATGAAGGAAATAACACTCGAAGTTTTTCACATACACAGCAAAACAGATTTTGCTAAAGAAATGCAGACTGTATTAGTCATTAAAAATACATATCTGCACTTTTCCAATCACCTACAGCTATTCCTGGAAATATTTGGCAGGGTGACATCTTTTACTTAAATATCTCAAAATACTGAGAAAAATTAAAAGATTGTAGCAATCAAACTCAATTCTTGTTCCCATCCCCCAATGTAAGAATAGAACAATTATTTTGGTTACATTCTCAAAGCTCCACTAATTAATTTGCATCCATACAACTGTCTTAAGGCAGATTTGATTGTGAAAAGTTATTTTTCACATTCAAATGGTCAGTTCTTACCCCTGACCTGTCAGTTCTCTTGCTTAAAAGAAGTTGTTAGTGAAGGGGTGTGCAAGGAAGAGCAGGTACTTAGTTGTCCATGATTACAGAGAGACATGGCTTGCTTTTTGACGAGTTTGCCACGAACGTGATTTTCTTCTATAGTATGTTTCAGATCTACTTTTTGAAGCAGAATGCATATTTTTTATAAAAGTATTCATTTTACTTTAAGATATGTTAACAAAGGTAACAGTGTTGATATTGTCCCTGTTATTTTTTTCTCTTGTAAGACCTTAGAGAATGGATGGAAGTTTTAGTTCTATTATAGAAGTAAAAGCCCTTTTTTGGCATTTGGTAAACAGATGATATTCTACTAGTGACTGTCTTTTCAGTAATGCGTTGGGTCTAAATTCTGAATTCTATTATTGTACATCTACAGCAACTGAAAGTATATTTTTTATAAACAGCAAACTTCACCTCATAAAAATTCATTACATAAGGGCATAAACAAGTACTTTTCCTTCCAGTCATTGGCAGTAAGTGATTCATCAGTTTTCCACAGAAAACCAATTTCGTTGCAGATGTTCTGCAGACTCCCTGAATTGTAGAATCATATCATCCAATCCCAGCACAAGGAATGTAGGATTTTTTTTTAAAAAGGGGGGGAAAAAGGCTGTGCTTAGTCTTTTTAATAGGATTGAATATCATTTGCTGTCTCATCAGTTTTGTGAAATAACCATAAAGTAATCAGCTTGCCATTCTTTCCTTTCCTGTACAGGCTATCAACTTACCCACAATGCTGATTCTATAGCAAGGGCGTAAGTGAATAACTTGCAGGAGAGAAAAATCTTCCTTTGAGGTTAAACAAAGCGTAACTGCTTTGCATAGTCATCTCTTTCTTTCCTTCATTCTTTCTTTTCTCCTTTCTTTCCTCTCTTCTTTCCTCCCTCCCTTCTTCATTCTCTCCTCCTCCTTTTCCCTTCTTCCTTAATCCTTCAAAATATAGACATTTCCCATAGTTATCAGCCACTAATTTTCATTGTCTAACAGGCTTGCCTCTTTTTTCCCCCCTTTATTTTTAATTTTGAAATTAGGGTTTACTTTTGTAAGAACCAGTAATTAACTATTACTTCAATTCTGGTTTATCCCAACAGCCAGAAATAAAGGACGGGCCTAAAGGCTACTTTTTGCAAGTGTATGCAATTTTGTTTAATTCTGTTCTGTATAGCATATACAATCCACCCTACTATATTTCCATTGCATTAAGTTATGTAGATACCAAATTCAATTCTGATAACTGAAGGAGGGAAAGGAGACGAAGGAATACATCCAGGAGAAAATGAAAAGGGATGGAAAAAGTTTGAAGCAGAGAAACCAGAACACTAGCCAGCGAGCAGCAGGAACCAGAAAGGAGAATTATATTCCAGTAGGGAGAATGAATTTCATCAGTACCTCCAAGACAGGGTTGAATTTAGCTCTTAGAGAAGAAGCTGATAGTAGCAAAATGCACAGATTAAGTCAGCATGTAAATGTTGGCTTATACTGCTTTAAGTCTTGCTGTAAGTCATAGCATGATGAGAGAACATGTCTCCAAAAACATGTGAATAACTGACTAAAAACACGGCAAGATACAATCTTGTATCTGTATCCACAAACACAGTATATAATTTGATGCTGAAAAAATTGGTGAAAGTCATAAAGGAGAAACCTTTGTTCAAAGACTGAGAAAACAGCAAAATCTGGATCCAACTGAGTTTTGTTGACCTGATAAGATTCAGGGTTTCACCAGATTTAACAGCTATACTATGTCTATACTAGAAAGCCAGTCCTGTCAGGACCTGGGTTTTTTTTGTTACTAAGGCCAGTCTACATGGCACAGTCCCTGTCTGTGTTAGTAAACTATCCATTAGAACAAGACGATTTGAATGCTTGGGCTCAGCTGAGTATATTTATATGTATATGTAGAAACAACCACAGAGACTTAATATCTAAGTGATTTCGAATATATTTCACATGGTAAGCACTTCCCACAAATTGCAACTAAGCTCACAGATTGTGCAGTGTAACTGATCTCAATAATAGATAAAAACAGACAGAGGATGTATGCTGCCTTCTTACACTAACCTCCACAGAGAATGGACGTCAGTAGAAGCTAGGGAGCCATAAAAGGAGCATCAGCTCCAACTTTGAGATCAGTGGTTCTGCAGAAGGATCTGTGAGTGTCCTCAGGGTGCTTTCTGCTTCTTTCTTGCTCCTCCAACTCACCTTTTTCCAGGGCAGAATCCCTGCATGGTTTCCCTCCTGTGACTGCTAGCATAAGGAAAAGAGCTCAGACTGTTGGTGTCCATGTTTCCAAGATAAAATCCATATGATTTGCTAATAACAGTGCTACAGAAATCGTCTCCCCATGCCCATTCAAGTTCTTGCTGTGCAAGGACACTGGGGCAAAGCCTAGAGTGGGTTTAAGCACAGCCATCTCCGAAGCTCACTCTTTCCAGCTTTATTTCTGGCTCCAAACCACACAGGACCAGGACATCGACTGTGTGTCAACAAAGAAAAGTTGAATTTGGCATATCTCCTAGAGGACAGCGCACTCAAACTACCTGTATTTGTCCTTTGCAGGTTATAAAACCAAAAACTTGAGCCCATACTAAAGCCCTGAGCACATCCAGTCTCTTGCCCATTCAGAGAACTACGGGATTTATCCTGCATGTTTGTATGTGACTGTGTTGTAAACAATACGGATGACTAACAAATTCAAGAACAGGCTCAGATACTTAAACAGATAGCTTCAGTAGGCATAGAAAGGATGAACACTGATGTTGTCAATAGTCCTGCTTTCTGTGTGCATCCATGAAGATGGAGCTATGAAGCGCCAACCAATGCAAAGAGATCTGTTCAGTGGTGAAGAATGAGAAATTGCACCTTGATAGCAACGAAGAATGGATTTCTTCATATATAAATATATACATATATACATAAATATATATGTATGTGGTGGTTTATTAACTGTTATTTTTGAGATCTACTGTTGTAATATTATAAACTTTCCTGTTCTTCTGAAAGCAGTGTAGCTGGCCCCTAGGGTGCCAGAGATTGTAAGATCAGACACCTAAGGAGAAGAGTTTAAACAGTTTTGTAAGAATGAGCTGTGACAAGACATAAAAATACGGTCTGGGAGAAAAAAGCTATAGATATATGGACAGACATAAAAAGAAGAGGAAGTAATTTCAGAGAAAAGCTTAACGAGGACTTGAAAAAGGAGAAGGCACTTGGCAACTGGGGACAAGAAAATTTACCTCATGCAGCCTTGTGGAGTCGAGGAGAGCAGCACATAAAATGAAGAAAAGTTGATTCTTACTGAGGTATTGAAAAATCCTATTGAATTAAGTTTTTCTTTTAGGATGCCTTGCTGGAGCTTTCTGTCTGAAAAACAATCAGCCTGCTAACTGCAGGCTCCAAGTGGATATGTGGGAAAAGATTTTTCTTTCTGTGATATAGGTTACCCTGACATGTAGAATGGAAGCTTAATACTGTACTTTATCATTAGTCCAATGAAATTACAGATATCAACTCCTTTAATAAATTAAAGTTATACCACATGGAGAAAAGGATTAAACCACATGCAGAATTAAGGCTATCTTCATTCTTCTCTGGTCTTAGACCTATTGAAGTGAAAAGGGCTGGTTTGAGAAAGTTGCTAGGAGACCATAATCACAACTGTCAGAATAATACATTTTTATTTAAAATAGGAAATGTTGATTAATGAACATACTTAGCAGATAATGAGTAAAGGTATTGAAAGCATCTATGTTCTATCAAATTTCAGGCGAAACATTTAATTTATAGGTTGAAAAGCCAATGAGAATTGAAAGTCTTCAAGGTAAAGGCAACCAACACATGCAGTTAAAACTGAAGGGCACAACGGTTTCATAACTACTTGATTAGAAGCGAGAGAAAATGTTTCCAGTGTGCAAGTCCAATATGACTAAAAGCAAAGAAATAAAAGGAAATCATTTACCTATTAGAGTCTCATGTAGGCATGTTGTTGAAACTAAGCCAATTGCTTTGGAAGCGATGAACTGATTTAAAGGTGAGATACTGGAGAAGATGCTGTGTATATAACACATTAAAATTAGAAAAAACTAAGCAATAAATTAAAATGATGGTAAAGAAACCAGCCTAAATGAAAGTTAACTTATTAAACCCTGAACAGAAAGGTCCTAAGATTTATCAAACCAAATCCTCCAACAGTGTCTACTGCGATAGCCATGTTGATTTAATTTGTGTCATGACAATTTAAACAGGTATTATGCCCTGAAAACACTAGCATGATATTTTGCATCCAAGATTTATGATCGTTATGTTCTGGGAACCAGGAGTCCAATGATGTTACATAGCTAGGAACCTGAAACCACAAGACACTGACTCTCTCACATTCGGATGTAAGTGGTCATGTAGAATACACAGGTCACTGTGATGACCATCTCGGCTTCATGTGCATAGCATGGATTCTGTTCTTATTGATTCATGTCAGTCTCTTGACAAGGAAACAAGTCAACAAGACTGTCCACCCAAGCCTGGTAAAATAATTTTAATGCTGTGAACAAGTTGTTTCCTGTATGCTAATAGGCACTTGCAGAAGACAGGAAATGAGATACTGGTCCAGCATCTGGCTGCTGAGCACTCCTCCTACTAGTAACGATAAAAGCTTATCATAGATAGAAATCTTGCTAAGTCTTCTAGGGGGAAAACATCTGTACTAACAGAACAGGAATCACAAACTGCTCTTGAAATAATGGTAGTTGGAAATAAACTGATAATTCCATATTTAACATGGAAGCATCATAAAAGCATAATATATTTCTATAGAGGTTTTACTTGATAAATAATAAATCCAGACATTTCTTTTTACCAAGCCATCACTTAGCTAATTCTAACTTAAATATTTCTAATCATGCATAGGTTTATTTATACGTACAGCACATATTATTTCTAATAAGAAAGTGTCGTTGCATGCAATGAGAAGACAGTCATGCCTAAAGCAATTACAATGCAGGAAAAATACATTGTTGGTGATGTTAGCTGAAATGACAGCTACTTACACAAAGAAAGCATAACCTGAAATAGAGCTTCACTTAAAAGCAAAATAGAGTAATGTTATTTTAATAGTTGGCTCAAATTTGAAAAACCTTATGAGAAGCACAGTGTAAAACCACCATTCAGTAAAGCAATGAAATTAGGGAAAAAATGTTTTGGTAACTTGTAATTAAAAATAGCAAGGGTGCCTTGTGTGTAAGAAAAAGATTGAAATAGCACTAATTTGGAAATGGTTTGCACTTCCAAAGTTTATAGTTGCTTCCATTAACAGTTCCAAAAACCTTTTTACTTTTGATCTGAAGAAAGCTTTCTTGGCAAATTGGAAAGGACTGGCACTACAGATTCCTTTCTTGAATGGTGCCTTTATCATCTACCAAAAAGAAAAGTGCATAAGAAAAAATTACTGTTTATTATTTCTTGATACAAATTACAAACTCTGATTAAATATATTGGTTTGAACTTTGATAGCATCATTTTTTAGTCATCTTTATATGGTATGATATTATTCTGGGGTTGCTTATTTCATTTATATTCTAATTTAATTTAACACCAGGTCTTGAATCCTTATATTAGTTAATGATTCCAGACTTACCAGAAATACAACATGAGTAATCAGCCAATAACTAGCAAAATTAATTCTTTTCTATTGTGTAAAGGAAAAAACAAGGTCATGCTCTGTCTAAATTAGTGCACTCTTCTTCTTCGTGCACCTTAGGTGAGTTATTTGCTGAAATATGTAGCAGAGTTTGCTCTTCTTAGGAATCTTGGGAAAGCAGTAACCAGCTGAATTTCATAGCTATCATATGGTGAAGAAAAGCAGATACGTAGAAACTAGTAGTTTCCTAGGAACATTTAAGGGAGAACCTTTTTAAACTTCTTACACACAAAAAAGACTAAATAGTAAATAAGATAAATGTAATTAGTTCTTAAACAGAAGCAATCAGGCTCTAAGAACATACCGAAGAAAGTATTTCAGCACCTGAGTCCAAGAGAGTGATCCAGACAACCCCCACTCACCCACTCACCCCCAAATATTTTGGCACCTTGCTTTCTACCAGTAGCTTAATTACTACAGC
This sequence comes from Ibycter americanus, assembly GCA_035590275.1. Classification (NCBI taxonomy): domain Eukaryota; kingdom Metazoa; phylum Chordata; class Aves; order Falconiformes; family Falconidae; genus Ibycter; species Ibycter americanus. Next base: position 37,245,542 of record JAVJGI010000040.1, read on the forward strand.
AAATTTCTTAGACATATACTACTCTGGTACTATGCATGCCCCAAAGTACAGTTCTTTTGGGACAACAGAGCATGCCAATGCCTACTTTGTGCCTAAGACAACTTTGGATTTATAAAGCAGTTATCCTTTTACCTATGTCTCTGAAAGGCTTATTTCAGCAGTCATGCACTGGGATGTCCAAACATGCATTGACAGCCACGAGTCGTACATGAAACAGAAAGAGGTAGTGGGAGGTGCACCTGCCTATATCCATATTTTTTAATATAACAATGGGTAGAAGCAAGAGATTTGATTTCTGTGATTTACACCTCCTGGAAATTCAACTCATACCTGCCTGTGAGGAGCTAACCCCAGCTCTAGATTAGGCTGCAGGGCAGGCAGCAGTCAAATATGTAAGCATTTATAGAATCTAGATGTGTCTTTTTAATTATTTCTTTATTTTCTGTGTTAGGTTCATAACTGTGGTTTCCACTGGGAGCAAGTTATCCCTTATTTTCAACTGAGAATTTAGTAAAGTACTATATTGGCAGAAATATTTTGTCAATTAATATCTCTTCTTAACTCTGTTGATTGCTAATTCTGTATCTCAGAGTTCAGCACTTGGGAGATACTAAAGATCAGCTTCCATAGATGTCAATGGCAACTGAGTCATTCAACAACAAGAGCTGATGGCATTCAGCGTATCATTGAATGTAATACAGTGTGCATGTGTCTTTTTTTCTTCTTCATCTATATCTACTGGACCTCAATTATATTTAGTTGCATTATTTCCAAATATTTTTTTTCTGTGAGTTCACCACAGACAGTAACATTTTATTTCTCTGTGTGTTAATAAAAATTAGTAATTCTTGTGCCCTTATGTTCAATTCTGAGAAGTGACACAAGACAAAATACATTGTACTATCATTTTTAGTAACAGCAAAAATACTTCCATTTTAGTTTATAATACAAAACTTTACTCAGTTTCTGGGCCTGGGTCCAGAAAACCCTTTGAGAATGTAGACCTTAATATAATGTCTAAGAAAACAGTTGTCTACTATTCTTTAGAAACAGAATCTTCTATTTTGCAAAATACCTGTTTTAGGAACTTAAAGAGATCATTTGCCTTATTTGTCTCATAAATTGGAACTGCAGTACAGACCGTCACATAGCAAAAAACAGGTTTTACATGAAGAGTTTAGAATACTTTTCATATTGAAATCTTCTGTGTATATACCTAATATACAGTATATATACTGTTAGATGAGTTATGGTGTATATATACACACAGGAACTTTGGCTTTGAGATTCAACAGCTGAGGACAAAGATTTGCTGTTGTGGCATTCCTCCTCCACACAGTGAATTTGCTCTGAGTGTTTATTTCCCCTTGCATCAAAATACCCCCAAACGCATTTGGATTCTCTCTGAATAGCGCTGGGAGCTGCATTTCCTCCATTTCAGCTGAGCAGTGAGACAGTATAATCAAAGAAATTGCGTCTTTGTCTGCTATTTCCCTCCCACCTTCCAAGCGGTTGATAGTGGTCAACTGTTATCTTAATCAGCATTTAATTTTATCCTCCAAACACTACATGAATTTAATGCTTAAGACTAAGATGTCTAAGCTGATCTCTGTGAGACACAGAAGGACTGGCAGAAGGAGTAACTGTGTGAGCTTACCCAGTGGACAGTGCCATCAAGGCAGTTTTACATAGACCATCTTAAAAAGAGTGGAGTTACACAGTACACAGACCCACTCCAAGTCCTGTCTGGACATCTAATTTTGGTACTGCCATTTGTAAATGTGTATATATCTGTTAGGGACAGTACAGCAAAAAAAAAGGAAGGAATCTAACAAGGATTGCCAATTCAGACCACAGTTTTTTCTTAGTGATAAACTTCCTTTGCAGTTTTCCTAGGATTGATTTCACCGGGTGGGCTAGAAAAGCAGATGTAGCATCCCCTCTATGAATAATTTTCTTTTGGACAAAAAGCGCAGATTTGCACATTTATCCAATTTTTTTTGTTCCTGCCATCTGTACCACCAGAACAGCAAAAACCATACTCACCTGGTAGCTCATCTAAACTCTTTCCACTGGCAACTAAAATAATTATCCATTTGTTTTTTTGCTCTGGTGTCCCAAATCCTCTTATGCAGGCTGTTAATTGAAGGAAGTTGAGCAGCACTGGAGAAAAGAGATTGGCATATTCAAGCTCCGTTTTTATGCAGTTGACAATATTCTCGGTAAGAAGAATTTTAAAGTTCCTCTTTCATGCAACGTTTTGCCATGTTGCTGTTTTCTCTGTATAATGGTCAGATGCAGGTATTAGATAAGCTTTTAGATGTTGCACAGAAGTTCTGTAAGTATCTACTTCTGAAGTAGTGAAAGTAGTAGAAAAGGTTCAAACAACAGCAGCAGAAAAATCGAGCCTTACATTCAACTATTTTTCTCATTCTTACGATTGTCTGCTACTGTGTTAAGAGTATTTAATTTATGGTCATGTTCATGTGTAACATGTACTGGGATATTTTCTGTCTTCAAGACTATTTTTTACTCTTTTCTTTCATAAACAACTAAACCAAGGTATAGTACTGAGTGCAAAGAGACTTCAGAATTTAAGAAAAGGGGAACGAAGTTTCATTCTCTTGGTTCTTTATTTCATTCTGCTCTAAAAAGGCAACAGAGATGCATTCCCAGGATCTTTCCAACTCTCTCACTCTGCAAAAGAGAAAATAATGCATAGAGCATTCTCCCAGATTTCCTAAAAAATGGATCTATCATAGTAAACATAGTCTAGGTGTCAAGGTAAAGTGTTTTTTGACAATTTCCCTGTTGCCTACAGCATCCACACCAGTGTCCTTCTCACCCTTCCACTTCGATTTTCTTCTGTTGGAAACCAAACAGTGGTAGGATGGAGTGGGCTGCTTAGATTCTATTCGAACACTAAATCAAAGCATTGTTTGAGCTTTCAAAGGGATTTGGGAAGTACCCCTGAATCTCACAACATAGTTTTCATAAACTATAGTTACAAGCTGACCTTAGTGTATCAGCCACATTGAGTGGATTGTCTGATGCTATCAGGTACCAGACAACTTTTACGGCACTGGAGGAGGAGAAATGTCTCCCTTACTCCCTCCTCTACCTGAAACTCAGCATCTAAGCCCCAAACAACAGGACTGGTTTATTTACAAATCCCAGATAAATTCTCCAAGACTGTAAGTGGCGTTGTCTTGTGTTCTACCGATGTTTAGGAAAGAAAAGCAATGAAACCTAAACATTCATTATATTTCTAAATGAAACTGCAGAGCAACAGTGAAGAGGGAGTAACTGTAAGACTTAGATTGTACCTATCGATATTACATATAAATGCTTTACACTAAATAAAAATACAGGAGGATTTGAGTGGCTATAATCCACATTGTTAAAGAAAATTTATATCCCATGTTGTATTATATATAACATATCTAACAAACAATGCAATTGACAGAGTAGTCCTGCTTGTTCTGTTTGGGTTGGTTGGTTTTTTTTCAACTCTAGCTAAATTCTTCTCAAAACTGTATTATAGATTTTTAGGTTGGACAAATAAAGGACTTTCTAAAACTGAAATATTTTCAAAAGATGTCAAACATCAGGATTCTGAAAAGTGCTTCATAGCAGGGGACCCAAAGCCAGAGACATGGATCCTATGGTCACTTTTGAAAATCATGGCAATCTAATTTTAAAATTTTAATCTAATTTACTCTGCTTATTTATAGAACAGTGCAAGCTAAGCCCTTTGTTGAACTGCAGCCATCCTGTGAGTTTATATTATCAATTATAAAAACATATGCTGCCCCAATTTCACAAGTCCTTAATTACTCATCTCCTCCCACAGAAATCATTAGCAAGTGACACTTGATATGTATTTCTTAAAATATAACATGAAATGCAAAGCAAAATGTCAGGCTATGCAGAAGCTATGCATGTTTTGGTGATTCAGAACAATGCACAACAGTATAAGGAGATTAATAAAATTAAGAGTTCACATTCATTCCCAGTTCCAATTGGTCTTATTTAAATGCTGGGTTGTCCTAAGGTTAAAAATAAGCCCTTCTAGTTTTAAGCTTTCAAATTGTAACTTTAATCCTTTGTCTCACTTAAATTTGATGGACTATATTCAAAGCAGATGAGTTATAAATATTCATTATTTATTTATTTATATATTTTGTTAACTGCTACCCATTGCAAACCAAAGAGGTCAGCAAAATGCAGTTTCATAACCTTCCACTGAGTTTTTAAATATATTTTCCACATGAGCACAAAAAAAAGGTTTAAGTTTTTTTTTAATATTTCAACTCAGTATTTCCTCACAGAAAAGTAATCTGGTAGCAAGTATGCTGAAGGACTCCACCAAACTGCAAGTCATATTGCATTTGGTGCAGGAAAACAAACATGTTGCATGTATTTAAGAGAGGGACATGTGTGCTCTGACTAATTACAGGCATAGTAATCTTACCTCATGAAGATTTTAGAACAAATCTGGATTGAAGTATAGTTAATCGTGTAAATCAAAAGTGAAATAAAATTATAGGCAGGTTCAGCAAAGGCAGATCATGCCAGGGTAATGCTGTACCTTTCTTGGATAAATTAGTCGATTTTCTAGGCAAAGAAAAGGTAGCATCTAAAATATTATCTGGATATCGATTTACTACAAAGTAATTCCCTTAGGAAATTATTTGTTAAGTTCATGAAGATGGACTAGCCCAACAATTGTAATATGGGTAGGAAAGAGTGCAAGTGATACTGTTAGGGGAAACTGTTAGTATGAAAAGTAAAATAGTGTATAATGGTACTAAATTGGTGTCTTATCTCAACCCTTGACTTTTACATTCTTTTCCGATCCTCCTCCCCATCCCTCTGGGTGAGGGGGAGTGAGCGGG
>JAVJGI010000040.1:37250539-37271536 GCA_035590275.1 Ibycter americanus
CTGCGTGGTGCTTGGTTGCGGGCCGGGGTTAAACCAGCACATCTTTCTGGGGTTAAACCAGCACAAGAACTGAACATTGGAGTAAAAGAGATGGGATGACACACAACAGCCAAAAGTGTGAGGTTTAAGATAAATAGCAAGACTTTGGTGCTTACAGAGTGGAAATAATAGAGGAATAAGATAAAGCTTGGTACTATTAATCAGTCACATAAAATATGTGAAGCACCAATGTGAAGAGGCTATCAATATGATAAATATGATCTGAGGTTGTGGCAGGTAAAGTATTTGCCATAGCGAAAGGAAAGCAATATTACTGTTGTAGAAGACATTGGTGAGATCTCACCTGAAGTACTGTTTAAAGTTTCTGCCATCTGTTTACCAGAAAGACGTATAGAAATGAAAAGAAGCATAAAGTTGTGGACTTAAAATACCTGCCTACAGAAGACAAAGAGTGTGTTTAGCTGCACCTGTTATATGAAGAATAGCTCACTTTCCTTAGTCCATGTGCTGAGCTTATAGTCTTGTAACTGTGTCAGAGAAGTACTTTGAGCTGATGTAGTCTACCACTGACGTAAGTTTATTCTTTTAGAAAAACCTTATCTAAGAAAAAGAATATAGAACATGTAGACAGAAAAAGTGGTGCTCACAAAGGTGGTCTTTAGTCTGGAAGGCTAATCTTTCTTTTCCCTGCAGTCTTGCAATAGTCTGTGGGAAAAAGTTCCTGCAAGGAATTAATCAGAACACATAAAATTAAGCTACTACTCCAAACTGACTGAGGTTGATGAAGCTGATATGTCTGTGTAGTGGGTTTTTTTCTTTTTCAGTATTCAGGCAATTGTATGTTTAATGTAAATGACTAGAAGAACTGAAAATTATGATTCTCAGTGGAAGTTTCCTACATATTTTACTGCCTAACTACTTGGGGAATGCAGGGACCAAAGACATAGACATAGCCAGATTTTTCAGAAGATGAAGTATGTCAAGTTGTTTTTTCAGCACATTCATTTATAGTAAACCCTTGATCTGATCCATGGATGGACAGTATGAAATGTGAGCTGTTGGAATCAGGGGAATGGAATTTCTCCCAGAAAAAGAGGGAAGATAGGCTGGTCTACCACTGTAAGCTACATCAAAGTGGAAAACGTGAAGATGCATGTAGAGGTTAAGAGCCATTTACATTCAGATGAACCACACCAACCTATATCCCCACCTTCTAAAGAGCAGCAGGTACGTCCGAATGAAGTTCAACGAGCTTTTTGAATTAGATAGTGAAAAAAAGAAAAGTTTATTATAAAAATTTTCTATGTAATTAATTAGATAAAATATATTATTGTCTTGAAAATTCATATTTCTTCAGCCAAACTATCATTCTTTCTTCCACAAATGCTTAGGAAGTAATTTATGTTGCAGGCTTCATCAGTGGAATTTCAGTTTAACACGATCTACTGAGTGTTAACAGTCTCAGCAAATAACTGAGATCACTAGCTTGAAGTGGTTTATTTTAGAGCATGTTTTTATCAGGATATATATCAAAAACAAATAATCCTCAGGCCGAAACTTTTTATACTTTGGAGTTTTTTCTCCCATGAATCCGTGAGAGATTTGCCTTGATAGCTCCTACTAACACAAGTGGGAGTTGCAAGCCAATCCCCTATGCATTATTTGAAGAACTTATCTCAAAGCATTGCCCAAAGCAAATTTTTATGATAGCTTGGCACCCCTGGGAACAGGGATTTATAATGGCAACAACTGAAAAAGACCCTAATCTATAGTTTAGTGATGGGAGTAAGAGTACTGTTACAAGTTTTCAGTTATTATGCCACTGAACTTGAACTCCAAATTGTTTCCTTCTTGAAGAAATATTGAAGTAGTTTTATTGAAATAACTATTATAATGCTTTAAAGTTTCTAAAGTATTTTAGTATTGTCTCAGATTTCAACCTTTCTTTCCATTCCTTGGTCAAATGGCACAATATGTAACAACATGCATTATTAACAGAACTTACATAAACCTTGAAAACCACCGTGTAAAGCAACAAACAATCTTGTATGTATACCTTTAAAATAATGTTTTCCTAATATCTATACATTTAATCTATTACTGGCAGTTTTCACTGTGATAAAGGATCTGACTTATTCTTTGGGTAATCATCTCTGTTTTAAAAACTTCCAAAAGGAAATAAGAAACAGTAAGGACTCTTAAGCTAAATTGTATGAGTAATGCTCTGCAAATTATCTTGTCAATAATGCAGCCCAGCATTTAAAAAAATCAAGGCTGATAAAAGCATCTAAATTAGAATGCTATTTAAGTCTGGGATTTTTTAAAATCTTTTGACATGGTAAATGTTGCCATTTTGTAATTTTAGAATTTTTGCTAGGTTTAAAAAAATACTAACAAAAATTCATTAATAAAAAGTTAATGAAACAAAGTTTTAAAAGTTAACAAAAAGAGTGGGAGATTGATACTAGGTTTTTCATGGTTATGTTCTTGGATCTTACATAGAAGAAAAAAAAGCTTTCTTAAAATACATAATGGTGAAGTATTTTGTTTTCCATGTCAAGTGAGAATTTTATTTATAAAGACAGGTTTTGAAGAACCTTGGAAAAACGGACAAATTTTGATCTAGTCTAATTCTCTTTGATCCCATGTACAATAGTTTGTAGCTTGAAAAATGCACTTACACTCGAAAGAATTTCTTTCACTGAAAGTCACAGAATCACAAAGTGGTTGAGGATGGAAGGGACCTCTGGAGGTCCTTGGTCCAACCCCCTTGCTCAAGCAGAACCCCCTAGAGCTCGTTGCTCAGGACCGTGTCCAGACAACTTTCGAATATCTCCAAGGACGGAGACTCCACAGCCTCCCTGGACAACCCATGCCAGTGCTTGGTCACCCTCACAGTGAAAAACTGTTTCCTGATGTCCAGGCAGAACCTCCTGTGTTTCGGTTTGTGCCCATTGCCTCTGGTCCTGTCACTGAGCACCATTGAAAAGAGCCTGGCTCCGTCCTTTTGCACCCTCCCTTCAGGTGTTTATAGGGATTGATAAGACCACCCAAGACCACCCTGAGCCTTCTCTTCTCCAGGCTGAACAATCCCAGCTCTCTCAGCCTTTCCTCATGGGAGAGATGCTCCAGTCTCTTAATCATCTTTGTGGCCCTTTACTGGACTGACACCAATATGTCCATGTCTCTCCTGTACTGGGGAGCCCAGAACTGACTACAGTGCTTCAGATGGGGCCTCACCAGTGCTGAGGAGAGGGAAAAGATCTCCACCCTCAGTATGCTGGCAACACTCCTCCTAATGCAGCCCAGGATACCATTAACCTTCTTTGCTGCCGGGGCACATTGCTGGCTCACACAGGAATCTCAGGTCCTTTTCTGAAAAGCTGCTTTCCAGCTGGGTGGCTCACCAGCATATACTGGTGCCTGGGGTTGTTTCTCCCCAGGACTTTGCGCTTCCCCTTCTTGAACTTCATGATGTTCCTGCCAGCCTACTTCTCCAGCCTGTCAAGGTCCCTCTGGATGGCAGCACAACCTCAGCCGCATCAGCCACTCCTCGCTGTTTTGTGTCATCAGAAAACTTGTGGGGGGTACACTCTTCTGCATCATCCAGATCATTAATGAAGATGTTAATGAAAATGTTCTGAGTTCTCTTCATTCATTGTCTCCAAGCATCTTTCCCTTATTCTTTTCGTATTTTACTAGCTCTTTTGTGCTTCCAACAACAGGGAATTATTTAGGCATGCTGGTTGGTATGAATACCCAGAAGTCAAAGTGAACTGTAAACTGCATAAGGAGCAACAGAAAGTCTGAAGTGAATAGGAAATTCAATCTAGGTCATACTGCACTGGCAGAGAAAGATATAATGGAAAGACTCAGTTAGTAGCCAGTTCATTAACTGCTGTCATCTCATATGTATTCACACATAATACTCCAAACTGCACTATCTTTGTTCATATCTCTAAGTAAGGTGTAGAGAATGGTAAAGACATTTCATCATCAGGTATTGGGAGCTCAAGAAATAAAAGTTGGGGTTAGAACCGTGCTTCCTTCTATTAATGAAGTTCTTGCACCACTCAAATGGATGCTGTGTTATAAATAACTTCCTCTCTGAACCACTCCTAGTAGAACATAGGTTGAAGACGAAAATAAAATTATGAAATTATGTACTCTTCTCATAAAAATATATTGGCATGAATCCAAGATTGATCAAATCTGTTGCAATTACTGTACAGTTTCAACAATGATGAATTTGTACCATTTGTATGGAATCAAGTTTTAACTGGAAATTAGGAAAGATAAGATCGTACTGGTATAAACTATTTTGGTGCATTATTTTGAAATGTAAATTTTATGAGAATTGCATGCCTAAAAGTATCTTGAATAATCAGACTACATTAATGCACTCTTCACTTAACTTTGACTTGTGGGGGAATATTGATACAGCTGACCTGCTATTTCCTGCCAGGCATTATTGTTCTTAAATTATTTTAACCTGGCTTACTTATCTGTGCAAGAAGGTTGTATTTTGAACAATGGTAAAAGCCAAGTAATTTATTTGGTTTTTCTTCAATAAATTACTCCCTGACTTCTTTGTCAAAATATTAGCTTTCAATATGTGAGCTCTATGTCTTCTAATAGATGCATAAAATGCCACATATGTTCAGCCTAAACATGTATCTCTGTATATTGCAGTCTCCTTCCCTACTTCATGTCATATTAACTTACAAAGCTTAATCTTTCTAACAAGAAGCTAACAGATTCCAGGGCTTTTCTTTAATGATAACCATACTTTTTTTCTCTCCTTCTAACATAGTTGGCAGTCAGATGAATGATGCAAAATGTTTTGTCTGAATGAAGATGACCAGTCTCTTTAACTGTGAATTGTTTGCACCTATACAAAATGTGCCACACACATGCTTTTCTGCTGTTTGAATTATTGTATTTGCCTGAAATAGGTTATAACAGTCTCATTTTTCTTGGGATCTACACTGAAATAGTCTACTACATAAAAAGAAAAATCTCATTGACCCTGAATGTATTTGCAATACTGTTTCATATTATGGACATATTCTGATTTCATTTACACTGACCTCTACCTAGGGAAGTTGCTCACCAAGGGAATAAATTGAGAAAGAAATCTAGATCACTGTAATGAAAATCGATGTTAATATATATCCCATACTTTGTGGCAATAGAAAGCAAACAGGTTGCTATCTGTTTTGAATATCGGCATAAAAATGTTGTATACAAAATAATCTGTCATGAGTTTTCTGTATTCAAAATAAATATTTCTGAATTGTTTTAAACTTAGTTCCATTATTTCTTATACCAGTAGAATTCCAGCTTATTTGTTAAAACCTGAGGGCCCATCACATGATACGTTGTAATCAATAAAACTCACGCCAACTGATGTTATTCTGCATGTCAAGTCATATTGCTACAATTCTGTCTCTAGGATGTTACAAAGCACTAGCTTGTTTGCAGAGTTTTTTCTACCTTCTTAGCTTAACTCAGGAATTGTTTCTCATAGCTATAGCAACAGGAAAAAACAAATCATATTCCATCCATTTCTAACAAAAGACAAAACCAGACCAACAAAAGCAATAGAAAATTCTGCTCCAGCGCACCAACTGTTACTGCATTGCCTCAGATACATTATGCAAACTAAATAAATTACCTTCTGGTAAGAAACTTGCATGATCACTCAGTCATGTCAGCTTGTTGCCAAACCTGACTAATTTAAGCAAACAAACCAAAAAACCAATCAACCCACAAACTATATTTGACATTGCCAGATCATCTCAAACACTACAGCATGCATCCAGATTAGCTTGGTATATATATTTCAAAGAACAACCTAGATTTTATTTAGAAGAATTCTTGCCCTACATTGAGGAAGTTAGGGGGGAGAGGGACATTTTGAAGGAAGAAGATATAAGAACAGAATCATCGAGGATAATGTGGTAAGTTTTATGGTAGAGATTCACAAGGGACTGATGAGGCCAAGATAAGTACTGTCCTTAATATGCACTACAGAAGCCAATTCTATGACTCTTCAGGGATCAGCTGTTTAAAGCTGGTTTTGTTAATCTAATATGTATTTACATATATCCAGAGACAGGAAAGGATTTCTGTTGCCATTTGGTTTTTGACAACTGGTCTGCTATTTAGTTCTCATACATTCCTTCATTAATGTCTCGGACATTGCAGGAAAAGAAGACAAGACACCAGGAATGTGGTTTAAGTAGGCCGTGACTTCATAAATAACACATCTGGGAACCATCTGGCAATGACTCGTCCAGTGCAGGTCATACTTCCTTTGTAATCCATACCACGTGGTGGCAAACTGCCATCAGCCCTCCACCCTGCTAACATGGCCTTAGCATCACTCCTGGGATCGATGGGCCCCCTTCCCCCTGACGAGGACTGAACATAGAGAAAGGAGGCTGTACCTCAGCTCCAGCATGGCCCCAACCTTCTTTGCAGTCTTCTGTTCCCTTTTCACTTCTGATTACAGTTTACCATAAAGTGGACTCCGTCAATAATTACCTTCACTAGACATTTCCTAGAGTGAGGCAACAACTTTTCTACCCCAGCCAGGCTCTCACATTGTCAATAATTGTTTCCGTGAGAGAAGCCAGTGTCATATTCCCTTTCAAGTCAGAAATTTGAACAGAACGTAGGATTCAACTGAACGCACACTCCAAATGTTGCCTGATTTTTCTTTTCAGCTAATTTATAAATCAGCCAAACTGCTCCTGTGATCACCTGAACTTTCTGGCGTGGTGTCCTGAAATCATAGTCACTTTGCTGTAATACGATATGGCTGTACTTATGACCTCTTGTCCTAATCTCAATTCTGCCATTATTTTTTCCCTCCATTGGTTTTATCATGATTTATCTTGATCCACTCATATGGCTTCTCCCTCATCCTGAATGAATCAGAGCTAGCTTCTGACCCCCTGCTATGCCTATGCCTACCTGAAAGCTAACAGATCAACTTCCAGAAAAACTAGCTTCCTGATGCAAGCCAAATACACACTGTTAGGCAGACAATATATTTACAGTCTGACACAAAATTCTGAAAAATTGGCTGAACATTGATACTGCTGAAGCTGTCCCCTCCATACTCAATGTGTCATCTCAGATATTATCAGTCACAACCACAGTCTTTTGGGTTCCTATCGCCTTGTCTGCTTTAGATACTATCATTTTCGTTTGCAATGAAGAACACAGTTTATGATGATAATGTCTGTAATACATATTCTTTGACATTATCATAAAGTTAAATATTCTTTATGAATTAACTGCCTTCCATGGGAAGCAACAGTGGTGTGGCATCAGTTGACCTCTATCCTTGTCACATCTGAACAGTTTGATTGAGAAAATCTTACATTATTGTAATGCAGAAAATTACTTTGTCATCCCTACTTTTTAAAACATCATTCTCAGAAGCAGAACTAAGTAAGATGCAAAAGCAGTTTTTCTTCATTTTTCAAATGCCTGATTGCTGGATACCTGACCCAAGGCTCTACCAGAACTGTATTTTGTCAAATCTTGAGAAACTCTGCAATGATCCCACCCTCAGACCTACTTAAATCTGGTATAAAGTTTTTCTTAAGCTGATATACGCCTAAAATAATGATGATCAATACTAATACAGATGAAAACAATAACAGATTGCCTTGTACCCCTAACAAATAAGGAAGGACAATGGAAATGTGGGGTATTTTAGGACAGGTTACCTTTCTTCACTTAGGGAAGATGAATAAAATTATTCATGCTTACACATTTCTAGATGGTTTTGCATGTTGGCAAAATTTCTGCCAGAAATCAAGGTTCCAGAGGCCAACAGTACATGAATAGGCTCCTTGCTGGCCTCCCAGCAAATTTTTCCAATCTCTAACTCTTCCCCTCTTTGATTGATTTGAAAAACATTGATATAATTTTTCACTATTCCCTAAAAATCGTTAGTACCATTTATGTAAATAGGAAACTTTACTTGCACCATAATATATCAATCTATGTTAAATGGTTGTTACAGCTGACTGTAGTCCTACTCTTCCATTTAAAGTTTAAAAAAAAAAAAAATACAATCAGGACCTCTCCAAAAGCAAGTACACTGTCTCTTGTTTTGCCTTTAAGAAGAAACTGGGCCTGGCCATTACTTAAAACACAGCTGATGGGAAAATATCAGTTTCAAAGTGACTTCCCAGAATATTAAAGGTACCATATCTGTAGTTAATCTTTTTTAATATTGCAGTTGTCTTAATGATTTTCACAATACAAACAGCTTTAAGTGAGCATTTAATCTAGTCTCCAGCTGAACTAACTAAATGTAGCACTGAATAGAGAGGATAATTCACCATTTTTCTTTTGTTGGCAATATCTCAAACTTACTGGACAAAAGAATATGAAGGCAGCAAATTTTTGTCCTCTTACGAACTCTTGCACTGAGGAGAAGTTCACAGTGGTGTCTACTTTCATATGACCTTAAACTATAGTCAGTCCACACATATTGATCCATATGCATGCTATACTGCACTTTTACAACCTGTGTGCCTTTTGGTTTGATCTGCCAAAACAACCTGGACTTTTCACTAAAAAGTGGAATGAGACAGAAATTGACTTGATAAGGTTCTAGCTCATCAGTATATGAAGTAAAGTGCATTAAAAACAGAGTGGGTTAGACTCACGGCCCTAGGGAAATGAGGGGAGACATAATTTCACAGGCTCTCAAAGTCCTGCTGGTATGACTGACAGATGTTAGCACAGCTCTAACCCTTTGGACACGCAAAAGCAGATAAATGTGATAAGTGTTTCTGATCCCTGCCTTCTTACAGCAGCTTTTTCTTTTAGCACCAGTCAGGTACTGAGATAAGTATCTTCTATAGAGATATAGATGCATATGTATATATATGTGTAGAATGACCTCAGGGGGAACCACTCACTGGATGAACCAGAGCCAAGAAGCTGAACCCTTTGCTTCACCAGTCAGCTACAGCACTCTCCTCCTGTCTTCTCCACACTTGAGAAGAGGCTGAGTGGCCTAAGAGAAGGTGGATTGAAAAGGTATGATGTATAAAAGTCAAAGTTTCTGTTGGCCCAGACTGTTTCCCTAACCTCTGAAGATGTGGAAGGGGTTCCTCAGACGGAGAGTGTACAAAGTGGTTGTTACAACGCAAACTTCAAAAAAACAACTCTCGAGCATTTTGGTTCGCAAGCTTTCTCTTGTTCCTAGAGCTTCATATAATCATATCATTCCTTAATTGCTACTGAGAGAATGTGCTTTGAGTTGCAAACTGATGAGAAGAGCAATAATTAAGAGGGTATAGCAAGTACATCTGCCTTAAGCAAAAGTAATTTGCAATACTGCATTAATGTATTCTTTGTCTATCAGTGATATTTGGTGCCACATTTGCTTCTGTTATTGTTTTGGGCATATTTATTTATTCTGACTGATTCTGTCTCCCCTGAGTGTGTTATTTCCCCAATCTCACTTTCTTTTTTTTTTCCTGAATAAACACAAAAATATATATGCCAGGAGAATGCCTCTTTGTGATACCCACAAAATCAAAAGGCATTTTTTTATTGTTATTTATCAGAAATTCATAAAATACATACATATCTTTTGACAGAGCCAACTGTTCTCTGAGATGGAAATTATTTTTCAGTTAATTTTATTTTTAAAGTATCCTTTTCCTCCTAGTTTTATCTATTTCAAGCTTCTGTTCCGCTGTTGTTTCAATAAGCTTCCTCATGATTCCAACAGATGCAACTATTATGATGTCAATTTAATTTATCTGAGGGTATTGTTTTAGGTATTGCTTTACCTAAACACGTTTCCTGAAGATCTTTCTACCTCACGGATCGGCAAATGCTAAACCTGCAACAGGATTTAGGTGTAGAAATACAGACTATTGCAAAGTTTTTGGTATCCTACCACTATCCCCAGTTTCCCAATGCGAGGCATGACATGAGCGGGCTCTGAACAGTTGACTCAAAGCAGCTAAAAGTGAGTGGAGAGCCCTCCACTTTAAGCTAAAGATATATGCGTATTGCCTGTACCATGTTCCTCACAGGGACTTAACTGACCTTGAATTTAGCCTGCAGTAAAGTGCTTCCCTCTATTCTGGAGTTACATCTGGAAACCCTTTCCTGAATGAGGCACCTATACCAAGTCAATAATTTCCTGAAAATAAAATCTGTAGGGAGTTTTTGGTTCCATTAAACCCAGCTGCCTAGTGGTTAAAGCATCTGAGTACTTTACATGAAAAGATGTAGGTGATCTACATTTAACTGTGTCTCTCCATGCCCCACTCAGAGCATACTCCTACCTGTTGGGATAGTACACTAGCCATGAGGGTGTAGTATATTTTGGAGTAAAATTCCTAGCTGCTTTTAAAGCCTTTTTGTGTAAACTACTTACATATTCACTTGGAGCAAGGAGTAGGAGCTGGATTTCCCTTGTGAGTGATTTAACCACCAGGCATTCTAACTCTCTCTCTGGCCTAATGAATATTTCATATTTTATTCTGTGGAACAACATATTATGCAATCATTCAATTAAGCACCGTGTCATAATGCATATGCACAAGGTGTTATTCATGAATAACACCACTGAAGCTGAGAGGCTTGTTTTGTAAAATAAAAAATGCTGTTCTTCATTATTAAGCACTACATCTTTATCGTTCTGCTGTTGAAAGCAGAGCTCACATTTGGAAAGAGAATATCAACCAGCCATTATTGAAAATATCACTAAACCCCAGTCAACTTCCAAACCAGAATGGAGAGTTTGGAGAAAGAGGATCATGGTCTTTCTCCATCACTTGAGGCATCTTCATCTGCCTTTGAAGATATAGTCAGCTTCCAGGGGAGGGAAGATGAGAAATAGTCCAGAGAGCAGAAATACCAAATATTTGGGTACAAGAACAGGCATCTTGTAAATGGAAGAGGCAGGAATTACCAAAGACAAAAGTGAGTGAGGAAAAGGAGAGCAAAGAACTGAAATTTCAGGGCTGAGAGACCAATGCCTTACAAATACCCTTTTTTCATTTTCATGCATTGAATAAAGAGATTTAAGAAATTGATGCCATTGCCTCATCCTCAGGGAAAACAAACAAAGGAAGGGAAGGAGGAGAGGAAGATCTCAAGAAGATAGCTTATCTGAGAAAACTTCTTGCTGTTTTTCAGGAACTTAGCCTGCTCTGCCTGTTTCCAAAGACCACAGGTGAAGGCTAGAGAGGCCTGAGAAGAGGAGACTAGTTGTAAGTTTGCCTTAACAAGTACCGGAAACAGAAATTAAGAATTAAAGCACTATATTGGAAAGGTTTTTACTTTTACATAAAGCTTGTGTAATTTTTCTTAAGACACATTTAGTGTCATCTGCAAGGTCTTGGCCAGCATTGTAATGGTATTCTGAAATGAATGGAAATGTACTGGAATCTGTCCCAGATGGATGTGCTGGAATGGCTAGAGGTAGCTGGGGATACCTGCTGAACCTCCTAAATACCTCCAGTGCTCATGGAGCTTCCTGGAGGTCACAGACTTTTCTGGTGGCACATGGGTAGGTAGCAAGCTCTTGGGAAGTCTGCCATAGAGCAGTGGGGAAAAACTTCAGGTATGAGTTGTGCTAAGAAGCTATATCTGAGCTTGGTTTGTAGTTAAGGGAGAGACAAGGGGAGGGAAGACAGTGATGGGGATAGTAAGTGGGATCAGTCTGTCCTTTAGCTCCTTAGGTAAGGTAACATAAGGACACGCATAAAAATCTGTTGCTAGTGGCAGGGCTATTAAAGGGCCTGATTCCCCGTTCCAGGATCTCTTATACTTCAAGAGCATAATTTGTGTGTACAGCAACTTAAAGAAGAGCTATGTTTATGTGTTTTCCATAACTCTTTTGTTTAGGAGATGATTAAGGCTTTAAAATTTAATATAAAGAGGGATGTTAATCTGCAAATTTGACCTTGTAGAAAATACAAAAATTGTGACAGTAGCATCAGTCAGTTGCAATCATGAGTGGTTTTAATTCAGTATCACCATGGACAGATGAAAGGACAGGGTAGTCACATGTTTATAAGCTCAGCTATGGTTGCAAAGAGATACAAAAAATGTAATTTTAAAGTCAGTTTGCCCTGTATTATGGTTGTATTACTAAATGCTGGCATGAAATCAAGATCCCTGCTTTTTACATTTTCATTCCTGTACTACTCACTCTAAGTCATACTAATTTTTTTTCAAGTTTTAAAGTATTCTAACCTTTTGTTGTCCTCTTTCAAAAATAGTCTGCTATAAAAAATTCATATTGATCCTATGCATTAATCCTTGATGAGAATTCCTATATTGAGCTAGTTTGACCAAATTTCCTTTCCAAATTAAGTTACTCAAGGTCAAAACTGCTACTGTTCAAGCTATTCTCTCCAAGCATCGCATACAAAGCTATATTTTCAAGACTTGTGAACCTGTACTAGAAGTGCTGTCATTCCACAGGCTCCCAAATCTTTGTGCTTTTTAATTTTCACAAAAGTTAGGTGCTTCAACAACAGAGAACTAAAAACCCCACAACTATATAACATCAGTCAGCATTTCCTGAAAGTTTCAGAGAATGCATTATCTTTTGAGACAGTACTGCAGTCTACAAATGTCAAATCTGAAAAACTGCTGATATTGTCAGTGTCTATATATAATCCATAAATACAGCATTTCACAGATTGCATTCAAGAGCATTACAAGTTTTGCTGGACACTTCACAAGGTACGTTATTTATGGACTTCAATTAGAGTACTTCAGAAAGTGACCAAAAAAGAGAAATTCACCCAAAGCATTGAATAATTTGGTGAATATTTATAGCTATAGTTGTAAGCAATTTACATAGGTGAGATTTAAGGCTAAGTTTATCAAGTCAAAGGAAGCCTTTTTGTCACTGCATTGATCAGGATCTTTTTCTCTATTCAGTCAGTAGTCAAGCCTCACATCATTCTGCACTGTATTTCTGATCAACATCACTATTTACTGAATTTTGCTTTCTCAAGGAGGCACTATTCACATTGATGTGTAAGGACTGTGGGCATCTGAGTGAGGCTGAAAAGTCCAGAAGGTGACTAAGCAACAAGTAGTTTGGCATTGAAATTATATTTAGAAGTCTAATTTCAGAATGTGGTTTTACATTAGTCTTTTCAGTTCAGTTAAGCCCCTTAATATTCACACAGACTGTGGGGCCTCCGTTTCATAATTATCTTCATAAAAGTATTCTGCTTATAAGAAGAAACAAAACCAAAACCAGACATTCACAAAGAATAATGATTATCGTCTCCTTTCAGCACGTGTATTTAAAAGCATCAATGATCACTGTTTTTTCCTCCTACAAATGAATTAATTTGCAATTACTAATTTAATACTAGCCTTACTGTGTGTTTAATTGTAAATATTTTATACCATCCTTTTAATGGAAATATTTTTGTTGAGCTTCTTTTAAAGTGATTTTGTGCTATACAGTGAGATTGACAAATCAGTAGTTTTGGCTGTTCCTTTGTTCACTTTTGCAATAAACACTGTTTTTCATTGCAGTGTTGAATCACACTAGAACTGCAACTTTTTCTGCTGCTTTTGGGTGAAAAAACCCACCCTAGTCAGTATTTTAAACAAATTTAATTTCCAACTACCTTAGAAATAGTCTGAGTGTTTGATCTTTCTTCCTTTGCTAGAATAGAAGAAACCTCTTCTCTTTGTATCTCATCCTGTCACCACCACTACTTGAGGTTAACATATTGTCTGTCTACTTTTAATAGAAACATTCCTCATGTATTCTAACAAATCACATATATCTGAATTCTACATATAAAGCTGTAATTCCATTGAGAGTTTGTAGTGACATTGATAAATGATGTCACCAGAACCCTTTCCTTGAATTACAATCTTAATTATGTACACCTGGGTTCTTATTATTCCTTATATTATTTCTGTCATAGCCCTATCTTGTCCTATTCTTACTCTGATGCTAATTTGTTTTATCAGTAGCCTAGGCACTGCAGCTTAGCAAAGCCTGTCCACAGTGTTTAAATGACCGTAAATTTCTTCCTTGTTATTGCTGTTTTAAAGACAGAGTGTGGCAGTAAACAACAAATACAATTTTTTACATAAAGCTGGTGCAGATTTTACATAATTTTGGGGGGTTTGGGTGGGGTTTTTGTCAGAGTTCTCTTGCTTAGAACTATGCGGTATTTCTGACGGCTTCTAGTTGTTTCATATCTCTCGAGAAAAGAAGAGCAAAAAGGTTTGTTTACTTATTTATTTTTGTGGGAGAGGAATTCCCATATGGCTGAAGGTGGGAAACATTGTGCATGGTAAGCCTGAGAATGGGAAATACAAGTTTTTTCTACTTCTCATTCTCTTGTTTTTTTCTATATTCACCTTGTGAACCTAACCAGGATTACTTTTGTCACAGGAAATATAAAAGACTCTGCTTTGAGTGCATGTGTGGCCAATGGAATCCCTTTAAAAATGATCAATCAGGCTGTGGCTTGCTTTGCTCTGGAAGCCCCTTGAAGAGACAAGCTTGCAACAAAGGTGATTAAAAGCTCCCAAATCCACTTTATCCTCCTAACATTAAAAAAGCATGAGGAAAGCTTAGGCTTTTAGGATATAACTTGCATCTGTTCATTATGTTTATTTAACTTGAAGAATGTAGGTCCTATCTTATACAACGCTCACAGTTACACACTTGCAAAAAGTTCAGAGCTAAATGCTAATACATTAGTTTTGAACTTGGTCTTTAGTCAGGCAAATGTACTGATGAGCCGAGCTAGACCTGAAAAAGGGGATGGAAGATTTGATTCTTGTAACCATTTACTCCTCTTTTTTTCCTAAGGTTTCTCTTATTTCTGTTCATTGATAAAATCTGAATTGCATCCTCTAGAAAAAAAGGTACATTTCTGCTTTCTTTGTGGTTAGACTGACCATGACTGAGCATTAACACTTGTCTTCTTCCCCATCACTAGTGGTCACACATTCTTTGCTTTTTCTGCAATAGCAATCCACAGAAGCCTGAAACAATAGCAATCAAAATGCTCTGAATTTTGGAGCATTCACTTCTGGAATACCAGAGGAAAATCTTAGAATCCAAAGGAGTGTGGACAGAAATCTGGACAACCCTATAATAAGTAAAATTCTTGTACCAAAAATGTTTTAAACAAATATTTACCTACCTTTTAGTTTAGTCAAGATGGCTAGTATATTTATGGCAGTTGTTTACTTGTATATGAACAATCACATCTGCTCAAGCCTACACTACAAAAATGACTAATTCTTGTCTCAACTCTCTGTCACTGAAAAGTTGTACTTATGTTATTTTTCTTGCCAGTTGCTATGTTCATGTTTACAGTCTCAGTTCTTTCTCATGAGATGCATAGGTCTAACTGAGGCTTTGAACTTTTCCCACACTGTTTCTTGAGCATAAGGTCTGTCCTGGTGGCCTTTCCTGTCCCAGGCGTATATGTCAAGTTCCTTCAGAAAACATCCAGTCCTTCTTCCATTCCCTGGAAAGACTGTAAATCTTTATTTTTCCATAGCCTCTAAAATGTTAATTAGACTCTTATCAACCCATGGGTTATAATTCTGAACTTCAGATATTCCTCAATAATTCCAGCCTATGTCACTAATCATGACATTCTGGAAACTGCACAACATCACAGCAGTCAAGAGTAGGAAAAGCCATAGGAAAGTGGACTCAAAAGCCAGCACCATCAGGTGAGAGAAAATCTAAACCTGCCTTTACTTTGCTAATACTTTAAATACTTGGATCAGTTTTCAATAATCTTTTTCACACTTCTGATATGTTCACAGGAATCTGCTTTTCAGAAGGCCTTGGCATCCAAAGCTTGCTTCAAATTCAGCCAGTGTTTCAATTGCATGTTAATTATTGTAAATATACCCGAATGCACTGCTTTCCCATTCTGGTACCACTTACAATTTTGAGAATGTATAACAGCCTTTTTTTTTTTTTCCCCCCTGCAGCAGAAGATCCAAAAAGGTCTTTTTCACTCCTTAGTTGATACATATATATGTGTGTGCATATGCATGAAGATGTGTGTAGATGCTCTTTGTGAATGGCCTTTATTTTCTGTCATTCCAAGGTCTTGAGGCACGCAATTCATTGCTTAAAACTTGCAACCCACTCCAAAGAATGTGAACCACTTAAAAACCAAGATGAAGCACAGATACTGTTATAAACTGTTGGAGAGATCTGAAAAAGGTAAGTTCTTTCCGGTTTACTAGGTTTCCTTTGGTCTTTCTGTGATGCTCAGTTAAAAAGGTGAGAAACTAGGGGAAAAAATATTGCTGGAAACTTAACTTGCATGGCCTACTAGGCAGAGCTTAATCCACCCAAGACTCCTTAAAAAGCAGTGAGCCAACAAAGCTAAGTTAAATACTTGGAGTCCAGACACTTAAAGCTCCATTGAATCAGGAGTTTTACAGAATCTCAGTGGTAACATACATTTCCACACCTGGTAAAAATTCATGTACAAAACTGACTCATGTTAGAGAGGAGAGGCAGGGGAACAGATTCCTGTGGCTGGGATCCAGTTCTGTAATTTTCCTATTAATTTGTGTTTGTGGAGATGGAAGAAGTTCCTATGTAACTAGAGAACCTGATGGGCCAACTTCCATATTATTTTAAAATTAACTCTGTCATTGTTGACTAATGCTTAAGTGTAGTTTGTATAGAATAGATATGGCCTAGAACAGAAATAGATGAAAATATCCCAGAACTGCTTCTTTTAGTTGTTTAAATGAGAAAAAAATCTCAATTTATTTTTTCCTCAAAGGCTATGCAAGTCCTCCATGAGTTAAGACCGATGAACTATTCAGCTTGTTATTTTAAGCAGGCACATGAACTTATCGGTGTTGTATGGCTTGCTTTCCTTCTCTGTTTATTCTCTGAGACGGTCACTGATTTTTCTTTTTAGCTCAATTGTAAAGCCATTTATAACAGGAATCCCAATGAAGGTGTAGAACTGACTAATACTTTGCTATGCATTCCTGAGATCACTTTGCTTGAAAAGAGCTTTGTTTGTTCCTGTATTTTTTCTTTTCCTGACCTTTGTTTGGTCCTCCAAAATATACTTCACCTATCTCCTCAGGTTAGAGTGAACTCTTTCTTACACAATAGATTTGTTTCTTCCAAAGTAAAATGGGATCCTAATTAGATTGGGGTCCCTTTGGTGTTATAGTACAACACAACATAAATAATAACAGTAACAGCTGAAAAGGAACAGTGATCCTGCACTCAGGCACTTATGATCTGTTCTTGAACATGGGATGTACATAAATGCACTTTGGGTTAGATTCCAATGTCAGTTACCCAACTATAAATTAGATTTAACTCCACTGGATTTAAGAGAGCTAATATGGATGTATACTTAAAAAACTAAATCAGATTTTTTACATTTTGTCCTAAATAGTTTGATTCAAAACTTTCCTGTGTTCACCACTAAGTCTTGTGGGGGTGAGGGAATGCAATTTCAAAACCTAATGTTTTTAATTAATTTTTAAACAAGCCCTATACTGTTGCTAAAAAAAAAAAAAACCAAGAACAAAAGCTCTATGTCAGTTAGTGTCTTGGAAGACAGATTTTCCAATCTCTCTGACATCCTAAAATAAAACAATAAATAGACAGAATACATTGGTCAGTGGCCCTTGCCCTGAACATACCTGGGGCACAGGCTCACTCACAGCTCATCAGTCAAAGCTGAGCCACGCTCAGGCATACCAGGTGGCTGCTGCCTCCACACTCTTCTATTTGCACTTCACGGTGGGAAGAAAACAGTCACAGTCCTTCCCAGTCCTTACTTTCCCATGAAGGCATGGGAAATGTACTTCAAGCAAATTTCACCCAAAAAGGGGGAAGACGATGATTTGGAAAGCCATTAAATTTATTTCTTCCCTCCCCAGAAGTCTTGTGTTTGCCATTTTCTCCAGTTACTGTACAGAACATAACACTTTTTTCCTCTACATTCCTCCTCCTCATTATGATTTCCCCACCCTTGTGAGACACAAAAACAGAGAGCCTATCATTAATCTTCTTTCCCAAAGTGTTTAGGTCTATGAGATCTGGCTTTAATTACCAGTCATGAGAAGAACTAATTACCCTGGCCTAAGAAAGACAGGATGGTGGAAGGGGGTGATGTTGTGAGGATTTGACAGTGCACATCTTAGCATATTAGATATTCCCATTGCTACTGCTGTGTCACTTGAGAAAAGAGATAAAAGGACAAGTATGTAGGAGTTATTCCAAGTTTACAAATGCCTCCAAAGATACCTCTGTGGGAATTGCAGTTTTCCTTGTGGGAGTAATTCTTGTAGAGTGCAGAGCAAACAGATAGCACTTCAACAGTAAATGCATAATGGTAATGAGTTGACCAGTGACTCAAAGCTGAGCTATGCAAGCCTAAAATAAGCATTACAAATGTGTGAGTCTATAATTCTGAATCAAGGGACAAAATATTTCACTGCTTTAAATGTAAATAAGCTACTTATCTTTCCATCAGCTGAAGCTGGATGTAGCCACATCACTTCTGAAAAAGTTCTCATCCTCTGTGGAACTGAGTTAGTTCATAATACATTTAATGTCTCAAAAATATACTCTTTTGCTTGAATAGTCTTCTTATTTAGCATGGAAGTCAGATTGGAACAGTGACTTACAAACAAGCACTCTACACTGAATGGAGCTGCAGCTTGTTGAAGTTAAAGCACTTCAATATTTCAGCCAATAAAATATGTTGCTTCTCTGATCCTTCTATGTATCTAAATTAATTGACAGGGTGCTTTAAAATATGCAGGAATAGCATTTAAAGGGAAGGATGTGTATGGCAACTTTATGTTACTCAGTAACTGGGACAATAACATTAAAAATGATAAGTGAAATGGGAGCCATTCCAGGAAAAATACATAATGTCTGAGCTTGCAGCGTAAAACATCTTGCAGAAGGCCTCAAAAGGCTGAATAGGTCAAGACCAGAAAAAAGCTCAGAACTTCTCTGGAGAATCTGTCATTTAGCTATTGGTCTTTTTCTGGGTGAGAACTGTGGCATAACGCATCTGGCAAAGATGTGGCAGGATATGAAGTTCCAGTCCAACAAGCAACCAGCTGTGCCTCGTCTCTCCCTGTTCTCATAGCCTGGGCTGCACCACCCTTTGCTATACTCCCAGTGTACTCAGCAGTTCTCGCTTAACTGGGAAATCTGTAGCGGGATGTTACTGGTGGTTGGCAGACACTAAACTGGCAGTTATCATCAGTCATCCCGTTCTGCTTTGTGATTTTAAAGCATCCGAAGTGGTCTGAAACACATAGTTAGCTAGCCAGGGTTCCAAAAGCAATGCTTCTGCGCTATTGTGCTGCTCTGGCTGGTTTAATAGATGCTTCTTCCTACCCAGTTTTAATGTTGACTCTTGAAAAACAGTAGCTTTTTTATTGCCCAGAACAGGCTGCAGCAAGCCCTTTGCTCCTGAGTACAGTCACCGCAGAAGCTATCTTGCTGTACCATCACATCCAAAGCACTGGATCACCTTAACTTCTACGTATTTTGTGATACATTGCTAAGTACTGCAAGGATTTTAATGTTTATTTACTTCAGTAGGATTTTGTTCCACTTACTATGATTCCTGACTCAATCTGTGATGCAAGATCAGTCATCTTTAATTGTCCCAGCTACGACAATTACATTATGACAATTAGGAACATAGTGCCTATCTGGTGAATATCATTATCCTTGCCTTTCTTTGGGGCCTGACTTTGCTTTAATTGATTCCATTAGAAGGCCTAGCCTTTGGGGGATGCGGTTCAGGGTCAGTAGCATTTCTACATCATTTTATTGGTTTGGAAAGGGTGGTAGAGGGAGAGCTTGTATGACAAAGTATCCTATGCTTTTTATACATAATGGGAAAAAAGTTGTATCATCAAGGTTCTTAGGCTGAAATTGTTTTGGTTATTGTTTTTTTAAATACACCTAAGCTGCTCAGGTTGCAGAAAGAAACTATTTTCAATTTTCTTGAATGCCTCCAAACATTACAGCTTCTGGATGACAGACAAACTGTGTTGAAGAGCTGCTGTGTCAACAGTTTATGTTGCAGCTGACTCATCGTGACTTTCATGCACACATGAAAGTAAACGGAGAAATGTGTGTTGATTTGCTGAGTGCTGTGCAATCCTTCATCCATCTGGAGTCGTCATCCATCTGAAGTCACCTACAATAAATACATTAAGTAACACATTATCTAATGCTTCTCCAAGTCTTATCAATAATGAATGCTGCGAGTATTTGTATATTCAGGTTGCTGCTCAACCTTGTGTGACAGAGCAGAATCAAATTACTCTGCCACGACCGGCTTGTGAGGGACCCGGGCAGTAAGGGATGCAGGCTGTGCGCTGGCAGAAAGGAATGAGTGTGTCACTGAGCTCCGCAGCATCCACGTTGGCTATAGGCAAGCATCTTTTTTTTTGCATCGGGTGAAAGACTAAAAGAAGTTTTATGGCCTGTGTAATGCAGAAAGTAAACCTCTCTCATCATAGTTGTGTTGAATTCCAGACTAGGGATTCCCAGTCTATGAATCCCAGCTAGTCTGTTTTCTCCCCTCCCTTTCATGGGACCAATGGTCACAGGGAGTGGTGAGTTTCACACACACAATTATTTCTTCAGTTACTGTGCTTGAATTATAGAGAGGCACAAAAGTCCAACCCTTCCTGTCAGTGCAACTAGAACAACACAAGGAATACGTGTATACTAGGGAATGTGGTCCCTTGCAGCAGAAGGAAATACATTTGTACGGATCCATTAAAAATAAAGGGGCAAAGTAGATTTGCAGTTGGGAAAAGGGAAGGGAAAGGAAGGGAAAGGAAAGGAAAGGAAAGGAAGGGAAAGGAAAGGAAAGGAAAGGAAAGGAAAGGAAAGGAAAGGAAAGGAAAGGAAAGGAAAGGAAATCAGATTCTCTCATCTTTGAGCTGCTC
>JAVJGI010000040.1:37271636-37274136 GCA_035590275.1 Ibycter americanus
GGAAAGGAAAGGAAAGGAAAGGAAAGGAAAGGAAAGGAAAGGAAAGGAAAGGAAAGGAAAGGAAAGGAAAGGAAAGGGAAAGGATTCAAAAGCGCCTTAAATGAAAAAGGAAAATGAAATATTGTTTCAAACATCACATAAAATTTAAAAATCGGTGAACAGACAAATCAGCTAAAATATCTATGAAAGATTTCTTATAGAAACAATTTGTAAATTATGTTTAAAAAGGAAAGTTAGCAGTACATGACAGAAACAGGAATGATTTAAGATAGTTTTCAGGTGGACTTTCTTCAACACTTAATTATTTATTGCCCGAATTTTTAGTGTGCCTTCAAACAAAGCACACTAAGGAGTTTTGTTATTTTGAACTGGAAACAATGCTTTAGAACAGTGAGTTCTAATGCCTCAAAATTTAATTAGCTCCTCCATATTATATGATTAAATTGTTTAAGTGTCAACAAAACCATTTTTGAACAAATAACAGGGCACATTACCACACCCTTTTCACACAATCTCTTCTAGAACAATTGTCTAATTGAAATGAAGAGTTACTCCAATAAAGATCCTCAGCAACTTGGTCAGGTGATCTTCATACAATATTAACAGGGTTGTCACAGCAGACAGCATGGGTAACTGCTTAATAAATATGTGTAAGAAAGAAAATAGCAATTATAGCAATTAATAGCTATGAAAAAAAGCAAAAGGTCTATTTTCAGGCAAAAAAAATAACCAAAAAACCAACAACCAAAAGATGATGTAGATAATTAATTTTAAATGTACATAGTATTTTTCACCCTAGCAGGTTCTGAACTGGTATAAACAGGCTCACTGAAATGCATATTATATACGGAGTAGGGGAAAGACAGAGCATCTGTTTAATGCTGTGCAGCAATGCTGAACAACATGGTTTTGGACAGGAAATGGAGAACATCTTTTCTCTGTGGAAACAAGTGGGGAGTTTAAGAAGGCAGAATGGTTTTACCCACACTGATTTTGGGCAAGGTCATCAGCTTGAAGACCCTTGCTCTCATAAATGTGACATGAGATCTCTAAAAATACTATAGGCAGCAAGGCTATACCTCTCTTTGTAAGAAAACTATGTAAGTCACAGAGTTTCTGCAAATACTAGTCACCCAAGGATCTGTAGGGATTGGAAGAAAAGGGTCCCAGAAGGCCCCAATCCCACTGCTCCCAGTTCTCTGATTTTCTTTGGGAAGATGCTGTTCACTCAAAATACCGACCTGAACTGCTAGTGCTCAAGTCCTGAAAATACGTGAGTTGTGAAAGAAGGGTTCGCAGCACAAAGCAGTCCCATCACGTGGTGCAGGAGCACTAAACAACAGAACCTCTCACTTTGGTCAGAGTAAATAGCTTGTAGATGTGTCTATGAATATTAAACTCACTTCAAACAGCAGGGAGCAGGTGACCTACTGTTTGGAATAAGAATGTGTGCTTACAAATCATCCACTATTGAGGGACTTTCCCCATCAGACTGCAAGCCAGCAGGCAATCTAATTTTTACTTTAATGGTTCCTACAGTGCTGAACTGGCTTTCTTGCAAAATCCCATTCATTTCATCTCTGCCTGTTTTTGAAACACCACCCTAAGACCTTTCCTGACCATAAGGTATTTGCGGAGTTACAACTGTGGCCATATATTATTCAGATCCTAGGTTGGCTTTTTGGTGGGTTTTTTTTATTCTTAATTTTTATTTGTGGGGAGGTCTTATTATTTATGTAAATATTTTCTTTGCTTTAATATATTGTGTTCTATATTTGTCTTAGTACCATGCCACTAAGAACTAAAAAAAAAAGACTACTATGGTTTACTTACCACTGTTTGATATCCCACCATTTATTGAACTTTCCAGAGAACATTGATAAACAATAGCATTCTGGACCACTAAAACATGGTATCTATTCCTACCATGGTAACCTTGCTGAAACATGCTTTAATATTATTGACCTAAAAAAAAAAAGCATTTTACTTCTCATCTGACCAGACAAATTGTGAGAAGACAAGTTTCTCAAGAAGTCATCTTTCCATTGGGTACAACAGGAATGGGACTAATACAAAGGAAAACACATGAGCTTTACTTGAGAATATCTTTGTGTGATTTATGGAAGTCCACAGTATTTTATCACAGTTATTCTAAGTTAGCTGATTTGTTTTAAGGTTCTTTAAGCAGCTTAAATATGAAAAGGGAAATGGGATTCATCATCTTCTTCCCAGAGTTCTCAATCCATAGGTATATTAAAAGTAACATCTTTAATGCAAGTAGCCTACCACTTAGTTACGTTAACTGCTTTCTTGGCAAGTTCTGTTGTCATTTTCAGTGGTATCTTTGTATATCACCACACATTCTGCTAGCTTTCTATATACTTTTTTCATTAAACATTATCTGTTACACGAGCCAGTCACCACTGAATGTTCATTTGTGTATGAGAACTAATCTTTATGAGTATTTTAGTTAGGATGGATTTTTGGCTTAATTTTGTTA
>JAVJGI010000040.1:37281636-37349136 GCA_035590275.1 Ibycter americanus
GGGGGCACTGCTGAGAGACAGGGCAGGAGACGAAGTAGCTGAAGTAGGAAACCCAAGCATGCCTGCACCAGGAGATGTTAAAGCTGAAAACACAAAAATATGACTGTTGTCAATGCATGTCAAGGCAAAATACATCTTGTAACATTCAGCACTTTCTTATGTGATCCCGAATTGAAACGGCATGAATAAACCACATTTTCAAATGGCTTTTAGTACATTTCTGTGAGTCTTACAGCCTTAAATTCATAATATACAATCTGCAGCATAACGAACAGCTTTTACTCACTTTATAGTCCTGATTCTACTAGCACGGGGGTCATGCATGAATCTCTGCCTATAGAAAAGTCCCACAAAAGGCAGCAGAAGTCAACTCAGCTCCATTGGCAGGATCAGGTTCATACCTGTAGAAATAGCACTCTCCTTTTTTGTTCATTTTCCTCTGTAGGCTCAGTAGTAGATTATTAGAAAAGAAGCATTAAGCACAGTGAGAGTGCTTCCCTCTAATTGATACTCTGAGAGATCTCTACTTTGTTGTTCATTTTAACTAATTTTTATCATGCCTCTGGGATGATATAACCCGCACATCCTTCACCTAAGAAACCTGGTAATTATGGTGCTCACTACAAGTAATTAGTTCTCAAATAAAAAGGAATTTTTATCCAAATTGCTGGGGGAAAATGTAATAATAATAAAGAAAGAAAGATGTTTAGATAAGTAAATACCAACAGGAAATGACCATTCAAAAAACTAATGCAACAAGCAATCAGGTCAATGCCATTTGTTACCGGGACATTACACAGCTTGCATTTTCATTTTTGAGAGTTTAAACAGAGCTTTTCTTTACCATGACAATCAGGTCAATGCAGCATTTGCTGGGAAATAAGTGTAATAGCACTAAAGTACTTTGACACAGGGACGCTGCTGTTCTTAGTTTACTTGAAACACACAGGCATGACGTCCTCCACCTCATTAGAGAAAGCAACCTAAGGATGGACTGGTTGTATCTGGAAGGTGCATACACACAAGAAGTATGCCTCATAACTTAATGGAAGAAATCTTTTCTCTGTTTCAAGTACCAAATATAGTGCAATGGCTGGTAACAGTCTATTAAAAAGCAACTTCTGTGAGGTGTATAGTTGGCCAGAAAATTAAATGATGGCACAGGGTAGAAAAGGCAACTAACTGTAAGAGGCTGTACATTACACCCATTGTCAGTTTTTCAGGCAAGTAAGTTTGCTAGAGAAAAGAGCATACAAAGTATGTGATGCACACAGAACTGTAAAAGTGAAGCAACGCTGGGAACAGTCTACTAGCACATGGATAAGAGAACAATAAATGCAGGCTCTGTAATGGAGGTTAGATGGGTATTAGCTACTACGAAGCACTAATGGAGTGAACAAGAATGACACTTAAATCATCAATATCCAGGTGCTTAGCATTACTTAGGAATAAAGCAATTAGGATTCAAAGGGAATAATTATCAGATTTAACAAAGAGGCCATTTAATGTTTGTCACTGTGTCATTACTCCTGTTTAATGGTAGGGGAACAATAAGGAGTTAAAAGGCATTGTGAGCACGAATTAGATAGTACAGTGAAACAAGTCACAACAGTTATAATTAAAAGGTGGCTAATTGCCACAGTTACTGCACAATAACATCAAAGATGCTATTGCTTGCCCCTATGCTTTCAACAGGAAGTAACACGCAATTGTGTGTAGAGTCTGCTGAAAATATATTAAGTGATAAATACTGTAGATGGAAAATGCATGAATGATGCAGTTAGTGTGAACTGCTGCCCCAACTTTGTCATGGTTATTTGGGCTTGTCAGCTACTTAGGATTTTTCCGATTTCTTTCTATTCTTAACCTCTTCAACCCTTACACATCATATTGTCTTCAGTCTATTCACACTGATGATGCCCAGAGCAGCCAAGATATATTCCATTTTCCAGACATTCTTTGGAATTTAGTTGAAATACACAGAAATCAGTTAAATATCCATGCAGGATGCAATAGAACAGTGAAATCTACCTGTTTTATTGGAAGCTAAATGTAGAACTCAGAATTTCCAAAACTAAATAAAGAAAACTTGATGAAACTAATGCTCCATTTCCAGACATGAGAGACGTAGAATAGAAAACTGACTAATCGTGAAGAAACACTCTAATCCTGCTGTACTCTTTTAAGTGACTATCAAAGAGGAGAGCCTTCTCTTTCACTTGGAGGAATCACGGCTAAAAATATAAAAAAGAAACCAATATCAATGGGCCAAAAGTAAACAGAGAACAGAATTTATTGCCCTAATAATAAGGAAAGTAATTGCTGCTGAATCAAATTTCTCTCTTGATAAGGTTTCAAAAACCACTATGTACATATTACCCAGTGATGTGTGCATTCTTGGAAAAAGCTGCTGTGAATCTTCTAGGCAGCCCAGGCTTAAGTGATGTGCAAAGAACCTATGGTAATGATGATGGCATTAAAAGGTTCATAGAACCAATGTTAATAGCTAGAAGCAAGATGAAACACTAGTTTTCTGCAAGGGATCATAGGCAAAACCACAAAGCTAAGAAGAAAAGAGAACGTGAATTTTAAGAACAGCTGAAAAGAGCTGGTGTACTCTTCTATATACAGTCACCTAGAAAATAAGAAGGGGCTTGAAGAACAAAGACGAGCTGGAACTAAAATTCTCTATTAATTAGAAGTCCACCAAATAATTCATATTAGGAATTATGTTGAGCAAACATGGCAGTAATTTTGAGACCTTGCTCAGAATTTGATGCCCACAAAATAGTATAATTACATGATCTAGAGAAACGTATGCCACAGGTGAGAGGATTCTTTGACATACATCATCCTAGAACCACACAATAATTCTGACATTAAAAACCACTTGTTTTAGAACAAAATAACTGAATATAAATTTAATGGATCCTTTCATTCAGAAATGAAGCTATCTTATTTTGACAAATCTAATAATCTTTGCAAATAAAAAGTCCAGTTTGAGCACTACATAAAGAATATAAAACAAACTGTAGTTTGAATATTTCCATCTTTTGTAATTTAGCATTATTTTCAAGTGTTCCATTTCAAATCTTTTGTAAAAGCAAATATTGGATTTAAAGAAGAATAGTATTTTGCAAAATCTAGGTGGGTATTGTACCTTTTGGGGAACCTATGAACAATATGGGATGCAAGAATATGAAAGTGAAATCCCTCATAAGCTTTTATTAACCACTGAAACTAATCAGGCTAATTTCTCTGTCTAGCATGAATAAAGAGAAACAAAAAAGATAATTTTAAATCTTATGTTTAGTATTATAGTTTCACTAGTTCCCTATCTTAGCAAACAGCAAACATTCTTTAAAAGTGAGGATCTTACTAATGTTGACATTGTCCTTTAAACAAACACATAGGACAGAATGGATGGGCTTTGCCACAGGAAATACAATTACCAACCCTGTAAGCATCAGTGAAAACAGGTAGGTATTTGGATATAAGAGATCCCAGCGAGACTTCTTCTGAAGTACATTTTTGGGATTGGGTCCGAAAGACATGACGTGACACACTTGCACTGGAATTAACAAGAAGTACACTTGAAGTATAGGGTAGTGAGTCATCAGGGACTTAGCTTCAGAAAATCCTTCATGAAAAGAATGGTGCAGAACTGTTGTCCTGCTGGCTTAGAATACACACACTGCTGGAAGAACCATAGCCGAAGAAAAGCTTGCTTCAAACCCTGTTTCCAAAAAGATACTTCTTAAACAATTCTTAACATCAATATGAATGTGAACTGTTAGCCCGGGCAGAGCAGAGAAGCAAATAGAAATGGGTTAATTAGGTGCAGAAAATACTAGTGTTGAGCACATACTGGAGAACATCTGAGTATATTACTGTTTTTCTATTATGAATGATTAACATGATCTATTTTTTTCTACTCACTATGACTGTTCCATTATGTATCATTAGGGAATGGAGATTTATGCATGCAAGTATTTGCCAGGCAACAAAAGGGGGATGTAGGGGCTATTTAGCATATGGCAGAAGAAAAAGTTAACAATGAGATTCTACTAGCTAGTTTACACAGTGGGTTTTGCCCACAATGGGCTAATTAACCTTAAGAAGATGCAAGATGAAAGGAGGTAAAAATCCATCTCAATTGGCAGTACACTGTGTATGCTATGGTACTAATGATTTCGATTTATCTCAAAGAAGAGATATTTGATAGAAATTAGAAAATCTGAAAATTGAATTATTACGGACCAGTTGGCCTGTAATAATACCTTTATATTAGTAACGCGACAATCTACAGACTCTGAGACCACATCAATATTAGCAAGTTAAAGAGTAGCAGGGAACATTTTCCAAAACCCGAGACTAAACCATCTGTAAAGTTAAACAGTAAGAATGGTCACTGGCACTGTTTTGGCCTGGGCCAACCAGCGTTCTCCTAAAGAACTCCTGAGCATAGCTGAGAGGCTATCATGGGTCCACGACCATTCCCAAGACTCACTTTGCACGGGGACTACCTTTTTTTAAGAGTAAAACAATATAATAATATTTTCACCAGAAAATTTCATTTAGTAGTGTAGACAAAGTCTGGGAGTTTCTAGAGCCCATTTTACCTGAAGGTCAACCTAACCAAAGCTATTTAGCAAAGTTATATGGAGAAACCATATCTATAATTTTAATGAACAACAACCGGCTGGTTTTGGACCTGGACACTATATGCCATTAAGAAGGAAATACAGCAACTTTCTGTTTCCTTTATATGCACTCTCTGTGCCAATAATTGTTTGACAAAAGCCAGAGGGCACTCAGCCAGAGACTCCATTGTGGAAGGAAAGCCATTCTGATCCAATGAAGAGAAAAACAAGATGCTTTGACCACCACTTAAGGAAACAATAACATGATCATCATCAATCAAAGCAGAGCTGGCTACAAGAGAAGACATTGCTACTGTCTTAGTATGTCTAGCAACACTGGTGATTAAGCCCCTACCTTACTTGCCAAACTGAGTTGCTTTCTAAATCAAAGTTTAGAGATCAACAGCAAGTGGAATTACTGGATAAAATGGTGTGAGGGGTCTTAACCAGCTCCCTAACTCTGCTGTGCACATATTTGATATGAATGTGCAAAATTAGAAGATGAATGGAGAGCTTCAATCTGCAAGGCTGGACTCACAATGAACTCTGACTGCAAAACTGGAGCTTAATACAAGAAAATAAATTAGGTTTATTCTTTGAGGACTAGACAAATCACTCCGCAAAAAACTTGATTCTCTTACTGCAAGAAGGAAGTGTTTTGCAATGTGAGCAAAAAAGAGTCAAACCAGAGTCAAAACAGTCAGTAAAACAGAGGTATGTGTTCAGTTAAAAGTGCAAGCCTAAACGAAGTGGTACGTGTCTGCAATGAATTTATAAACTAGGGGTAGGAGATATTCAGCAGCTCTCGGAATTTGGATCACAATGAAACTGCCATTACAAATCACTTCAACAAAAACCTTCTTATCTTAGCAGGCAGTTATTTAGAAATATGATAGAGGGTCTTGGGCAGCATTTTATTTTAAGTATTTATTCTGAATTAAACAACAGGTTGGACTGGTCTAAGGGGTGGACCAAATGCCTAATGAGCCGATAATGTGGGAATTGCTATTTTGTGTTTCATCAGATGTTACTTTAAATATTTGTATACGAAATATTTACATACAAAATTCAAACCCAAGTTTTGCCTAAAGGAGTATCATTCAAAATAAACAAAAGAAGCATAACAACACTGTTGTTATATTGCTTTGTTACAGAAGCCTAATATGGACTAAAAAAATTCTGTCAATTAGATTTCAATTAAATTTGGGGGGGGGAGGTTCTTGCTAAATCAGAGATATCATCCAGGCTACAGCAACAATCAAGAACTGTACTCAGTATACCTCACAGCAGTACTTTTTAGCTACTCACACCAGTCTCACAAGCATGATATAAATGCATAATATGCTGAGTTTAAGAAGGGGGGGGTGACTATGCAAGATGAGCAAATTAATAAAATGAGAAAATCATCCCCTTATAGACTTACTGTTTGAACTTTGTGGAAATCCAGGTAAGGAGGATGGACCATTCATTCCAGGCAGAAGAACAGGAGGAAGGCCAGGGAGTCCTGGGTAAGCTGCTGGCAAACTGATACCATGAAGAGAACTGCTGTCCATCATGCCTGGCTGCTGTACTGTTAATCCTAGCACATCAGTAGCCTTCTTTATGCGATCCAATTCTTGCTGTGCCATCAGCTGTCTAACCGTTGTAGGAGCTAAATAATCTTTCTCCCGATCTAGCTGACTTCCCACAGTTTCTCTCACTTTTGTAATATGTTGTTTGGAAAAGATATGATCTCTTATGGACAAACGCGCGGAGTATTTCACACCACATAGAGAACATTCTGGCTTTGTCCCATCAGGTCCAGTTTGATTTATCATGAATGGCTTCCCTATGTTAATTTTGAATTTCTTTTCTTTAGCCCGGGCATTCTGAAACCAAACCTGGACCACACGTTTGGGCAGGCCAATCTCATTCCCTAGCATTTCGCATTCCTGCATTGTTGGAGTCCGATAATCACTAAAGCAAGCCTTAAGAACTTTAAGCTGAAGGTTACTCATTTGTGTTCGGAAACGTTTGTGGCCTGGCCGATCACTGTTTTTGGATTTAAAGGGATTGCTAGCTCCAAATGGGTTAGGTGAACTTGGATCAGCTATACTTGAAGTTTCACTGCGGTCAGCATTATCATCAGGGTCATCTGTAATGTAGTAACTTTGGTCGTGATCACCATCTTTTTCACTGAAATGTATTGAGGGGCTTGTTAGGGAAAAGAGAAATTTATCATCAGTGTTCTCATTTGTAGGCGTAGTTGCAGTTTTTGATAGTGTATCATTCACAAGTGGTTTTGGTTCTTTGGGAGGTGATGCAGGTTTTGCATCGCCCGAACTGCCAGTTGTGGTTTCCATTTCATTGTTCCCCTCATCCCCTGTTGTGGCATCACTAATTGCTGTGTTAATTGATGAAGTCTCATCAAAGTCAGTCTTGTTTTGATCGTATCCAGAGTCAGCAGGAGGGGCATTCAAATTTTCTATATCCTCACTAGACTCTGCTTTAAAAGAAGAAGGACTTAAGAGGTTCTTCGGTGACATTTCTGCAGTTTTGCTAACAGGGGTTGATACAGTGGAGGCTAATTCATTTTCACTTGATAATTCCGTTTTTGCTAATGACAGTGATGGGTAATCAAAAAATATGTACTTTTGTGGGCTTTCTCCTCCATCTTCAGTTGATATCAAAGGACTCGGAGGCAAACTATAACCAGCCTGTTTCCCTTCATTCCAATGTCGAGAGCGAATGTGACTTTCTAAAGCTGATTTTGCTTTAAACAGAGCTCGACAAAAAGGACACCTTTTATGGGATTGGGCTGGACCAACTGCCCGGAATTGTCCCTTTCTTTCTCGGGCTCTTGTGTTCTGAAACCAGACTTGTACAACTCTCTTTTTCAGTCCCACTTCTCGTGCAATGTGATCTAACATCTTTCTGGTGGGGTTGGAATCTAGCAGGTATTTCTCATAGAGTATTTCCAGCTGCTCTGGAGTAATTGTAGTTCTTAAACGCTTATCACGATGTTGATCTTCTCCACTGTTTCCTCCCTCTTTCTCACTACAGTTATTGTCTTCTTTATCATCTAGTTTTCGTTTCAGGGAACCAGAAACTGTAGCGGGGTGTGCTGTATGTGACGAGCCAGATTGTGGTGGCATCTGAGCAAGAGAACTATTAAGTAACTGTCCAGTCATCAAAGGATTATTTGGATCAAATATCATATAGGGCATATCCATTGGTCTTTCTAAAAACTGTGAGTGAAGAAATTGGTTTTGGGCTGCAAGGAAATGCATGTGCTGGTGCTCTTGCCAAAGCTCTAGAGTTGGAAAGGCAACTGTACACTGATCGCATTGGTACTGTAATAACTGAGGAGGTAGACTGTTCTGTAGAGAAGTCATTGAAATTGGTAAAGGACTGGAAGGAACAGGCGTGGTTTGTGATGCAGAAGGAGGTCTCCCTACTATCTGTGATTGTTTTTGTTGCTGTGGTTGAGAAGCTGGGGGCTGAGAGTCAGAAGAGGTTACTGGAGTAGACTGTACTGGTTTGGTGCTTTGGGAAGTTGTATCGGTTTGCTTAGAGATGGTTTCATTTTGTTTTGGTTTTTCTGTGGACTCTGGTTTAGGAGAAGCCTTCTCAGGTTCTGGTTTGGGTGATGGAATCAAAGGAGTGCTAGAACCAGAGCCAGAGCTTGCTGCTGTGACTGCCAGGTTTTTTGATGAGTCATTTTGGCCAGAAACTGTGCAGTTCTTATACACTGTTTGATCAGAGGCATCCATAGAATCTTCAGTTTGGCTTTCATCTTGAGCATCATCATCTTCATCTTTATAACACTGCTTTTTCTGGTGTGTAATCAAATCAAATATTCTGGGAAAAACCACACTGCACTTTTTGCACTGATATTGCATGTTACTAGTTCTGATATAACGTTCATTCGTCAGTTCCCTTTTCTCATTGTCTTTAGTTTCAGCTTGATTTTCATAACTTTTGCGAGCTTTTTGTCGTGCATTTTGGAACCATACAACAATAACTCGAGTAGGTAGGTTAAGTACAGTTGAAAGTTGTTCAATTTCATCATCCTTTGGATAAGCATTTGTGTCAAAGAAGTCTTGGAGGACACGAAGCTGGTAGTCAGTAAATCGAGTCCTAGATGATCTCTTGCTGAAAGATGCATCAGACTTGTAAGGTTCTACAGCTGAAGGTTGAGGATCTATTCTGATATCTTCCAATACTGTTATAGGAGGGTTGCTGAAGTTATATGGAGAATCTTTATTTCTCTGTCGTTCTTTAAACAGTGTATTACGAAACCAGTGCTTGATAACTTTCTGTGAAAGACCAGATTTCTCAGCCATTTCTTGGATTTGCTCTTCACTTGGAGAATTGTTAATATCAAAATAGGCCCGCAAGATTTTTAACTGGTCATCTGTGATTCTTGTTCGTGGGCGCTTGAACTGAGAGTGCCGCAGGAAATTGGGATCTAATCCCAGCTGCTGCTGACAAAGCTGGGTAAGATCTGCAGATAAAGTATCCATTGGTGGCAACTGGAGGGCAAGTTGAGGAGGCAATGCAGGATGCTGCACTGGCTGCATCATAATTGGAGGAAAAAGTGGGAGATCAAGTGAAACGGGAAGCTGGACTTGAGGTGGGGCTGATGGCGGTGGTGGTGGAGGAGGAGGTGGTGGTGGTGGAGGAGGCGGTGGTGGTGGTGTGGGTGGTGGAGCTTGTAAAGGAGTGGGAGTTGTGTTTTGAATTTTTCCAGCCCCAGATGAAGAAGGCTGAGAAGTTGGAGGAGGAGGAGGTGGGGGTGGTGGAGGAGGTGGTGGTGGAGGTGGTGGTGTTTCTGGGGAAGATGGAGAAATTGGATAAAGCTTGTCATACGCCTCCCTGTACTGTCGGGCAAACTTTTCTAAAGCTCCATATGGAAAAAACTGTCCATGCACATGTTCTTGATGACTCTTCAGGATAAGAACATTGGAAAAGAGCTTACTGCAGGTTCCACATTCCAGTTTGTCTGTATTTTCACCTTCACCAGTCTTGCTTTTTTTCTGCACTTTTTGTCTGTTCTCATTGTATTGGATAACTAACTCAAACCCGAAGTTCTCCAGCAAAGCCTTGGCTGCATTCCCCCTTGCCCCAGAAGCTATTCTGGGTGGTGGGATGGCTGGTTCTGACGATTTTGGCTTCTTCATATCTTTGTTTTCTTTTAGTCCTTCATTCTCATTAGTAAATTCTTGCTTTGGCTTCTCTTGTTTTTCAGAAATTTCTTCTGACTCCTTATATGATGACATATCCTTTATCAGCTGGCAGTCTGTACTTGCTAAGGTATTCTGCTCTGCTTTCATCAGCTTGCTACTTTGCTGCTGCTGTTTTTGGGACTGAAGCTGAGGTTGGGTGGATTGATACTGCTGTGCTTGTTGCTGCAGTATCTGTAGCTGGGTTTGTCCAACATGGTGCTGAGTTTGTATCTGCTGCTTCAGATCTTCTAGCAGTGATCCTGTCATACCAGCCATTCCAGGCATACCAAATGTGGCAGAACCAGGCAAACCCAGATCTGGGCTTAAGCTAAATTCTGTCCCAGGTATATAGAATGGGAAAAGGAACTGAGGCTGTTGAAATTGCAGCAGTGCTTCTGGTGTCATTGGAAAGTGAGGCAAAAAAGCTGGGTTTAGAAACTGGGGCTGAAAGAACGCAGCTTGCTGCTGCAGTTCATGCTGTAGTTGCATTTGAAGTTGTGCTGGTGACTGGGGTGGGTGATGTGTAGGCTGAGCAGAAATTAATTCAGAAGCTTGCTTTTTATTTAATTCTTTGGCATCTAAATGTGTTTCTTTGCTGTTAACTGCTGGTAAGCTCATAGATTCTAGCATTCCTTGGCTGGGGCTATTAACATTCCCTGCTACACTATTTCCGCTACTTATATTACCACTTGGTTCTAATTTTGCAGCCCTTGCCTTTGTCTGATGAAGCACAGATCTCATATGGATTTCCAATGTAGAACTTTGGCTATATGCAACATTACAAATGCTGCATTTGTAGGGTTTGTTGTCAGTGCTGCTGTTTGTATCTTGAGGGACAGGACTTGATGCTTCCTGCAGAACCTTTTTGAGTTTATGTAGATGGGACACTGAGTTATAGTGGACCAAGAGAATGTTCTTTTGGGTGAAAGACTCTTTACACACTGTACACTTATATGGGCGAGATGGATCTAGAAATTTTTCCATAGTAAAATTTGGCCCTTTTCTAAAAGGTAAGGTCCGCTTTGGTTCTGAGCCCATATCATCTGGAATAGAGCTACTATCACTTCCTACAGGACTTGCTTTACCTTCCTGGTCCATCTCATAATCTCTTTCTATTTCCTGTTCTAGTGC
The DNA here is from genome assembly GCA_035590275.1 of Ibycter americanus. Lineage (NCBI taxonomy): Eukaryota > Metazoa > Chordata > Aves > Falconiformes > Falconidae > Ibycter > Ibycter americanus. The sequence goes on from JAVJGI010000040.1 coordinate 37,292,618, forward strand.
ATGATCATCTTGTGCCATACTTTCATTTTCTGCCCAGAGTTCACCATTGACAGGTAAAGATGCACACAGCTGCTGAAGTTCAGCTTCATTGAGTTCAGGGTGGCCTGCTTCCAAGTGTTTTTTTAAAGCCTGGAATGTACGGAAGCTACGTTGGCAAAGGCTACACATGGTAGCTGCCCGAATAGCATGATACTGGGAATGTATCTGAAGCTTCTGCATAGTCTTAAAAGCCAAGCTACAATGGTTACAACGGTACTTATAGACATGGCGGTCAGAAACAGAGAGCTGTTGCTTCTTCTGCTGTTCATTTAGCTGATCTGTCATTGAGTCAGTGGTCTTTATATCTTTACTGCTGCTCTTATTCCAATCTGGTGTTTCAGTAGATTCCTTAGGTGGCTTCTGTTCCTCACTCTTAATTTCCATTCCAGGTTTTGATTCATCAGTCCCAGGGGTGCTTTTCTCATCCACAGGACTTTCACCTAGTTAAAGGAAGTGAAGTGTCTTTTATACAAGTAGAAGAGAATAGTATCTAGTATTAATTTATATTTTTTTTATCACAAATCAAGAGAGGCACCTGGTATGCCACATGTTGGCCTAGTAAAATACAGCAACCCATCCTTGCCCCACAGAATAAAGCAGATAGGACCAACAGGAGGTTAAAAAAAAAAGTAATAAAACCCAAACACAATGATCAACCTGGCTGTGGCAGTTGTCCCGGGAATGGCATAAGGCTTGTATTTGTCACAAGGTAGGAGTTTATTGGTACAATGGGAGCACCAACCAAGGAAAGGAAATAGTAGGAAAGAGAAAGGGAGTAGGAATGGGGACAATAGGGAGGGCAGGTGATTAGAAAGGAGGAGGAAAGTGGTCTGAGGAGAGAGGGAGGAGCATGCTGTGAAATGTAGCAAAGCAGCTTCCCAGCACAGAATACATAAGCACCCAGGATAAGAAAACTACTATTGGAAACGCAGGCAGTATCTTTTGCCTAACATTTCTCATCAACGTTGGTGAAAGTGCCACTGTCTTTTAGGACTGGGTCTTATTTGCTGGTTAAATAAGGAGGGTCTTACCTTCAAAGTGGCTAGGCACTACTGTTTAATTTTACCTTTTACATTTAAGAGCATCTTAGTGGCTCTGCATGGGTGCATTCAGCCAAATTTAGACCCCTTGTTATCTTTCTTTTTTTCTCTCTGTGGCTATATGCAAGCTAAAGAGGATTCAGTTTACTAAGAAAGAAATGGGTAGTTTATTTCTAAATTGCCCATACACAGCTTTTACATGTCTGGGCTTTTTATTGCATACCTGGATATTTCCCAGATCCCTCAGCCGTAATGGTTGCAGGTGTGTCACGTTCAGATTTCTCTGAAGCAGCTGCTGGCAATAGCATACTATTGGGCATCATGATATCTGGTACAGGAACCTTTGAAAATGAAGAACACAGTATTATTACAGGAAATATCACACTATTTAATACTATACAAGAGTATGAAATCATAATTCAGAAGATCCACCATATCTGGACTAAAGACTGCCAGTACTAAACCAAGATCTTGATTCAGTCCCTGACAATGGTTTCTGACAGACCACAAATCCAGGGCATCAAGTGCCCCTTGGTGGAGAATCAACTCAAAATAATCCACAATAAGGTGATGTTATAGAACTACATACACTCAACATTTCATTGGTCTCAATGTCACCACAAAGGAGGTTTTTCTGGCTATGTCAGGTGGTCAGATTTATCAAGGGAATTCTCCTCAGACATCCTCCAAAGACAGAGATCATGTTGAAATATGGTCACCAATCAGTCCTTGACTGAGGTCATTCCCACTTCACTTCACCTGTATTGTTTTTTAAACAAATGCTGGACCTTCCATGATCTTTGAAAGAAAATTATAATTTTATTTCCATACAGAAATAGCAACTTTTTTTCCATTTAAAATAAGATTTTTCTCTTTCTTGTCTTAAATTGCTTAGGTATCTTCTTCAGACTGCTTTACCTATTGTGTTATGTTTTCAAATTATAGACAGAAATCTTTGAAGGATGTACTCTTATAGGTGTCTGACAGTACTCAGTTTAGTTAAGTTGACATGAATATTTGCTCCACACTTCATGTTTTTCTTTTGCTTAGAACTTTAAAAAATACTCATATCTGAATAAAGGATTTTCTAGGTGTTCATACTAAGACTTAGCAGGACTGGATTCAAACTGCACTGCCGGATTCTCTCTAAATGACCTTGGGTAAATAATTTCAGACTGTACTGCAGCTCCTCATCTCTAACATTAAGGATAGTACTTCCTTGCTTCATACAGAGGTAACAAGAATATCCATAGCAGAGATTTTTGAGTGGTAAATTTCTGTAATAATGGAAGCTACATACATTAATAAGTATAAGTAAAACCACCCTTTCTTCCTCTTTAACAGTTTAACAAATGATTTTAAACCTTTATTAGGATACATAGGAGTTTTATATATATATATTTGTATGTATGTGTGCATGTATGTATATCAATTGCCTATTGGAAAAAATACTCTAGACATTTTTAAAGAAGCTCTGGGCTTAGTTTATTTGTAATTTAAACATGCCATTAATAGCATCCTCTCAGAGGACTAGTGACTTTGAGTTTATTTGGGAGGGAAGGACCTTAAAAAAAAAGGATGTAGTTAACTCTAAATGTCCCACAGAAGAAAAATATGCTATAGATGGTATATCGTCATGGTATATCATCAGAGAGTTCAGATATAGAGAGAGCATATTACTGTTAGAAACTAGGACAATTTAGATGATGCAGATTATGTTGTACAGTCTCTTTCTCTGTCAACAAACTTTTTTCCTCTCAGAAACAGTGAGGCAACTCCCCAGCACCTGGAGCGGAAAGGAGAGGAGAGGAGATACAGCATAGAGGGAATCATGGAGAACTTGAGAAGAAAGCTAAAACTGCTTAATATGGAGTGAGGATGGGGTCCACATGTTCCCAGTTTCCTAAAAGGGTCTAGGAAAGTTAAATTTCTACGTCATTTTACTTGTGGTGGGCCACAATTACATGGTCTGGCAGAGCTATAGTTAGTAGAAAACCAAGGAAAAGAAAAGAAGAATACCCAGTTCTGTATTTGCTTATCAGCACTAGGCACAAGGAACCCCACCTAGACCTTCAGTCAAGAGCTTTCTGAAGAACTTTATTTTTTTGCCACTTTACTTGAGAATGAGGTGGTAGGCCTACAACCACAACCATATAAATGGAGTCATCTGTGGATACAGAAATAAATCCTTAAGGAGGTGGATCCCTGAGATTTCCAAGTGTATTTCCTTCTAAAAAGGCAAGACAACCAGAATTAGGGTGTCTTAGGAGGTCTCTTTTCTAACTGAATCTATGCCGTAATAATAAATATGTTTTAAACCTGGCTGTGTCTTTACTGACATTGTTTTGCATGGTGCCAAGTCATTATTTTTCACAGAAATTTATTATTTTGACATGGTTTGTACAATTTTGCAATGAAGAACAGGATTCTCATGGTGAGGTTGGAATGGGATTCATCCTCCAGATAGAGTTTGCTGGTTATAGCATTCATCTCAATCGTGGGGAAGCCAGTTAATGTCCCTGTCTGATGCAGGTTAGGTACTTGAAATCAGATATTCCATATCATAAAGAACGGACATAACTGGGTTGCTACCTATTCTTGAACTTGTCTTTCTGTTTCATACTCACATTCATTTACAAAAAAACTAAAGGATCTTTTATGCAGAGGCAGAAAGTAAGAAACAGAACATTCTGTACCATAAGATAATCACTTCCTCCAATAAGCATCACTATTGACATTTTGCAGTGAATTTCATGTAATATAATGCAAGTACAGCCCGGCTATACACAGAAATCTATCTACATTTGGGAACTACATTCTACAGGGAATTCCTATTATTTTGCAAACAGAAGTCACAACACCTCTGAGAGCTGGATATTATTAGATCCATTTTACAGATGTACACTTAGAGACATGGACAGGCTTGATTTTTCCAAGGTTAATGTCAATGAGGAACTGCATGTTTTCAGCATCTTTGAAATCCACCTTCAGTCATTTCCCCAAGAGACATCAGTCACTGGATGAGGTGGCAACAGAATCTAAGACTCCTGAACTACTTCCCTCTTCAGGCTACCTGAATACTATGTCACAACAAATACGTTACCCAGAGACCCAAGTACATTTCTGTAGTATGCGCATCAGTATTTGGAACACTTACTGTCATGAGCAGTTTCTCCACACAGTCAGGGGACACACTGTGCAAATGGGTCAAATGAAGCTGGAGATGCATTTTGTTGCTGAGGACATCCTGGCAGAGGGGGCAGCAGATAACAGGTTGCATTGAATGCTGTGACAGGACATGCATCTGGATACGATTTGGGTCCCTACTATTGTAGTTACAATAAGGACATTGATAGAACTGGAAAAAATCAAATTAAGATGCGGGCTATTAGTCAGTATGCTTTTTATAACTTGCTGATATTGCTATTTTAACAGCATATCATCTCTGTTTCATTCTTGAGTTATTTGAAAGAGTTCTAGAATGCAATTAAATTGTTACATTTTCTTTTACCTGCTCATGACAAAATTTATTGTCCTCTGGAGGCTTTGATTTTTTAGCTGCACCATCCTCTTCTTTTGCTAGAAGAAGCTGTTGTGCCCCTACCACAGTGTTCACTTTTGGTTCCTTCTCTGGTGTGACTAGTCCTGTCAAAAAACATAATTTTTAAGAACATATTTCAAACTTTAAAATATCCTGGTTTACAAAGAGGCTCTGATTCCAAATGTTTAAATTGTCTTTAAGGGTTGTTTTGGGGTTGTTTTTTTTTACGTTCTGGGAAAAAGTATATTTGAATAAAACAACTCTGTTAAGCACAAAGGTGAAAATACACTTTTAGCCTTGATGGAGACTATAAATACATTTAAAAATGGGCTCTTCCCTACTGTTGAGATAACCTTAGGTTGTCTTTAAAGATTAATCAATAATGTGCTTTTTTTAGCAGCTCAGTATGAATTTGTGTATTATATTAAAACAAATCAGCTTTGCTTAAAAATCCTGTTTTCCAAAATAATTAATTTGCTGCTGTTTAATTACCCTCTCTCTTTTCTAAACTGTCTGAGCAATATGATTATTGTGCTGTTTTGATAACTCCTGCCTGGTTACAATTTTGAAGCTGAATACAGTGAAGCTTTAAAAGAAATACTGTGGAGAATAGGATTTCAGAGCTAACTTAATATTAATTATATACACAGATCAGTCATTTGGGACTGCCTTAGATGTTTACACTGTGGATTTTTATAGTCTGCCATTTGTGATCAAAACTAGAATATAATTGTTTTCTATAGATAGTTCTACTATTAAGTATTAAGTACTATATTTAATATTATGCCTGAACTAGCTGTGCAATGCAGCCCAGTCTTGCACACATCAAAGAAAAGAGTGCAATTCTAATTTCCCAGTCCATCAGAAAATTCTTTCCAGCGTCAATTTGCCAGATAATCTCTTCTGCTAGGCTGGATATTACAAGAGCATTGGGTAGGCATGTCACATACATCTCACGACAAACACAAAACCTCATTTACCAACCATTCCAATCTCATCATAGTGCGGCATCATCTGACCTTTTTTCTGCTGTTTATTATGAGTATTTCTAATTTTAACTTTCAATTTTCACCATCTTCCAGTCAATTTGCAACTAAATTATTTCCAGGGTGAGGACACTATCACTGGACACTGGGTGCAAATACATCTTGAAATGCAATGAAGCTAAACCATTGATTGCTATCAGACCCAACATAAATATATAGTCCAGGGGTAATCTGATTGTATGCTGTGCATGAAGATTTATCTTGATTTTTTTCAATGCACATAAGGTTCATATAAATGAACAAATTGCACCTCATTGCACAATAACCTAGGATTAATTTAAAAATAAGGTCATGGACGTTTTGGGAACAAAGTAAACATGAACAAAGAAAATACTTATATTTTTCTGTAGACAAAACCAAGAACATTAGTAGTAGTAGTAGTATTACTATTATTACTATTATTATATAGACTTTGTCCAATATTTGATATTACAAGAGCAACTTGAAAGAGAAGTAATTTTCAAGGTAAACACCAAATCCTCATGGTACAATAATAAACAATTGAAAACTGAATCATACAGGGACATTTTCTGAAGGGCATTTAAAAAAATAAATTTATGACTTATACATTAATGGTGATTTCCACTCACATTGTTTTTCATTCCTAAATTACTGATTATTTCTTTTGGTGTAATTTAGGCAAGTAATTTTTGCATGTTCTTGCTCAAATTAACATTTATTTCTGCCATATTTCCCTACTATTAATGACCAATTTGTCAACATCGGTTTAATACCTGAACAAGCTGCTTTCTGGACCCCTGAATTTTTACACTCTCAGGAACTGATCCTGAAGGCCTCGTTTAGATTGCTCAGTCAGAGCTAAGGCAACAACCTGAAGGACTAGCAATGCTTAAAGGCAAAATCTACAAGATGCCATCACATAAGGCCCCATTTTATTACTCACTTTGGTTTATGATAATACAGTACTCCCTGGCCTACTTATATTTGCTTGGCAATAAACCACTCTTATTTAAATGTCTTAACTGTGAGAATTCTGGGAAGTAAAAAAGTGACATACCATATTAACAGAGAAAGGTTGCTTCTCAGGTTTTAGAAGGATGGGTTCAAATTATTAACCTCTTTTCATTTCCAACTGTCAAAAATGTCTAACAGTTCACTACTGTTTCTTACCTTTATCATATGTCACTTTTAAAATGTCCCTTTTTAAAGGCAAATGGGCCAGAATCTCAGCTGGTGTAGATGGACACTGTTGTACAGGAAGCTGAATTTAAAAACCAAAATAAAACATTTCTGCCTTCTCTTCCCCTCTTCATGCTAGATGGTTCTCAACGGGTTCTTACAGAAATCAGGATCCAAATCCTGCTCCAAAATTCTCTCGTGAAAAGGCATTAACTGTCTTTTGGCAGTGGTATTTAACTGCTAGTGAAATTTAGCTTGGAGTGCACTCTGTGCGTGCCTGGGCACACACAAGGTTAATAGTACACATCATCTTCCACCACAGGATGGAATAACTTAATTACTTCAAAGGGCCTATAATAATCATGAAACACATAGTTCTTGTTTCTATAAAAACAAGGGGGTTTTTTGGTTAAATTTTCTTTTGCGGTTAATATAATAAAACCGTAGAGTTATAAAACACTGTGCTGGGGTCAATAAATGCGTAACAAAGCACAGCTTTTTACTGTGTTTCCTATGATATTTATATAAACTGTTGAAATTTACAGAGGCTTTGTTGTTTTTGTTGTTGTTGTTGCTCAGGATTCATTCAACCCCAAGCACTGTTACTTCTTAAGTGACCAAAGTTATATTTGGCCTGTAGTAAAGTAACTGAGTCTGTAACTCATGATGAGATTTGCAAAAAAAGGAGGAGCTTGATTCTTCCCTCTGGCACGGGGACACCACTCGCCCCTGCATGTGGTGAGGACTGAGCCCCTCAAGCCCGAGTATACATGCCAAAAACAAAGGAGATCGGCTGCTTACACAGTGGTCCAGCTATTACAACTCAGTGCCTCATCTTGCTATATCAACTTTCTGCTTTCTATGTTGAATTCACTGCTTTAAAGGAGCTTTCTGTAGGGAGGCTGAACAAACTTACAGCTTTATCGGAAAAGCGTCGAAGGAGGAGGGAGAGAGGAGAGAAAATATTATGGTCCCAAGCATGCTGTGTGGCACTGTTTTCACAGCTAGATGTTCCACTGGCATGCTATTCTTACTAGGCAGCTGTAGGAAAAGTCTAAATTCAGTTGCTATTCATGTTTTAAATACACACTTTTTACTCTTGAGACACATTATTTGTTGGGGTTTTTTTCCTAATTGTGAAACACAACTGTAATTAATTTTATAATATAAAATATGCAACATTATTTCAGATGAATGATGTAATTTCAATACATTTAGCTCAAAAACTAAGTTTAATTATAAATAAGTGCCATGAAATAGACTAGTCAATGATTGCCTGTCAGTTACAGAACTATTTAACTTGTGTAAGATTGCTAACATAAAAATGACATTATTTACTGCAATTCAGATTTCATCACCTTTGTAGTATTTTTGAAGCCCCAAAATAAAATAAAATTGCTTGTGTGACTAACAAGAAGGAGAAAGTTAATAAAATATATATACTAGTGGGAAAAAAAATCCTGGAAAAGCCATAATCGAAATACTATTCTCTTATTTATGAATCTATGTATTTGATGAAGATTGCATAATTTAAGACTTCTGACAGATCAGATGATGTTATTCAGCCTCAAAATGATTCTAAAATTATAAATACTGGTAGAGTATTCTTTCTAATTAGAGTAGAATGAAAGGATAATTTTCATTGCAATAATGAAGGTTAATTTCCATCCTTCCTCATGTTTACTACCTTATTAAAAAGTGCTCCCCTTAGCCATGGCAGAGACATATTACATTTTCAATGCAAATGTATTAATCTGGATAAATTCCATATTAATTCTTGCACTGCATAGAGCTGTAATTTGGATTATAATTAATCTAAAGTGGCACTAGATTTAAATGACAATATAAATGAGGCATTAGTAGGCTTTTCTATTCTGAATGAATATTCAACAAATATAACTTGCATATTGCCAACTCTCATTTTGAAAGCTCTACTCCTCGAGATAAGGTAAGCAATACAGCACAACAGCTTACACAAACATGCTGTTACTAAATACGTGTTAATCCTTTCTCGTCTAATAGATTCTATGCTAAAGAGGGGTCACACCACTTTCCTGTCTAACTTGTTAGTATTGTGATTAATTTATTGGTTTTCCTGAGATTTCTTTGGCAAGACTTGCAACACTCAATTCATGAGAAAGCCCAAATTAACATTCAATTATACATAAGCAGTTATGCAGTCATTAGAAATACTTGTCAGCTGAGCGAAAATTAAGATGATGGCCTGAATGTTACATATGCAGAATTAATTTAGATTAAGAAAATAAAAGTTTCTAAAAGATTTAAGATTTATAGTACAAACTATTTTCTGCAAAGCACAAAGGCAATCAAGTATTTCAGCCCTTGTTTTTATATGAATCTTACTGCAAAGTTATTTCTGTAATTGCTGGCACGGGAATGCAGAACAATTATGCTGGTTTTCTGTAGTGCACCCAGTAGGCATCTGGATATAGGTTTGTCCTAATTAAACTTGGCCCTTATGAGTGGCTAATCCTGATGGAATTTTGAGAATTCCCCTTCAGTATTTTTTTTCTAGATTCCTTTTTTTTATTATTTTTTTATTATTATTTTTTTGCTGGAGCTTGAATATTATACTCTTTCTTGAACAGCCATAAATGGACCTGCCTAAGAAAAAGAGAGGGCTGATAAACTCCCTGAAGCAGTTCAGAGTGTCCCCTAGCAGAATGTATGGTAGGAAATGTAGGCTGCAGGTGGCTCTCAGCCCTTTCCCGGTGAGCATCCAGGACAGCCCCTGATGAGACTCCACGGGAGGACTTAGGTTGGCCTGGGAGCACAGCTTTACTGCAGTGCCGATAGTTTTTATCAAGTCAGAGCCAGCCGAGGGGAATATATATTTTAAACCACAACACAGTCTCTTGCTCAACATCATCCTTGTCATCATTGGCCTTTCTTCAGTCTCTTGATCTCAAAAAATAAAGGGACTGAAGAGCAGCTGAGGTTGTAAACTGTGATGGGTACTGACCTTAGCACATCAACAAGCAAACTTTAGGAAGCTTTAATCTTTAGGTCAGTCTTCTGAATTGATTCGGCATAAAACCAACCATCTATAATATTTGTTTGGAAATAAATCCAAGTGTTTAAAATGTAAAAGGCAAATGACAGTATGGGTGAATATGGGTGTAAAGAAACTCGTAAGTAAAATGATACTTTCTCTACAACTATATGTCTTTACAGAGAATACAACCTCCTTTGTATGCTGCTGTCATTGGTGTACAAGGAAAAGATATATGACTACCTGCAACTAATAGGCTTCAACCTGTTTCAGCACTTCTTCTGCTTCAGTGAATCCAACATAATGTAACTAGGTATAGCGTGCGGCAAAAGTAGCCAATGTAATATTCATTGTGACCATAGATTTCCATCTCATACATAAAAAGCATGGATGAAGTCACATATTTGCCAAATCAAACACAGAAAAAGCCTTGGGTATCTACACCAGATGCTGGCCCTGGGTTTGTTTGTGCACAAGTAAATGTCATGACATAGGGGTTTTGTTTTCAAAGACAGTAGCTTTCATTACTGGGCTTTGTCTATTCCAGGAGATCAAAATTACCCAACCCATAATCCGTTTTCAATGATATTTCCTCTTTCTTAGGCTGAATCATCTGTAAACTTTTTCACTGGATTTTGTGTATTTTTTTCAAAATGCCTCAAATAAATGCCCAGGAAGAGGCCAGATTCTTGGGAGTAACTGATCAGAGAGCAAGAGCAAAAAATAATAACAAAAACCGCCACATTTTGGGGGTTAAAAGGGGGGCAAAACCTGATTGAAGAAAAAATTCAAGTGGTACCTAATCCTATGCTTATGAAAAATTAATATGCCATCAGAGGAATCACAAGTATAGCTAAGATTAATGAAAGGCGCTTAAAAAATTACAAGCACACAAACTGATTTGATTAAAAAATAATCTCACTGGTCGTCCTGTAATATTCTTCAACTTATCCGCATCTATCCTGTCAGATGGTTATGATTAAAAATAGGTCAATGGGAGGCTACTGATAGAAATCACATGCAAAATGCACATGCAATGAATAGTAGTGGGAATGTCCAGACAGTTTAAAATGAAAGAGCATTTCATAAGTTAAAAAAAAGGGGAAAACAAAATTCTAACATCTTACCAGAGTCTTTACTAGATTTTTTGCCTTCACTATTGTCTCTCTCACTTGAGTCTTTATCATCAGCCACAGCAACTGATGTACTTTTAGCAGACCCTTCTGTATCTTCACCTTGTTCTTCTGTGGATAAGCACAGAAAAGATCTTAGAGAAGAAACTCAGCAACCACTTCACAGCAGTTAAAAAATATGTCAAGTAATAAGAACAGCACTAACAGAGGGTGGCAAAACAGGGGGAAGGAGGGGTGGAGGGGAAGAAAAGAGAAAGAACAGCACTTAAAGAGGTTGGATATTAATTGCGAATAATTTGCAATATTTCAAAATCTATCCAGAGACTTTGACCGTGTCTTTACAAGAGTACCCGCTTTGCACCAGTATGACAGATTTAAAGCCTGTCATTTCACATTCTTTGGCTAGAAATTATTTGTATTAAAATACAAGCACATGCATGCACACACACACCATGCAGGCTGGAACAAAAGCAAGCATATGTAAAAATGCATCTTGGAGCCAAAAAAAAAAAAAAAAAAAAAAAGAAAAAAAGAAAAAAGAAAAAAAGGGGAATTCAAATATAAATCCTATTAGTGCAGCAGTATCCCGCTAATTGCAGTAAGTAAGTATTAGGTATTAGGTACTGTATTAAATATAAACCTCTGGCTTTGCGGGAGAAGTCTCAAATTTTGTCTCCAGGGGGAGCCATTCAGGATAAACGATGCAACTTGGTATATGGCTTCTGAGGAAGCAGCATTACCCACACCTCACTTACGTGTTCACACCAGCTAGATTACATGGAAATCTTCACAGTAACTCAAGCCCATTTAATTATTCGGTAAATCTTAGCTATGCTGCTACTGGTGGATTAATCTGTTTATGCAGTTAGCTTCTATGCTGGGGCTGTGTAGCACTAATCCGTGAAAGGCCCACTGTTCCTTTTCATCCTGTGATCATTTGTCTCTCACTGTGCTGATGTCACATTTTAATGAATTTTTAGCAATCTGAGTAATGCCAGATAACCAGACTTGCAACTCCCTACAGCACAGCATGCTGTTTTCATTGCAGCACACACACACCAAAAAAATAAAAATCATATTTCCCAGTTCAGGTAGGAATTATATAAATTAGGAGGTGAAGGTAAAATGGGATTCGAAGCACCAGGCCACTCGATTTCATAAAATCTTTAATGACCATATAAATTAACCCTGGAAAGGCAAAAGGTCACAGACACACATTTGCATACACTCTTCTATTCACTTTTGATAAGCAGAGCTTTTATGCAGGGAACATGATACAATTAACCCTTCAGGAACCATACAAAATGCAGCTACCGACATTTTAAGTGTCAAGCATTAAGTGAAAATTACACACTGCATAAAATTTTCATTGTAAATGCTATAGTGATTGAAAGGGGAAATAGTGGCCCTCTTCGCACCCCATGTTTTATTAATAACATTCTGACAGCCGAATGAAATATCCTCTGTCATATGTAGCAGCTGAGCACAAAAAAATTGCTGCTTAGCGCCTTACTTGCCAGCCATGCACTGAAACTGTATGCCTAGGCAAACAACCCTCAGATCGATGTGGTGAACCTATCCGATTCTCAACTCTCTGCAAAACCTTTTGTAAATCGGAAGAGAAAAACACAGCTGCAATTTTGGAAACCAAATCAAAACCAAAAAAAAAAAAATCTCAACCACAGATCAATGTATTTCGCATTGACATCGAAATACAGTAGGTTAGGACTAAGTATGCATGTCTACTTTTGGAACAACACAGGGAGAAAGATGGTCCCCTCTTTAAAAAAATAATTGCATATATAAAAAAAATTTCCATCAGAATGGAAATCCCCCTCGTGCTGTTTTAGCGCGCTCCCCCCTGCAGTCCCCTGCCCCTCCCACGATGATAGCTAATCAAACATGGTAGGCATCCCTGTCGCAGCTGGAAGCAGGGCTGTGTTTGTCAGGGTGGCGGGGGAGCGCGGTTCGGGATGCTGCGAGCCTGTGATCATGCCTGGCTCGGGCTGTGTTAATGCCGAGCATGCACATATGAGGCTCGTATCCAGTGTCAGGCCCCATGGCCTCACAGAGCCGATGGCAATCCCTTTTCGACTCATCCTTGGGAACGGACGCATTGCTTCTTTTACTAGATTTACTGGCCCAATCCCCCTGGGCTGGAAAATGAAGTGTCAAAGTGCTACTGAGTGTCCTTATCTTGAGGGGACATAAAATTGTAAGGGCTATCGTGGCACACATTAATAAAACATTGTGTGTGTGTCAGGCAAAGAGAAAGAAAATTATGAAGGTACTAAAAGAAAAGCTACAGTATCATCTGGGTCTCATCAGACAATTTTTGCAGGGTGCTCTCCTGTTTTTCTGGTATGTGTTTTAAGTGTGAGAGAAATTCCCAGACATGTTCTCCTATACATCATCGTGGTGTCTGACCTCAGCCTGACCCTGGCAACAGTTTGAGAAATCTGAATGTGAACAAAGACTCTGTGTCAGCAGCAGGGAGAGATTGCGGGATAGACTTTCCCCATCAACTTAATCGCAAACAGCAGTTCTGAGGCCATAACTTTACAGGGCTCCACCAAGCCACAAACACATAACCTTTAGAGGTGAAACTGCCCCCCACTCCCCACCCCCCCCTTCTGTGATTTTTCTCAGTCTTGTGGTGCTCCCTTTGATGTAGCAAGGCAATTAGCTCTAATGTTCAAGTACTGCAGACCTGTTTTATGGTTTGGAAGGTGAGAGCTGTTTATTACAGGTAGGCTCCTGGGGGCCATAAAGGCTTTGCAAATTTTTAATCATGCAAAAAACTAATCAAAATGTAACTTATACACACCATAAAAATTAATATCATTATTATGCATGGTATAAATTGCCTGCCTTGGCTTTCAATGGCACTCACTTCTTGAAAATACATTTGGCATTCATTTCAGAAATATGTATGGCATTCACTTCAGAAATAAATTTCATAGACAGAAATGATAATACAACTTCCATTCCCCTTCAAAATTACAGAAAGGCTGTCTAAGATTCACACTGTCGTGACATTTATCAAAGGGACAAGATGGAAATACAACAACCCTAACTTAAAAGCAGTTAGCAAATTACAAAAAATATCCTTAAGACCATTCGTTAGAACAGATATTGAGGATATGTAAAGAAGTGTGCTATCAAAGACACTACATACCTATGCCGAGATGCTACAAACATCTTTGTTTAGTAACACTTTTGTTCTTACTTCATATACTAACCAACATGGATGCCATTCAATTACAAAAATGTGATAGCCCATGCTCAAAGACACAAAATTATGAATTATTATGTACCAACAAAACACAGTATGATGGAGTTACAGATTCCAGAGCAAGTTCTAATGCTCTGTTTTAAATTTACAAGAGTCTTGCCTATATACATTTACAAATGTCAGCTTTGAAAATGAATAGAACACTGGATTCAAATGGACTTCAATGGTTTAATACCAGTTACTATTGCAATATGATATTTTATTCACACCTGGTTTTATTTTGTCCAAATGCTGAAAATTTCTTTTGATGTTGGATGTCTTAAGTTTAGCCATTATCAACCTTTTCCTCACAACTGACTTAGAATTAAACACAAAAATAAGGTTATCAGTCTGCACTGAAACTGTAAAATAAGGGAAAATGGAAAAGCTAAGCTTCAGAGGTAATGTTAATTATTTGATATTGTATATTATATGTTCTATGTCATCTACTTTAATATGTTAATCTACACTCTCAGACCCCATTTCTATACCAATTTCATGAAGGAAAACCCTTATGACCTTCCCCAGCCCAATGAAGTCAAGATATGTGATGATTTCAACTGCAAAATCCAGGCCTCAGCCAAAGTTGAATAGCAGATACCACCAGCAAAATTAGATGAATATTCGTACACAGATTAGAAAAGCCTGACTTACTGAGATGCAAATACAGGAACAAATGCATCCACCATAGCCAAGGGAAGGTATAGGGAAACAAATAATATTTTCTGAAATAAAATACTGAATAGTTAAAACAAGATATGGCCAAGTTGAAACAATGTTCTCTCCTCTAATTTAAATGCATTGTGATAATCATGGAGGCATATCAATCACCTTTCCCTGTGTTTTATCAGAGAGGTTTCCCTACTGATGAGAGCACTGGGAGTCTGTCTTCAGGTCTATTTAAGAAACATTATTTTCAAGGGTTGGTTTTGTTTGGGGTTTTTTTACATTACTGATACATCGATCAACAGTCAGTAGTTCCTGGTTTTGTCCTGGATTTTGTTGCTGTTGTTGTTGGTATCCCTTTGGCCCTCTCCAAATTGCAAGTAATTTCCTAAATAAGGATGATCTACTAGTTGTGGGTGAGTAATTGTGGTTATGAGAAAGAAAGCAAGATTAAGCAAGTGTTTGTGGCTAAGGGCCGGATAGATGGGGAAAGAACAAATCAATCGACTAAAGTAGTAAGTAAATAAATATGAAATGAGAGAGAGATTTTAAAAAATAATTGGTGATTGTTATTTAATGTGTTCAAGAAATAGCTGAATCAAAGGTATCCATAAGTGCTCAGTACAGGTGCATCCCAGGTTCAACTGGTAGAGTGAATGGCTTATTGAAATTAACTGTCAGGATGAGAAGGTAACCACTAACAAAGGATAATGGAGGGATGGACAGACAACAGATAATGTAGGACAAAAGGAACAATTAACAAAAGAAAATAAAGACAGAGAATATGCAAGAGAAGAAAGAATCAACTGAAAGCAGGGCCTGTGGATTTACTTCTGGGTTGTACTAGTTAGACTACTCAGGTCATTAATTCCCCCTGACTTCTAGATTGCCATTTATTCACCCGAATATTCAAGAAAGTATCTGATCTGTTTTCTGGTTGTTCTTGCAGCGCCTGACTGAGGAACAGAATGCCTCACTCATTCAGGATCTTGACTGCATCCTCTAGTGGTCATATTTCATCTTCAAACAGGATTTCTAATTTCTTCTTCAGGGACTCAAGGGGCATAATGGCACCAACCCGTTAATAAATGTTTCTAATCATTGTGTTATATTTAAAACTATAGCTGTTAGAAGGCTGAACTTCTTGCAAACAAGCCTATAATTAAGTGATGATCATCATATTGACCAGAAAGTGCTAACCGGCAGTTAGTATCAAATTGTACCATTTTGTTTTGTGGTGCATCATTTGAATTTTTGTAGCAGTCTAATGCTTAATTTCTTCTGGTTGAAACATATCACTGTGTCAGAGGAGGCTGACTGCGAAGCTGGCTGAGTAGAGCACACCGTGGTGGCTCCTTCTAAACAGCCACTTTATCCATCCACTCCACCCAGCAGCCAGTATTATGGCTGCTGGAGAGAGGCAGCTCTCACCTACCCTACTTCCTTTTGCCTCTTAGCTTCTGAAAGTAGAAAAGATCCATTACCACCAGCTAACCTGCCCAGCACTTTACTATTTCCTAATCTAGTTTTTTCTACTTCTTTTTTTTTAACCACAGTCTACTTCCAGCTGCTGGAGAAGGAAAAGGAATGTTCTC
The DNA here is from genome assembly GCA_035590275.1 of Ibycter americanus. Lineage (NCBI taxonomy): Eukaryota > Metazoa > Chordata > Aves > Falconiformes > Falconidae > Ibycter > Ibycter americanus. Next base: position 37,309,105 of record JAVJGI010000040.1, read on the forward strand.
CCCAGAAAGTTAGAGGGGTGGGGTGTCCTTTCCAGTCTGACTGCTGAGCAAGCTTTCTTTCTCTCTCATTGCTGGCTGGGATTGTCTGCTTTCTAGTCTCCTTCCTATAGCTTCAGAGTAAATCAGGAAAAGAAGCATGTTTTACCCTGATGATGGTGTAAAATCTGGGGAAAAAATGTTTTCAAGCTTATGCTAAGCCATACTGATTTATCAGAATATAGGAAGATCTGTGTTTTATATTTTTGTTGTTTTCTTTCTACATTATTTTATCAAATATTTTGCAAGAAGTAAAAGAAGCATACGCTGACAAAACCATTAACAGAGAATGTCAGCTATTCAGAACGAAACAGCAATGTTTTCCAGATGTGATTGGAGATGTACAGTTAATCATTTATTATGCAAAAAGGGATACTTTTCTTACTTGGCCATCTCTAGAAAGGCATTGAAGCATGAATCTATACTGAGAACAGTCTAACTTTTCCAACTGATCGGTACTTTTCTTCTGGCTGCCATTACGGTTCATAGAAAATGCTGTTTCCCCCATCAGCATAAGGCATGAAGAGCACAGCATTGTCTGACTTGAAGACTAATATATTTCCATCAAGGTTATTTAGAAAAGAAAATAAAAACTTGTTAATTCTTATTCAACATGCTGGATACACCCTGTGTAATTTCAGGCACTACTCTATGCTTCCTTTCTATGGAGGGAGAGACAGATCTCTTCAGGGCACAACTTGGGCTTTATGTAGGCTGAATTGCCTAATTCCTCCCTGACTACAGAGGGATTTTGGAGTGAAATTTGGTGTTTGGAGTGCAGACTTTTCACCTTGGCACTTCAGTTAACGCTGGAAGTTAGGTGGATGAACCTAAGCCTAAGAGCCTGACCCAAAGCTCAGAAAGTCAATGAGAGACTTCTCATGACCTTCACCAGTTTACTGGGTGCTCATTTCTAGCCTGTGGGGAAAAAAAAGAAAAATACTGGATCTTCACAGTATCATTCACCTTTTTTATAGTTCCTGTTCAGCCTTGTTTTATTTTTCTGTGTTCTGTTCAATCCGTGTGTTCAACATCCGTTCATACATAAATGTTTCTCCTGTCTCTGATTTCTTTGCATTTTTTCATACCTCCTACTTGAGCTGTTTCCAATATACATCATATAAGTGGTGAGATTGGCTCTCTGATTCACAGTTTCCAGAATAATGCTTTAGAGTGTATTTGTGAAGAAATACACACTGTTAATTAACAACTCATTTAAAATGGTATTTAAATGACATCTTTTCTTAGTGAATCAATTTTTGGATTTCTTTCTGAAATACACTGTAAAATCCTTCTCATTTACCTTCCAGACTTTCTGAATTATTCACCTCCTTTTGGCTCACTAACAGTATGTCTCTGAAATTATCTGTAAAGAATTCTGTTGGTGCATATATTTCTCCTTTGTCTTTTGAGAATACTAGAGTAAAAGAATTTCTTTTCTTTGCCATCTCCTGATCATTTTGGATTGACTCTTTATCTTCTGGTGATCTAGCAGACCTAATGACTCTTCTGCAGGCTTTCTATCTCTGAGATACTTTAAGAATTCCTGTTTAGCTTTTCTAGGTACGTTCATGTATTTTCTTCTCTTAGCCAACTTGTATGTTCAGTTTTATTAACATCACTTTGGCTTTATTCCCACTTTTAAGAATACCTTTTTCTGACCTGAATAAATTCTTGTACTATGTCTTGTCATGTAACTAACTACAGCCCTCTAGTTTAAATATTCCTCTTTCTTGATGTTAAGTATCACAGGCAGAAGTAGGTGATCTATTTACAGTGAATAAAATTTTCCCTGAACATAAACACTTTCTGAAATTTTTAAAAATAACCTTTACAGAATTACTTGGTTTGCATTTTTTTTCTTTCTTTCTTTCTTTTTTCTTTTTCTTTTTTCTTTTTCTTTCTTTCTTTCTTACTTTCTTTCTTTCTTTGTTTTTCATTCTTTCTTTCTTTCTTTCCTTCCTTCCTTCCTTCCTTCTTTCTTTTCCACAATTACCCGACAAATATTCTATAATGTATATAGAACTCCATTGATTTTTTACAAACTTATTTGCTGCAAATGTCACTTAAGAGTTCAAAAGTTTGGCTTCTTTAACATATGCATTCATGAAATGGTCTTTGTTTTTCTGGAAAGACAACACAAGTGCTTTTATCTTCCCCTCCAACTCAGATCACAATGGCTGGGTGATATGTAAGAATATTCACCGAGACTTCCACAAGAAATTCCTCCAAAAATCTCCTGTAAAAACTGGGTTCCCTGGCTCAGCTGTAGCTGTACTATACAAAATGTAATATACTGATGACACACAGTCAAACTCTGTTATTGAGACAGAAGGAAAGGATAAAAGTCTGCTCATGAAAACTAGAAAAAGTAGTAAAAACCAGCAGTACGTTCCTGCCTCCTTCCTGTCTCCCATCCCCTTCTGTTACTGTCTTCCCTTACGTCCTCCAGTCCTAACCTGGAAAATTTGCATAACAGACTTTTGTGTCCTTATTCAAGTATTATGCAGTTTTGTGGAATGCTCCTGACTCATATTATAGTATTTTACTGTGTTTGGGATTCATAGCCATAACATGACACACCTCTGTTTCCTTCACCCACAATAGCCTACAGGATCCTTTCAATTTCAGCGCTGTGCTTCAATACCTAAAGCTAGTCTTTTCTTGCTGCATTGTTTGAGGTCAGGAATTAGGCTTTCTATTGATTACTCTGAGGCTTGAAACTCAAGTTCAGCAAACTGCCAAGTTCGTTGGAGACACACGGCATACTCTGAAGATGAGCCATACCAATTGGTTCTTAGTATGATCATGGGTGACTTATAAATACTGAAATACAGTAGACTGTATACACAGATTTTCTGAATTCAGAAATGTCAGTTATATCTAGGGATTGTCCTGGGGCCAAGCCAAGCATTTCAGGTACCCAGTCTTGCTGTAAAACTTCTTGTATCATGGCAACAGTATGGCATGGGTGGCTTTATTTGTATCCATTCTAATTTTTACTAAAACAGTGCAACATACTAGATGTTTTTCTTCATCTTTCATCTCCTCTTTCCTTAACTTTTTAAATTCCCACTGTTTAGGATACTGCACTACATTTACCTTTCCTACAGGTTTGTCTAATTTGAATACTCTTTCTCCCATACATAGTTTAATTACCAACCCCATCCTCTCAAATCAATTTTCATTAATTTTCAATATAATTCTATCTCCGCAGAAGCAAAGGACATCCCTTGCCTATAGACTCCCTGCTCACACTGCCTAATGAGCACAAATCTACAGTGCCAATTTAGCTAAGACCATGAAATGTCTTGTGAGGTGGCTCTGTTGATAGCACTGAAAATATTTCAGAGAAAGCTTCTAAACAAAACCTGAACTTAAAACTTGTTCTTAATGATGTTTGACAAGTTGATAGTGCCACCCATTTGTAAGCTTAATGTAGACTTCCCACCATACATATGCCTTTGCATTTGCTTATAACTTCAGTAAACTTTAAGTGCTTGGCTGAAATTGGCTGTGCTGAGTCTCTGCTGCAGGTTGGATATCATATGCTTTTTGTTTTGAAATTTCAGCCAAAATGATTCAGTGGCTTCTAAGAATAAGATTAGGACAAATAGATTTTTGCATGTGTATATATATATATATATATATATATGTTGTGTAAATCTTTACTGTTCCAGTGATTTTAAACTCGAACTCAAAATCTGGCAGACAGGATGATGTCTGGCATGTGCCACATTGGATTAAACTGTCCAAATTCAGCCAAGCAATGTAGCCTTAAAAAATTCTACTTACCATGCTCAGAAAAGCCGCTTGTACTGAAGAGCTGAAATTCTCCTAGGAATCCATAATAACTGAACACACTCACACTTCCCACAGTGCTGAGAGCTCACCAAAGTGCATATTCAGTCACATCCCACAGAGCCTCCACAAACCTCTTCACCCAGTTCCTATGTGTACTAAACAATGTGCATGCCATCCTCACAGAGGAACTGCAGCTTAAATAGGTCTTCTAAAATACAAATTCTCTTGGCAGCTTCCCTGTGCAACCAGGCTGCCACTATATTATCCTTATTATGGTGAAACTGAACTTTCCTTTCTTATTTTTATTCTTTTGCTGCTGGCTGTCATTGTGCAGTGCACTGGGAACTGATTGCTGTAGGAGAGCAGAAGCAGCATGTTCCTCTGTGCTAGTAGGTTGGCAGGAGCAAAAGAAGTATGGAAGAGAGATATGGGGTTTTAAAGAAGGAACTGGGGAGGGGTAAGCAGAATATGGTCTGAGGAAAAAAACGTGAAAGACCAGGAGATGGGGAAAGGAGGAGAAACTGAGGTGACAATTAGTATCAAATGAAAAATAGGAAGGACACAGGAGGCTAGGACTAGAAACAGCAGTGTACCAAATTCCAGCACCAAACTGGACTTCAGGAGATAGAGCTGGCTGGGACCAAAAGTGCAAACCACTGCAATCTTCTAAGCAAATGAGGCAAAGACATCGAGACATGCTAAGAAGCTTGTGCAGGAATATTAAAGCTGGCAGTCAGCAGGGATGGAAGCATGCATGGATAGATAGAGAAGGGAGCTGGGAGCTGACTAGAAATACAGAAGGGACACCCGAAGAATGAGCAGCAGAAGTGGACAAGAAAAATAGAGATACTGGTGTGGTGGGAAAAGTCATGTATAAAAAGAGTGGGAGGATGGATGTGGAGAGAAAATGATAGGTGAAGATAGTGATTAGTACGCAAAGAGATTGGAAATTAATGTGGGTAAAACATAGTGTCCCCCACTGCCCAAAAGTAAATCCCTGATTTTTTGTCTTATAATTCTTCTGGTTTACTGCACTACCCTTCACCAATGCTTGTCCACAGAGAGGACAAAAACCTTCTGCTACTCTCAGTTGGTTTTACTAGAGCTCAGTAGCTCTAGTAAAAGGGGCTTGTGTAGCAAATCCAAACCCACTGATGTTTCATATGACTTTCAGTACTAGTTGGTAATTTTTTTTTAGTTTGTCTTTGAAAAGTAACTATGGGATTATAGATGCAAAAGACACCCCATGTTTTTAGAACCATTAATAATATCACAGAAGTAAAATACTTTAATATCTTTAAAAATATATCAAGACACTTCCTTTGTGACACAACCTTTAATTTACGGATTAAGCTCTACCTTATGGCAAGGCCTCTTGCCTTATTCACTGCACAAAACTATTGATACTTAATTAGTGAAAAGATATTCAGGATTTTGCTTTCTTCACTATTTAACATGGGGTTATGTTTTATTTACTACATCTCTTCAACCAATTCTGAAAGCCAAATTATTCTTTTCATTATTGACTTTTTATTGCTGCACAAACATTAATGAATTTATCTTCATTATGTCCTAAGAGATGAGTAGGCAATTCTGTAATTTCAGAAAAGGGAGGTACACAGAAATTGAGGTTAAAAAATTTTACTAACTTGGAGAACCCAGTCTGATACAGATGGGACCCAATTTTTTCCAAGTACATAGCAATATATAGCACTTAATATGCTCAAAGCACAGCACTGATTGCTTTCATTTCCAGCTCTGTGTGTTCAGCACTTATTTAACACTATAGTACAGCCTCAGATCAAGCACTCAGAAAATGAAGACCACACAGTCAGTGAACTTCTATCAAAAGTCTGGGGAAGGTGACCTGCTTAGGATAAAATATAGGATCTTTCCAGCAGAGACAGATATGGAAGCAAGTTCTTCAGTTGTCTTAAACATACCCCGCTATTTCTCTTCCTAGCACCCCCAGCCTCCTTCACTACACATTTTCTGAATTTCTCAGCAAACACAGTGAGGTTCTAAAGATAGTTTCTGACATCCCTGCACAGCACCAATTCATCCATAACCCCATGCAGCTCCATTCTGTAAACTTAGAAAAGCAAGGGAGAAATGCTATGTAACCATGTAATTACAGACCATATCTCTATGTATACACATATGGTGCTGAATTAAGGTAGTACAGTGTATATTAGTCCTTGATTGTGAAAGTGGCTTTTCTGAGAGGCAGAAGCAGACCAGCTGTAATACATAAAATTATTAACCTCCCTTTTTTCCTGTACAGGCATATAAGATCAACAAGCAGTATATATTTACAGATGTTGTTATTTGAATATTATCTATAACATATAAAATCATAAAATGCATGAGTCTAGATTGTAAGGTAAAGCACAAGGATTTTCCTGCACAAATCAGGCTGAAATTCACAGGGATGGTGTGAATAAAACCTCATGTATAAATTCAACATTTTACTGATTCACTTTACCGTATTAGACTCAAGCTTAGCTAATTTAGGCATAGGATTTAGGAATAGAACTTAGGAATTTAGGAACAGTGCAGTAACTGTAGTGAGCAAGTACCATAGTGAGTGTATAGGGTCTTATTTTTATCCTGTGTACAGGCAGATAACTATGCTAATATTGATAAAATTTAATAATCCTATTAGAGTTTGCAAACAGTGCTTTCAGACATACAATAGTCAATTCACACATGTTGTAATTACAAAAAATACTGTAGCTTCCTTTGTGATGGAAAGAGAAAAGTAAAGATGAGACACAATTACAGCTGGGCAGATGTGCTATATTTGTGAAAATTATTGTTTTCTTCCTTGACACAAGGTGTTTTGATCACCTCAGCATAAATTAGCTTCACAGTCATCACTAAGCTGAAGAATGGAGCGGGTGTGTGGGGGGGGTGTGTGTGTGTAGGAAATGGATTTTATATTAGCATGGATTGGCTTTGCCTAAGTAATGGTATTCACAGAAGTTCAAACCTTCAGAGGTCATACTAAAGAAAAATGGGCTTAAGTGAACACACAGCGTTTGATATCCAGAAGTGCTCAGTGTTATCTCAGCACCCATGGACTGAAAGCTGAGCAGTTTCAAGAATCTACACAGTCTCAGAGAAATTAGCAAAACCCCATACATTAGACACAGAGGATTTTTACCAATGCAAAATAGATGGTCAACACCTGGCCTTTAAGCAGACTTTATAGACCTCATAAAACATATATCCTCCATACACACTAACCTACAAATACATTGAGAAAGTTCCACTCATTTCAAATCATGTGTTCACAAAACCATGTGTGCTGGGCTTTGAGGTCTGGGGATTATAATAGCCACTCGTTTATAGTAGTATTTCACTTGAAAAGTGGAACATGATGTGAAGTAAGCAGCAAATAACTTCCAAAATCAGAAAAAAACCCACCCTATGAAGTTTCTTATTATAACAGCAAGATTAATTTAGGCACCTTCATGAAAAAATAAAATAAATTCTGCTGCTTACTGTATAGTTAATCCATGCATCTTTAAAGACTTCTATTTTTAGTCTCATAGAGCATCTGAGCATACAATGTTGAGTTCTTTTTAAGATATGAGTAAATGACTTTATCCTTTCTTTTTAATCTTCTATGAATCTTCTTTTAAAAAATAAATTCTGTGAAAATTAACCAAGTGTTTTTTATGCACAGTCCTAGTTAGCTACCTTTATGTTGCTGATCTGTCCAGTCAGATTTGCTGATCTGGGGACATTTCTGAGGAGCACACAGGAAAGACAGGACTAGCATTTTAGATAACTGTGTGAGGTTGCAAGATGAAGCAATTACTGCAGGTACCACACTTTCCTATCTAAACACCCCTTTTTCTAGATATGCTCCCTTTATTACCCCAAAGAAGCTTGGGCAGAGATCCTCTTTCTTTCCTACATGTACAACATATTTATTTGCTTGCCACTCATGAAACCTTTAAAAATGTATTTTATGGTTAAGAACCAGTGCTCCAGTTCAACTCACTGCAGAAACTAGATTCAAAATTTTGTTTGCCTGTTGTATTTGTAGCAGCCTCTGTCCCACAAGCACAGGTTGGGGAACTGAGAGGTATGCCACCAGCTTTCTCCTCAGAATTTGTTGGGGAGATTAAATGGGGCATTATCAATTTGATATGAACACTATTTGGGAAGGAATTAGTCATCAGCCTGTCATTTTCATTCATCCAGATGCTTTGTGAAAGCTTCTACATTCGGTTAGGCCAGCATACTTAACATACTCAATACCAGCATCAGCACACATAAACATACTGGTTATGTTCTCAAATGATGAGGAAATAGGAAGAGACTCTTTATCCAAGGCTTTTCTGAATTAGTATCTATTTTGGACTGCATGTGACAATGGGGTGACATTCCTCACTCATTCCATCATGTGCAGCACACAATTTGTCAGACTAACCAGTGCCATGTTTTAGCTGATGGCTAAGAGGGACCCTATGCACGTTTCTGTATCTTCAGAGGATGTCAGCCTGGCAGGATACCGAAGGTCAAATTGATTCCACGGCTCATGCTGCTTCCAAGATCTATGCATACAAGTACAACATGGTGCTTTTGGATGCCACCTCACAAAGTCAATACAAAATAGAACTTCATAAAAAAGTCAAAATATTTTGTTCATATATATATACACAGAAAAGTGGTCAACTTTTGGAACTTTTAATCGAAGTCTCTTGATGGCTGCTATACTCATAATCTTAGCTTACAGAGTTATGCAAGAATGTGAACTTTCACTTGATAATGAAGCAGAATGAAATAATGTCATAGTTGTGGGGAAAAGAGAAGAAGAAGAAGAAGAAGAAGAGGAAGAGGGAAAAAAAATAATAAAAAAAACCCCACTTCTAAAGGCTTAAGCAAAAAGAAAGCCTAAAACTCCAACCCAAATGTGTTATAATCAACTCACAATTATCCACGGTACTACAGGGGTGGGGTTACTTAAAGCAAAACCATACGTAAACTACACTAAAGGAACACATTTAGTACATTACTTTTGAAGTAATTCACTTACTTTCACTTGTAAATAGCTACCTCTGGAATGAAGGAACAGCATTAAATCACAGTGAGCAATGCAGGCCTGGTAGAGCAATATTTATTTTGTGTCATGTATTCTGCACCTATGTGCTGCAGCCAGTGGTGTGGGCAGCAGATGGACTCTGCTTGAGCCACTACCCAGGTAGTCTATTCACAGATAATTCAAATTTGACTGCATTATAAATCTCAGGAATTTTAATGCAGTCTTATGACTGTTGAGTTATGGAGTTGAAAATATTACAAACTGTCAAAAAATATAAGCCACCCTCCAAAAACTTTCCTCCAATTAAATTCCCTTGGTTGTAACTTAGAAAAACTGTAAGCCTTGTAAAAACCTTTTTACTGAATGTCTCCACCTATGTTTTTTCCCTCCAGCTACAAGCATATGAAAAAAGTAGTTGAGAAATGAAGAAGTTGTGAAATTTGATAATTGGGTTAATGACAATAATAAAAAGAAACCCTTGAAAAATTGAGGACAAAAGAAATCTTTTATTGGAAAGATGGTTTTTTCCTTAGATGAATTATAGATCAACTCTGTGGAAAAGACTGTTTGATAATTATTCTGGGGCTCCTATGATTAAGAAAACAGTACACAGCCTGTTCCATTTTAAAGTGTCCCCACCCTTCCTTAAGCAGAAATGCAGTTACAATAATTTTATGGTACATAAAATGAAAACAGTTGGCCTACCAAGTAACAGTGAAAAAACGTACACATTTTTATTGATGTACAGTATCATTTAGAACCCTGCTGTTTCATTTGAATTGTGTTGAATCTTTTTTATCATTTCTTCATCTAACCTAATTTGCCTAAACCCCTTATTTAATATTCCTCCTACTGTTTGTTTATTTCTCACTGAAAGAGTGTAATAGCAACAGAAACAGTAATATAATATAAATAAAGGCTAGAACTGGTGGTATGTCTTCTTAGAAGTGTGAACATTCCTCTATCCCTGTCAATTCCAGTGTTTCAAGACTTTTCATTGTTAGGGGAGAATTTAATAAGACAAATAATCAGTCATGAAGAATGAAGTAGAACCCTACTAGTGACTGCTGAGCCCAAATGATGCATTGTACAAGGAAGAAGACAATACAGTAATTCTTTCTAATAGAGGACACCAAAATAAGAAGAAGCACACAAGACAAGTTCTAAGCTATTACAATGAACTCTGGGACTAAATACCAGATCTTAGCTTTTGATAAGGTTGTTTTTCATTGCTTCAGCAGCACATAGATGCCTAAAAGATGGTTTAAATGACTGGGAGGAAAAGCCTTAAAATGAAAAGGATGCCCAGCGGCACAGAGCCAATGTAGCTGGTTCATTCAAAGTGGACATTAGCTATTTCTGTGTATAGAATAAGATATTCCAAACAGCCTTAAGCCGACCTAAATTACACCAGTTTCAAAAATCTTGGGAATGTCTGAAATTTACCTCAGTTAACTCCCCCATTTTCTAATGCAGAGACACACTGGGACATCAGGGCAATTCTGGAGACAAGTACATTTGTTAACGCTCATGGTAAAAGAACATTAAAAAGTTAAAAGTTCTTAAAGAGCTGGAAAGAGAATAAAGCTTGGTTAACTACCTACATTTTAAAAATGAGAAAGCACATCGAACTTTCTTCCTGAATGGAACTATTAAACCTATTACAGAGGAAGCAAAGTGAAGTTTATAAGAATCTTGCCCTCTGAGAATTTCAATCGGTAAAAGCTGTGGAAATTTCACTTTATTGCCACCGTTCCGCCTACCACAAGGGAGCACTTGTATTATTGATTAAATTGGACATGGACAGCAGAAAAATATGTAACATTTATCAAAGCCTGCAAGTGCAAGAAAACAAAACCAGAAATTCCATTTGTTATTATGGGGTCTAGAAAAATATGATGGGTTGTACTTTAAATGCAACAGGAAAACAGTAGTGCCTGTGTTTGTGTCAGCTTTCAGAGAAACTGCCATACCTAATTCTTAGTCTCCAGAAACACCAACTTAAACCCAGCACCAGCTCACCCTCTTGGAAGCCACAGATACAGTTCAGAACTTGGCCCTTATCTCCTGACCTGGGCCAAACATCGTTAATTCTGTCATTCCACCCATATTTATGGTTTTATGCTTCAATATTTAGACCTCAAGAAGTTTCACATGTATTACCTCCCAAACTGAAAATGATTGCAAGCAAAGTGGATTTCATTCCTTTCAAGCAAGCTGGCTATAAACAGAATCTTTGGCACCTGTGAACAATCTAGCTTTCCTGACCCTCCCATCCCCTTTGGTTACCTTAGCCCGACATCTTGCTGCAGGATTTGGGGACCAGTATTGATGTTACAGGAAGATGTCTTACAAACTACAAATTCAGGAACTAAATGCCTTGGTTCTTTGTATTCAAGTATTTGTATTATTAAAACTATGACCAGATTTCTGGGGAAAGGCTTGCCCTTTGTCCTTTTTGAGCAAAGACTTGTTTGCCCATTTTAAATTGGATTGTCAATCACTTCCAAAAGGGGATCCCATTATATTTTCTACTAAAAAAATGACTAAACTAAGGAAGCTCATAACTTTCACGATATCCATGAAATGATATACTGCTGTTTTGATAGAATCATATTAATTCAGTTTAATGGAAATTAACCAAGAGATCCTTCTTTCTGAAGGCCTTATTCAAAGACCCTTCTAATATGCCTTAAAATTAATCAATATGGTGATACTCTTTCTCCATCATAGCTTATCATTATGCAAGAAACCTAATATTTGCTAAAATACAGTATCTCTTAGCCTATCAGTGGTCTTTAGATTATTTTCTATATAACAAATTCTATGCCACTTTTGCAAAAGTCTTCAATAGGTGAAGAATTAGTACAACCCACAATAGGATTTGCTCTGCTTTCTCAAGTCTGTTCCTTCAGACTAGTGAATTAGGAGGTGGACTTGTCTCTCCAATAGTTTTATAAGTCTTGAAAATCACAAAATGCACTTGGGAAAATAATTGTGCACATTCTAAACCAAAAAAATCCCATGTTGTCCACATTGCAACCAATAATGTTGCTTTTCAGATATCATGTGTGCTGCCAAGATTTCTGATAGGCATAGGTTGGAAGCACCTCTACCTCTGAATTGTCATGACAGTATCTGAGCTCTATTTTTTTTTATTAAAAACTTCTAACAATATGGGGTTGTCAGCAAACATATCTAAAAGACTTAAGAGGTTCTGTGGAAATCAGTCTGCATGGGATGTAACCGAATAATGCAAAACAGCACAACATGTATATTCCCCAATAGTGAATAATATGTCAGATAGAAAAATGCATTAGCTCAGCCACTATGTATTATAATGCATTTATTTTACTGGAATCTTTATGAAAACTAAACATACAGTTTTGGTTATTGTTACTTAACTAGCTCAATGAAATAAAGGAAGAAGGACCAACAGATGAACATTTTAGGTTTTGAAGCTGCCAGGATAAAATTATTTGATTCACAGCTACACCTAATATAGCTGAGTAACATAAACACTAATATCCTGTTTCTTACTCTGGATAGCAAATCTTGTACTGCTTAAATCTATCTCGTCCTGAACTAATGCCACTTTATAAAAAGAAGAGAAAAGCTTATCAAATATTCTTGAGAAATCTCTGTAAACAGTAAATACCAGTCCTTTATTACATGCTCTGGAACAAAGTCAAAATTCTGCTAAGTTCCTAGTGCAGAGTACAACTAACTGGAAGTTTGGATGTTTCATAAGTGAGTTTCACCGAAGGTATCACACACTGAGATTCCAGGCCCATGTGTCATGCCCTGAAACATCTGCAACAGAACATAACATTCTTAATAAATGAGATAAATAAAAGTGTGCATTTAATGAAATAATTCTGAAAATATATCTATTCACCCATGCAGATGAAAAGCTGTTTATGATTTTGCTTGGTGGGAAAGGAAATTTATAAGGGAGATTTTTCAGTTCTGTTGAAATACACCTGGAGTACTTCTATGAGAAGACAACACATGAATTAGGCAGTGTGAAAATATATATGCCACAAAGATTTTTATAAAAAGATGGTGCGCCATGATTCATATCTCTTTACATGCATCAGTAATAAAGAAAAAGCATTCTATTTTATCATATTTAATAACACACTGAAAGAAGCCACACGTACTTTAGAGTTATACAATATATTTCTATGTTTTAGTGGAAGGGAAGGTAACTACTTAGAAAATGTAGGTTTTCATTTGTATGCTAAATTAATGCTAATTATGTTACCACTTATACCACGTTCTCATCCCACTCTTGCAAATTGCTACAAACAATTAAGAGCAAAAATCCATTCAACTTAACAAAATGACAAGTTTTCTGCTACTTCAGAGTATTTTTAGGTATGGTATGTTCTTAGCCTGAGCTGGTTTTCATCTGTTCCTGTAATTCACAAGCCCTCAAAATAAATCCTTAACGCTCTCTGTGTTCCTTCTTTTTTCTTTTTTTTTTTTTTTTTTTTTTTAACACTGTTTAATCAGGATGGGGATCTGAACTGTGACTTTATCCAAACCAATCTCTTTTTAGTGTTTGGGGTTTTTGCTGTGCCAAACCACTTCTGTTGTTTCAAGCAAGGCAACGACAGCATACCTTCTTGTTATTATTTATGCATGGAAGGCCAAACCAAATGCTTGGGTGGGTCGCTGAAGACATGAAGTATGTAGTTTTTTCCATCCACAGGACCCCATTTACATTTAAATGAACTTGCTCCTTGTGAAAGATTGGCTCCAGCACAGAATACCACATGACCACAGACACTGAAATTAAATCACAATCGCAAGGATAGAAGCCACCAACATACTGCTGAAAACAACCTACAACACGTATCTGCATTGCCTTATGTATGTCAGTAATAAAGAGAAAATGTTCCATTTTATTTTATAAGATGCATCCCACTACATTTTCTTAATCCATATGTATAATAAGACACTGCTGCTCAAAGCAAGAATCAAACAAGTAACATACAAAGCTACCTCTGCCATGACTGGATTTCTCAAGAGGGGTAGGAAAATTGTCATGTGCAGCTCCAGGCTTTAAATGGATGATTTCTCCTGGCTGATGCTGGAGTGGCCCTGACTTGACAAATGTGGGAAAGTCCTCGGCTGTGAGATGGGGGCTTAGGTTGTGGGCTTGTGGTCAATTGAAAGGTTGCATTAAATGTAAATTATAGGACTGTTACTTAGATATATACCCTTCTCAACCAGGTGAAAGGCAAACAGTGCCCTGCACTAATTCACAGATGAACTGGTGATAGGCTTGCTGAATAAGGCAAGCAGGCACGCAGCAGGCAATTATAATCCTCATCTTTGAAGGAAGGAAGGAAAGGTATTTTTATATAAAACCATATTAAATTTCCTTTTTTAAGTGCCTCTATGTATTTCTCTTTTCAATTTATATGGAAAAGTATTAGGCAAAAATCTACAGCAGAACTGGCAGTAAATATCACAGTAACAATTGCTCTTTTATTAAATATTTATTGAAATAAATTCCTGTGCTTTCTCATTTTTCTTCTTCTGCTTCCAATATTTATTTACAGCTGATTATTAACATCTGCCAGTGTAACAGTTTCATCTGTACAGAAGCCGAAGGGTAAAAAAGTCACACACCCCCTCTAACATGACCTGTAGTTAGACAGAAAACAGTTTTCCCAGTCACCGCTTGGCTTCCTGTCTGTGACCTCTGAAAAGCATTGGAGGCCAGGGTTAATGGCCTTTCCAATCTCTGTGATAAGAATTCATTTTGTTCTATTACCAGCAGTTATCTCAGGAGCCTGCTGCATCACTTCAGCAGGGTTCAATCAATGAGAGGACCTAATGAAGTAACCAGCTGTAGCTCTATTTCCCTGGTCAACTCTATCAGACAAATAAGATCTATCAGTCACATCTTAAGGCCAATCCTAGAAACAGCATCCTCACATGCTGAACCCATATGCATATGAACCAATGATACCTGACTGTTTCTTTTTAATCTTTCCTTTTAATATGGCTTTTCTAACAGAAAAGGGAACAAAATAGGTTTGAAATGTTGCATTAAGAGCACAATAATGCTGGATTAAGAAATAGTGGATTTTCAGAACAGCAGGAAGCATTTGTATTAATAGCAAAAATAGAGTAAATTATATTGCATGACAGATTTTTTTTTCCCCAGCAACCCCTATTCTCCTTAGATAATACTCTTGAAAAAAAAATTTTGTTTATTATTTTCTGCCTTAAATTGCTATGTGCCATAAATAGTTTTTATTATGGGACTTAATTTTTAGTTTGTCACTTAGAAAGGAAATATAATTATGGTAATACTTTACAGTCCAATACCAGTCAAAATAATTATCCATCAATTTCATTTTATATTTAAATCAGATCACTGAAAATAAAAATGTGATTTTTGACAAAACTGTATATATATACTTTTGTGATTTGTTATAATTAACTTTATCTTCTCATACTTCAAAAAGGTCTTAATTACTTAGAAGTACAAATCTTCTTTAAAAGGCACTGGATTTTAAACGTGAAAAATAAGAAAAATAATAATAAAGGACAACTTCAGGACTTCAGAGCTGTGTACATCAAAGTATGACTTTATAATTAATTAGAGGGTACAGGAGAAAAATGCAATTCATATTGCTTGTACCAAAATATACAGTTTGACTTCATCACTAGGTGTGACAAACTAAGTTGTAGCAGGCCACTACGGGCAAATTACTGAAAGTGCTGTGGGAAGGTATGTTAGAAGAGTGTTGTATTTGCTGAAATGTTGAAAGCCATGTGTAGCTAAGTTTATTTTATTAGGTTAATCTCAATGAATCTCATGAAATGAAATTTGTACCCTTTTAACTTAACTGTGTGCTTTGTCAAATTGAAATGAAATAAAGTCTGGTTATGTGCTGCTATGGAGAAAGAGAGATGATACCCAAGAAAAAGAGCTAAAAATTATAACTATTCCACATGCATACACACTGTGCACAGAAACATCTATATAATTAAAAGTTAAGTATCATTTTGCATATAGTAACGCATCTGATGGATTATGACACACAAATTCCAGAGTACATGTGCTTCAAATAAGCGCTTATAACTCTTTTCCCTATGTGCAAAACAAGGGCATTCTTCTTTTGCAGTCTGCCTGCATTAATAAAATAATAGGGATATTACTTGTACTATCAAAGGAATTCCAAGAAATTTTCCTTTTTAATTTTAAACTACCTTAATGAAAAACAAGGGGAAGAATTTGTTTTAATAGTGCAGTTTGGTATTTAAGGAAAGCACATTTTTGCCATAGATACCTAGGTATATTTGAAAAGGACTGAAATATCTATGCTACATATGTAAACAGATAAGATTATGCCTAGCAGGCATTTTGGGAACATCTGTCAATTTTTTATGGAACGCACTGATTGTGGGCTATTGATTGCATTTAAACAAAGTTGTTTCAAAAAAAAAAAATCAGCTAACAATTCGTGTAGAAAGGACTGATCAATATTTAAATGACTCTCTTTATTGATTTAAAATTAACTTTCAATTAAGAGATCCATAGGACTCTTAACTGCGACACTTATCCATTCAAGAGAAAATAAAGGTACATTTATCGATACACTTAAACAGCAGTGGCTGGTTTCCTATTGATTCAGTCATTTGTGCTGGGATTCGTTAGCGTCATCTGACTTTAACTTGCTTACTAGGTCTTCACAGTGTGTAATACTGCAAGATGCAGGAATGTACAAAATGATACAGGGGAAGTGAACAGAATTAGAAGATGTATGCAGAGGTAAGTCATACTTATGTTTTTTACGTATCCTGATGAAGGAAGAGCCCGTTTAACAACTGCCTAGTTTTGGGGTTTGGTCAGGAACAAATCCCTGTCAACTGACCTGTTATGTACTGTTTGGAACAGGAAACATATAAATTAATGAAATCTTTAATATTGACAGGTAACAGTTCTATTGGCTCCTATCAACTCTGACAAGATCACCTATTTCTGTGTATTGATTAACATATAATCAATAAAAACTTAAGCTCATTGTTTGCAGTATGTTTTTAAGTGGCAGTATTGTGATGTCCTGCATATATTCATATATACACATATGATATCTAAGGCCAATATAATTTAATATTGTAGTTATGGAATCAGCCATCATATGGATTTTTAAAGACTTACCGAGACATTTGAAAGTAAACATTAAGTGTGTATCTCTGTTTTAGAGAAAAACTCAAATATATTTGTACTAAACAAAAATATACTACAATAGCATAGCTATAACTATAAACATGTGCAAAAGCATCAGCACATTTAGGAACACAAATTAAAACCAGGACTGTAATTACATACTTCATTATTTATATGTATTCTGGGTATTTTAGTATACTAAGGAAGCTGGACATGTAATCTCTATAGTTAATAATAGACCAAATTCATCCCAGGTGTAATTTCATTGAAGTCAATGGACCTGGAACTGCACCTGGAATGAATTTGGCCCAATGCTATGAATGCCTTCTGACTCTCGCCAGCCTAGATTTACATATAAGATATAACACAAAAATGAAATAAAAATAGAAGATGTCCAGGAGGCATAGCATGTTTACAGAGCAGAGTGGTAATAACCTTGCCTGATATATATGTGGCAGTGCTTCGCTTAGCCAGACAGTATCACTGGGAATGGGGGAGGGTTAACTCTGATGGTGGCTCAGGTTTGCCTGTGTCCCTTTGTGTCATTGCCTATTTCTTTCTCTTTTTCTCTTTCCTTCTGTTTTTGAAGCATCATACCCCAGAACCATCCAGTGAATGAAGCTGCCCCAAACTGACCCATTTATTACCTATTCATTTGCTGTGATGTAATCTCCAGGACGAAAAAAATGCTGCAATATAGTAATGTTTGAACATTAAGGCCTGTTCTGATCAACAGAGATTATTCCTTAAACTGAGAATCTCAAACAGAATGTATATAAAATCCAACTTGCATATGTGATCACCCACATTTTATTTTAAAAAAATTAGATTTTGTTAACAAATCAGATCAAATTTGTTGAAACCTGGGTGCTTTTTGTATTATGATGAGCTGCTGCTTCCATTATTTATTCTTTTCTATGTCCACTAAAGGTTAAATCATACTTACCAAAGGCTCATTTGCAGACTTATGATATGAATCAGTGATATCGTTAGAACCATAATACCACAGAAAACTGGTTATGGCCTTTTGTTGCTGGGTGGGAGTCAAGATCAGAAAGACTGGTGAGCAAATGCAAAGTAAATACCCCCTCCTAAAATGTCTAAATCACATAATGTTAGTGTAACATAATTTGGAATATATTATGACGGTTACAATTACTAAAAAGTGCATGATGCCATTATTTCCAACTGAAAATTAGATGATTATACTAATTAAGTGATAGCAGGTGGCACACGATGACTGCTACAATCTTCTCTGATGTGCAGAGAGAGATGCATGGTTTGCTGTCTAAAACACTCAGGAATAACAACAATTGGCTTAAGCAGTATTCTGTCCCAAGATGTGGAATGAGGATTCACTTTGATTTAACACTTCCTTATCACATCAAAGAGGTGAAGAGGCATCTTTATGGATTGGCTTGGGAAAAAAAAAAGTGCTACTGGTTCAGCTTCTATCCTTGTAACTAACATCTCTTGCTAGAACAGAATTACAGTATGAAATGAATTCCAATAGACTCATGTAATTCTAAAATACCAGCAACTTTCTTTTAAATTGCAACTGGCTTAAATTCATCATTACTGCTTTTAACTTCCTCAATTCAGAATTGCTATAGGTGTGCTACTGAGAGTCTCTGAGATCAAGCAAATTGGAAATGCTGTAGTAAAATAAATATTTCTCTGGCAATAAAAGCACTAAATACTTTTAAGAATATATGCAGTCATTAAAGACATTTGAGTTTTAACTCAAATTTACTAAGCAGTATTTACACATTATTTTTACAGCAGGATTTGAAGATTATTCACAATTGCATTGTTAGACAAATAATCCTCTAGTCCCATGAGTCATTCCAGAGCTTGTTTTTCTTGTCCACTCTGCTCTATGTTCAGATTGAAGTAAGTCTAAGTCATTACTATCGATTAGTTTTCCAGATCAGCCATCGTTAGTTTAAATACTATGAGATGTGGTTAAGAAGCTGCTACTCTTTTTTTTTTTTTCCGACTTTCATATGTTTCTGGAGTGTCATCTCAGTTTAACAATGGCAGAGGAGCAGATCTGCTGAAGAAGAACCATGCTGTGTGAGAATGCAACCAACATATGCCTAAGAGGCAAACCAAGTGATTCTTATAAATGACAGAAAATAAATGTTATCTAATTTCTGAAAATCTCTTATCTGGCTTTATCTGTCTCCATAGCATTCATTTCAGTTTTGTTATTGTATTTCTTACTACAGATCAAAAGCGTGGCTGATAAGACTTGAGTTTAGATATATTTGTAACATGCTATGATATCTTACAGCATAGCTAGTTCATTTAAAAAATTACTGCCTTCTCCCTCTACATCTCCCAAAGCCTTACCTGTGCCACAATTTCAAGCAATGTTTGTGCCACCTGAATTTTCACAGATGAATACAAGAGAAAGCCAAATTGGACAGTAGAAGGTGAAAAACTATTGTTCTCCCTAGGATGTTGTGCGTTACATTGTGGTGATACTCTCTTCTCAGTGGTGAGGTGTGCAAACTAAGGATACCTTACTCTTCTTCCACAAAAATTCATAGTTGTATGTGCTATGATAACAGCAAGTAGAGTGCAGAGGACGTCTGTAGCAAGGGCAAAAAAGAAAGGTCTCCAGCTCACAAGCCTAAATGAACTTCTTTATTTCTTTACAGCAAAACATGAAAGTTTGTGAAAATCACTCATCTCCATTTGTTTTATGCTTTAATAGAACTAAATGGAATGGAACTAAACTTCTGATTACAAAAAAATGCCTTATCTCCTCCATGAATACTAAACTGCTCAGAATTTAAAGTAGTATCATACAGATGTTCTTCTGTGAATTGATATAACAGTTGCATCTCTTCCAGGACAAAATTTAAGCATACTTCCTACAATGAACATGACAAATACCTCCCTCTCTGCGGCTAAAGTAAAAACCTTTACTCCTGCACCCCAGGACATTCAATTAGCTGTGCAAATGGGAATAATGGTAGACAGCTACTCAGAAGCAGCTATTGGAGAAATCTGAACTTGTTGTTCAACTAAAGAAAATAACATTATCATACCATAGGCATGAGGCCAACTCTCTCACCCTCGCATGCCACTGATTAGTTCAGCCTTAGCTGAACAAAAATCCTTAATCTTCTCTTTTTAATATTGAAGAGGTAAACCCTCTTTCACCTGCATGTGGAGTCTCCTTTTCATCAAAGCTCAGGAGATTCCAGCAACAAAATCAATGTATGCATGTTCAGAGCAGTTTTCAGGGTTTTGTAAGACAAATCTTTCAAATGGGAGCTAGTTTAATGCTATTGAGCTGAGTTTCGATCTGACAGAGTGAGTGAACAACACAGAAACAGTTCACTTACCACTGCTCACACTACAGGAGGTGGGAATCAGGTACAGCTCTGTACAAATACAGCTGTGCAATTTCTCAGCAAACTCTTACACTACCTAATCCAATGTTAAATGCAACAGTACAGTGTTTAAACAAACAAAGATTTAAGAAAGAAACATAATTTATTTCTCTATAGTAATTAGAAACAATTATGATTTTCTCATTCAAAATGGTGAAAATTAAGAGTAGCTCCACTAAATTTAACAGAGCTGTGCCAGGCTCTGTGCACTAACAGAAAGATATATCTGAACTGCAATCAACAAATATATAGTTCTGCATCTCCCTCCTGTTTTAAAACTTCCAACAACTTGTTTTCTGGGTTTGGGGTTTGGGGGTTTGGGGGTTTTTTTGAAGGAAAAAGAATATTCAAAAAAATTTAGTTAATTTTATTACCAGACATTGTAGATTAATATGAATTGTATTACAGCTTTGCACAGACAGACTTTTATTGTTACTATGCTCTGAATCTTTGAATGCCAGTACTACAATCAACTTAGGATCAGAGACATTTTATTCCTCTTCTGAGAAAATGGTATTACAGCCACATGTCCATCTCACCATTATATCATGACAGTCCCCATGATCATACATCTGATTAGAAAAATGATCGCTATTCATTTCTTTAGCTAGGCAGTATCTTGAATAAAATCTTATATTTTCCTTCATACTGTTTATATTCCTTCCTTTTAATAAACAAATTAATGAGACTCCTAAAATGCTTAGTGTAAGTATACAATCAGAGTGGCAAAATCTAAAATAAAATGAATCAAACAAAAAGAACAATACTTTAAATTTGTGTATTAGAATGACAAAATGCCCACACTACACAATTAGTTATGGCTTTTGTCAATTCCAGATTTATCAATGGAACAATATTCTACTAAGACAACCAGAGGCTAAAGCAAATAGCATTTGCACTCATCTTGTTTAAATACCAAGTTCTGGGCCCAGAAAGGTGCAAACAACAACCTGTCCTGTCATTCAGTTCAAACCCACACCTCAAAGTAAACAAGAAATGTAATTATGTTATTGTATTAACTCTATGTGAGCCCTGAATGTTCCTCCTTTCAGGATGTGCAGGTGAGTTAACTAAGGTGTCACAATAAGGGACAAATTAGTTCAGTTTCTTCTGATGTGCTTCAATATCTGTAGAATTCTGACTGATACATATATAAAAAATACGTTTCTGTAATTCCTGCAGAAGTACTAGATGGAATAATGTATCAATGCATGTTTCACACACCGAACAATACAAACTAGTATAAATGATAAGAGTGAAAAAAATACCAGATTCAGTCTAGGTTCATCGTATTGGCAAATTTCCAGCAGGCTAGCCATCTTCCTTATATTAAAAATGTCTGTTACACGGTGTAATTCAATAACTGATAACACAACATCAGCATTTTAATAGTATATAAACAACCTCACCCCTAATTACCATTTTGCTAAATTTGTCATATATTGCAGTATTATGAAAGGAGGTTCTTGGTAAAGTACTTTACCCTTTCAACAACTATTAATAATTTAATTAGCAGGTCATTTTTTACAAAAACAAAGCCTTATGTAGAAAGAGCAAGGAAGATCACAGTTGAAAGGAGAGCTCTCTTTTATGCTATAATCATGGCTTCATGGCTGCAGTAGCGTAAAATATTTTCATGGCTTATTTCTCTTTCAGCACAGCCTTTCAGTAGAAACGATACCTGCTTTTTGGTGCCATGAATAAAATCCTGTGCACATGTCTCAAAATACAAGTGCATCCATCTGGTTTGGAACTTAAAAAGAGCCATTTCGCCATGACAATTAATTTTTTACAAGTAAATTTGTGTATTTGTTTTTAAAAGAACCCATAGAGCCAGTCATGTCACTGCAGTCTTCACTTTATGAATTAGACGGGAAATACACTGTCAAAAATAGAAGCTGAATTTTCTCCCACCAAGCAGTTAGACAGTCACACCTTCCTTTTCCCTGGTATCAAGGAAGGAAGGTGAGGTGCATGGCTCAGAAAAACACTGTCGGATAGAAAATGCAGTCCTCACTCATGCATAGCCTAAGTAAGAAGCTAAACATCTGAAAAGCTTTGAATCATGGGTGACCCTGTAGCATAACAGAATTGCGTTAAATGAGCGGCTGAGAATCACAACTGTTCAGATAGCTTCTGCTATGTTCATCACATAGCAGTAATGTTCAGAGAACATAATAAGAGCTGCAACATTAATGTTTTCCGACTTTATAATCAGTGTCATATTTTGCTAATTTCCAGGCACTTTATTTACCTCATGACAGATAATGCCCCAGTTAAACTTACATCTACTGCCACAATTTCAAAATGTCATCTTGAGTTTTATAGAAACCTTATTCTTTTTAGAAGTAATTAGCCAAGGCATAGTTTGCATGGCAATTAAAAAACACTTGCTTGCAGAAGCTTGTAAGCATTGTGTAATTTTTTTCAACTACAAGTACACATGCATATTCTTGCCTCCAGCTTAAATACAGTGAATGCTGTAGTTGGTTGCACAGGAATTGTCTCAAGAACATTAAAGCAAGCCAAACACAATTGTATTCCAACTAAAATTGCTCTCTTTATACCGTGTATTGAAACTTGATAACTGTTGGTTATAAAATTCCTTTGATTTTCTGTAGGTAATAAAATACTTTGGCAATTACTATTGACAGTTCTGGATAATCTTGAAGGCTGCCTTGCCTGAAGAAGATGAGTGTTACAAATCACTCCACTGAAAGAGGGAAGAACAGCAGCAGGCAGCAGACAGGTTTCAATTTCACAATGCTGATTATCTCATTCGTGATTCTATGCATGCCTAAATCTGAGGATCCCTCAAGCAGCTATATGGACTTCTACTTTTAAAATGCCTATTACGCTTTCATACTTTTTCCTGCTTCCTGAAGAGTGCCATTTCGCCAGGCTTAAATAGCAGAAAATTGCACTGCTTTTCCTCTGCCCATCTCCTCAATCTCTATTAACCTGCACAAGAACAAAGGAGTATGATAGTCCAGCTATAGGTTGGGGAATAGGTTTGAAGTTGTTTTTCATTTACTGGTACCTATCTTCCTGATTCATAAATGTATTTGAACAATAACATTATCTTAATAAGTTATCTAATGACTGAAAGTATAGCCTTTAATTGCATCTCTATTTATACTAAGAAATACGCTGTGTATTCAGAAATACATGCAGCTATTGTTTACACGGACATCAAATGATACTGTAGTGCTGTCAGCATGTGTCAAAGCTTAAACAGAAAGGAATAAAAAAAGGAAATAGCGAAAAATGTTGCGGGTTTTTGTTTGGGTTGCGGAGAGTTTTTTCCTATTCAGTCTACAAAAGAGCAAGCAGAAGCAGCTACAAGCAGAAAGGAAAATTGTTGAAGCACCTGGTTCTAATGCTTGCGGTAGGCCTTTATTAGATGTCATAAACTGAATGATGCATTACTCTGTGGACGACTTATAGCCTGCAAATGTTGAGGTAAAATGGAGGACAAAGAATTCTTTTAAAACAAAAAGGTTAAATGTTCCTTTTCAATCAAACAATACTTATTAAATGGAGAAATCATAATAGGCTCAGAGAGATTGGATACTATTTCTGTTATTTTTTAATGTATTTCTGTATTACCTTAACAAATAAAAAGTATTTTACTTTAATAATTCACATTTTATGTAAGAATGATTTACAGTCTATCCTACATTCACCTGTATTATTAAACAAAGGAAAAACATTTAAAAATCCTATTGCTGATATAGGTTTGGCAGCCCAATCTCAAATCTAAATAATTGCATTAAAATCCACACAGGCTGTCAGCCACCACCAACAAAAAGGTAATTTTGTCCATCAGAAAATGTTTTAAAATAAGATCTGCTTTACATTTAAAAAGATAAAAGAATGTTTTCTAAAATGACAATTGCTGGTTGGCCATCGATTCTGAGCTTTAATCTCATGGCCTACTCAAATTTCCCATTATGTCTGACGGAGGCTTAGGGGGATAGAAAGGCCGAACTGTGGGCCTTCAACAAAAGTGGAGGGGGGTTACAGCATTAAGAAACACAGCTGTTGCTCACAAACTGCAAATGTTAGAATAACTCACTACTAGGTTTGGGGTTTGGGTTTTTTTTTTTCCTTGCTGCTAATAAAAACTTAAAGTGTTTTGCATGCTTTCTATAAACAGTGCACTTAAGTTTTATAATCTAGTACATCTTATTAAGCGTGAAGTCTGCTGATCCCTAAATTATTCATAACATGGTCCAGACTGATTAAGATTGGCTTGTTAAGGAGCACAAGAAGCAATTAAACTGACAAGGCAGTGCGGCCTTGATGTATACATTTATTATCACAAGAATACCCAAAGTGAATGCCCTTATTAAGCAATGAATTTCACCTCACTGGCCTTCTACCATTGCTGCCACAGGCAGAGAGAGCTAGGAACAACATGTCAAAAGCTAACTCTGAGGAAATGCCTATCTTCAAGTGAAACCGATTTTGTAATGAACCTTTCAGTTCACTCCTGAGGTAATAAATCCTGACTGGTGCATTAATTACTTGATAACATCCCATCAAAATGCAAATGCAGCACTTGACCCATAGGAATGGCTCACTAGCTGTTAACTCTTCAGGGTATACATAAATTGTCTGTTTTCTTTTATCAAACAGGGCATTTATTTCCATCTTGCTAGGGTGAATGTCACTCCCGCCACCCTCGGCCCCTCAGTGGCCTGACACCATCATTTGCAGAGGACTGTCACTATGTGCCGACATCCTAATTGTGCTACTTCTTTGCTTTGTACCTTTGAGGCAGAATTTCCAGCTCCCCCCTCCTCCTCTTCCTTTTCTGGAGGAATCTTGCATGTCAAGGACAAAGCTGTAATAGCGTTACAAAGAATGACCCCCACCTCTAAAGTACACTAATCTTTCTTTTCAATGGCAATACATTAAACAAGGAATTTAGTTCCTTGAAGTGATTAAATGAAAGCTGAACATATCTACTGAATCGCTACCCAACACAGGCGATCGTGCATGCTTTTAGCAAGAATGCCACCAAAGATATATTTACATGTTTTAAAGATGTTTCCTCAGTCCCTTCAATGAGTGTTCAATTTTGACAGTCCACAAGCAAATAACATGTCAAAAAGTAAAACAAATTTAGCAACAGTGAAATACAATGCATCACATTCTTTTCGCTTGCCAAGAAAATAGGCTGCTTTAATTACAAAAACTATTTCCACAATAAATGTTAATGAGGAGCTGCATTTTATATTTCCCCACTCAAAATGCTAATCTACATCAGTGGGTCTGGCTCTCCCACCTGGGTCAACCTGCTTTACAGTTTTTCTATTTGTCTTGAAGGCTTGGTGAAAATCCTTAATTCAGGTTACTAGGCAACCCTGCAGGTGAGAAAATATAATGTTTGGCCTACTCCATTTTCAAATACACACAGTGGCCTAATGCCTTCCAAATAGACTGTGCAAAGCATGCACTGATAATTCCCTTCTACATTTTCTAAAGGCGAGGTCAGAAGAAAATTAATTGATGCTGAAAATAATGACAGGAGAAGAAGAACCACTGAGACTTGGTGTGACTGGCATGTGATGATGTTAGCAAGAATCCCAGCATGTGACTGGACAGTGTGATGAAAAATATACTTTATGTGAAGGAAAAACAAGTTACAAAACTTAATTAGTTTTTGACACTTCTTCATAAGTTATTATCTTTTCATTTGGAACATTGCCTTGGGACATCGATACACAAGAAGAAATGAAACATTCTTACTGTAAATCTGAAGGAAAAAAGATGACTTTATATTGCTCTTCTCCTTTTACATGTCTTTTTGAATAAACAAAATATCCACTGCAGCCTAAGGTGTACAAGCCCCTGAAGATGTTTCTGCTGAGAGCATAGAATAGACTTGTTCGATGTAATAATCCTGTTACAACTGATTATGCAGTTTCACTTTTAAAAATAAAAGGGAGGAGGATTGGAATCCAAAATGGTCACACAGAAAGAAAAAGCTATAGATGAGATGCAGTTAAATTATAGCACCTACAGCAATAATGCTTCCTGTACAGCAAATGTATTTTTAATTTTTTCCACTAAGGCTTATACCTAGAAGTAATTCACACTGATTACTAAATAACCCTTGTGAGTTGCTTTGTCTTTTGAATTTTAAAAAATACACTTGCCGTGAGCAATGAATTTCATAAACCACCAGCTCTCATGCTTGATGAATCATTCTTATTTTATGCAGTGCTGTGTGATAGAGAACTGAGATAAAATATTCTATCCACAAGCTATTCAGTACAATTTATCATCAGCGGCTCACTAGTCCAGTGATAATACCTGGCTTGCAGATTGTAATGATCAGATTCTGTTTTTATTTCAAACAGGAGCGATCCGAATACCAGAGTTTTTAATTTACATACATTAGCGAGGTTCAAATGTGGCAATAGCTACAAGCAAATTCACTTGCAAACTGAATGCTTGCCTTGCATAATGGGTTCCCTTTAGCTATTACTCACCAGTGAAGTACCCAGATAAAAATGAAAACAAAGAGGAAATAAGGGAAATCATGATACAAACACCATACTGTAGACTAGGATAATTACTGAACCACAGTGAAGGTCACGTTTATATCTGTTTTAGTAATGATTTCTTATATTTTCCCTTTACATTGAAAGCATAAATGCCATCTCTTTTCCACATTATTACAGTACTGCATTCTTTGCATGCTGTAGTTTCCCAAAGTTCCAGCACACTATCATTAATAAAAATTTTTTTCTTGGTTTAAATAGGAATAAATGAAATACTGAAACAGCTGATAAATACATAAGCAACTTCAAAATCTCTGTAAATTACACCAGCCTGAACATTTAGTAAAAAACAATAGGCTTATAATAAAATACCTTTTATAGCTATATCACTTTTATACTGACCATGGTATTGAGCTTCAATTCCCAGCTGCATCATTACTAGACATTTTCTGCCACCTTTCTAAATCTGAAAAGCTTCCTACATTTAGTGAAGATTAGGTAATGCTACAAGCAATCAATAACAGCTATCAATTCCATACCTTGTTCGGAAGAACAAGTTGATTAAAAGTAAGTAAAAAGGATGGCTGAATGTGCTTTAAAACTATCTGATTTTTCTAACTACACCATCGTGACAAAAAATATTATTCACTGGCCAAAGAGGTAGGTCTTAGAAACAGTAAGGTTATGACTCAAACCAACAAAAACCAGAATATTCCAAGTTAAGTTTGATAGTCTCCTTATCTTATCACACAGCAAGGAGACAAGAAGTGAGGAAGAAAAGAAAAACAGAAAAAAAAAAGAAGGCACAGAGGCACAAGTGAAAAATGTCTTGTCAACCTCAACTTTGATTTTTTGGGCTATTCTTAATTTGTGTCAAAGCTTCAAAGTTCTCTACAAGTAGTCCTTACCTCTGGTTTTTCTTCTTTCTGGATTTTTTCCCCTCAAACAACAGTTTTTTAAAAAAAAAATGTTAAAAGTTAGAAAACGTCTATTAGTTACCAGCAACATGAAAAAAAATATTGCAGAAGCAGCCATCACAAGCTCAGTCACACACATACAAAGACAGGTAAGACTTCATTTATTAATGATCATATACATTCTTCTGCATGTGTGCAGCCCTTAGTGTGTATGCACAAATAACAGCCACATAAACCCAGATACATTTACACAAATATGATCTTAACTATTTAGCTTTTTTTCTTCTAGTACACACTAGTGACCTTCCAATCTCCTGAATCTGAATCCTGAATTTTGGCAAGTCAACCAACTTAGTAAAACTTCTAACCTTCCAAATAGGACACAAAAGAAAGGAAGTTTCTTGTGAAAGAGAGAGACTCATACAAATTCACCACATTTCCTATTTTCTAACTCTATGCCCATAGCTCAGGCAGTTTCATATTCCTCTGCTAGAGTAACTCATTTGCCTCACTAGTGGTGGGGAGAGGCAGTGAAGTGGCCAATAGCCTGAAAATGTGTTTAATCTTGATTAAATAAATGACAGAATGGAAGATGAGATCCCCCTCTTTACCATTCATCCATGACTGCTGAATGTGGCTGCCTGCAATGCCCCTAGGACCAGCTCTGCTGCAGGTGGGAGGGACTCCTGCTTCCAGAATGCCTTTACGTTTTGTTGAGGTTCCTCTCCATCTGTCCTCCTTGAGTGCTTCAGTGCAATGGGAAAATGATGGCTAGCAACTCCCAGTTTAATGCAGCTTCCATAATAAAGCTGCCAAACCTTAAGAAGCAGAAGTCGCTAGACAGTGGCCCTTTAAAATTTTAATCTAACTTATGAATAGAATCACAGACCAGATATTGCTCTTCAGGAGCTGGAGGACAAAAAGCACCAGCTAAATCGCTGAAATAGCTGCCAACAGATGCTGTTCTTGGTTTTGGAGAATAAACTTCTGTAGCCCTACAGATCCACAGAAAGTCAGAAGTTCCTTCCTCCATACAGGTCTCTTCTGTGCTGTGTCTTTCTGGTGAAATGAGTATTTCTGAATCTGGAATTGTTTATACTCGGAAAGGTAAAGTTCACCTCTCTGCTACTCAGAAAAAAAATCAATGTGTGTGGGTAATCTAAAGGAGAATAAAGAAATTGCAATATATGATATGTAGTCAAAGGACTACTCCGAAACACTTTATTGGCTGTTATTTCAGCTCATAGACTAAATAATGCTTGATCACACTGTCATAGACTGACAGGTCTGGCCCTAACAGTCTTATGCCATGTTATAGCTCTGTACAGAAACGCATCTAGTGTCCTGCAATTGTGCTCAGTTTGGGCTCTGTTGTAGAATGTAAATGTAAATTCTATTGCTTTAGATGCTGTTTGAGCACAAGAAACGCTATGCAACATTTTGCAGCTTTGATAGTAGTGTAATTACCTTTGTGTGATCACTTCAGAAGAGATTTCCTTAGAGATACAGTAACTTTATGATATTTCTGAGACTCCAATCTGGCTCAAAGTCACTACGGTAAAAATAATCCTAAGTACACTTGAAATTACAAAGACCAGGACATATGGAAAAGCAGAATTAAAACCAAATTTCACTTCTTTCCTTTCCTTTTTTTTATTTTTATTTTTATTTTTATTTTTATTTGAGGGAGCTGTAAGGCAGGTGGGAAGATTTACTTCTTGCCTACAGGAGGAGGACAAAAATCAAGCCTCAAGCTAGCAGATGAATCGATTACAGTTAAAAAGCTTTCAAAAATACTAGGTATACATTATATCTATACCTTGACAAACTGATCATCAGAGTCTTAGCTTGCTGCAAGTTTTAGATCGTCTTGCCAACTGTCTGATATGTATTTACAGTGAAAGTAATTTCTGCTGCAGTAGCATAAAGTGTGCTTCTGTGCTGCAGCATGTGACACTGGCTGATAATAAAGAAACATGGTGTGAGGCCATGCAACTTTTATAGCAATTTCAATCGCTTCATTTAATTTACAAAATAAAATAAAATAAAATAAAACAAAATAAAATAAAGAGAGAGAGAATTCTAGATTATATTCTGGCATGAAGTTTTCTCAGTGGAATGTTGCCAAACAAATAGGAAAATTAAGGAGATTCTGTGGAACTGTATAATGCTGACATCTGATGCAGTAAGTCCAATTTCTAGTGAAATAGACCAAAAATGTTGTGCCAAAAGCATTGTAAAATGTTTCTCATGTGAGAGTGAAATTCTGCTAGGAGATTGGGGGATGGGATGAAGAAGGGCGGGATGAAGGAAGGAGGGGAGAGAAAAACAGAACTCATTTGACAATGTACTTAAGTTTGCTCTTCATGAAATAAGTGATAAAATTCCACTAAATTCAGTAGCACCAGAGCAGATCTTATAAGGAGAGTGATATTTGAAATAATCAGATACTTCTAGCCAGGACAAAACCCACTCTACACTTTGTTATCACCCTCTATTTTTCTGAATATCTGACTCCTCCTCTGTCTGTCATTTTCTCCATGACAAATCAACAGAGTGCAACCCTAAAAGAACCCTTGCAAGACTGAAGGATACAATAGTTAACTTCCCTGCCTATCCTACATTTAGAGAAGGAAAAAATCTGACAAATAATCCTCACTGCCATTGTGCGGCCATTACAGTGTCCTGCGAGCCTGGACAAGTTATTAGGTCAGACGCTAACTTCCTAAGTAGAAAAATGATGTGGTCGCCTTTGTCCTCTCTACAGTAATGGCTGGAGTCAGTACTAATTAAGGCCCTGCGGCAGTGTGGTACGAGAGAGGTCAGAGACTTCTTTCTGACACCTAAACAGTGCTCAGCTCAAAGGAACTGCCCCTAATCTGAAATGATGTGATGTAGAGCTGGCCTTTCAGCTTCACTGTATATTTAAAGGAAAATGACAGTTAATGACAGGGGTGTCAAAAATGAGCAGATGGAGAGGCTAAGGAAAACATTGCTCTATGGTAAAATTTACTTACAGTTCGTCACTGTGCTTAGAATTAGAGGTTACTACGCAAATGTAGAAGGTTTGGATACCTTTCCATCATTTTGCTGAAGCAGAAAAATTATTTGCCTTATGCACATAACTCGAAGAAAGGTTGTTGACAAAGTAGGCATATTGTTCAACCATTATGCAAAAATCAGTACATACATACCACCACACAACCTACATTGCCTTCAGTTTTCTCTTATCAAAATAAAATATTAAAATAATAATAAGAACATTTAATCTCATTCAGTGGATTACTACTTTCCATTTTATCTTGTTGGGAGTAACCATTGCAGTAATTAATCTTCTAGTCATTTTCTTTCTCCCCTTCAGGCATGGAACTTGGGAAACAAAAGCAATATTCAAAACAGAAACCAAGATTTATTGTCAGTTAGTCATAATAGACACCTGCACAGATTACTAATTACTACAAAACCATAAGGTCTGCTGGCACAAATCCTTTCCCATTCTCTCTTTTTATCCACCCCTAGTGACACACCTGCAAGCCTTTAATTGATGTTGTATTTATCTCAGGAGTCCTTGTTAGCATTGCATTATAGCGTCACCATACACGATGCTATAGTTAAGGTTCAGTCAGCATTTCCACTGTTGAGGCTTCCCTCCTTCCTTTCTCTCCTTCCCTTCCAACCCCCTTCTCCAAGGCTTTTTACGAAAACTTGCTCCAGGCAAAAAATTGAGTAGTGAGGTCTCAATCCAGGCTCATATGATTCTTTTAATCAAACTAGAAAGAGAATTCATTTGGAATGTTTTAAAGTTATATATAAAAAGCGAAAACAAACAAACAAAAAAATCCCCCAAAGTTTTTCAGGTTCACATAGTTGAATCATTTCTTTCATGTATATTAAAATAATAAAAATTTAGCAAGTAGTTGGCCCACCATAGGGAGTTGTAACATCTGGTATTTCACTCGAAAGTCAAAAGGGATAAGATCCATAGTCACTAAAAAAGAGGTTTTCAAAGAAGTATTGTAATGACTTCCTATAAAATATACTAGTAAACATTTAGAATATGAATGGGAAAAAATCATTATCAAACAGAGCATAGATAATGTAATTTCTGCCCCCAAATGACATATATTATTTAATACTTTTGCTTTACAATTGTAAGCAGCTCCTATCTATATGTTCCAGAGGACATATTTGACTTATTTGTATACAACTGCTCAATATTATTACCTTTTCCAAACTAATTTTTGGTAATTAATATATTCAGTGATATTGTAGAGCTTCCATTACATATATGGAAGCTGGCATCTATCTATATATGTCTATCTCTATATGTATAAAGCCAGAAGGGCAAAGTCATTTCAGTCCATGGCTCTGCCTAAGTTAGAAGGGGGAAAAGATAAGAAAACAGGGAAAAATGAAGGGAAATCAGTTTGCCTCAGTCCTGTGTCATGTGGCATATGACAGAGACAGCGTTTAAGAAACATTTTTTTACTGTGTAGGTTCTCCCTACACAGCCCAGGCCTCAATTCAGCAAGCTAATTAAAGATTGTACCACATTAATTCAGGATACTGTTTTACATTTCTTGTTGAAGTGGGCCTGGCACAGCCTAAGTATTTCTGTTCCTTTCTCCTGAAGGCCCATTAGAATCTGACTTACCACTCAACATGTTGCTGTAACAACAAAAAAAAACCCAAAAAGACCCAACAACCCAGCAACAAAATCCCAACCAACCAACAACCTTAAACAAGTCAACTGGCTTTAATGTGACTCTTAATTCTACCTAGTCAATAGATTCTAATTAAAAGATTAATTGTGACCAGTGAGTACATTACCCAAGTTTAGGCTAGTTCAGATTAGCTTTGGTTTTTATCATGTTTGGACGAGATTCATTGAAATTAAATCCTCTTCTATTGCCAGAACAATTTGCCCTACAGGAAAGGTCAGCAGCAAGGACCCAGGGCCTTTTCTGTGGCATCCCACCTGGGCTAGGTAACTACCAATTGACCCTGAGCTCAATATGTGTCATGCTGCCCACAAGCAATTATTGCACTGATTCATTTACAGATTATTCAAAGAGCTTGATCTCACGGTTGCATGTTGTGGACCACACTGGGAAACGCTAGCTGAAACCTCTGCAAGGTGAGGCTGACATGACTGCAAACTGAACTCCACTTCTGCCTTCTTTTTCAAACAGTGTAGCTGATTCCTCCTTCCCAATGAGCAGGGGTAACTCCAGCAGAGAAGAGTTTGGCATAGGATGCAAGCCCTTGTCTGCAAGGGATCTTTGAATGGGACACTGCCCTGCTTGAGTTTCCTGTGATTTATGCAGACTTTGGAAGAATTTCTTGGATCTTACACCCCATTATACCTCTACCTCTCCACACAGCTTCTACTCTGAGGCTGCAATGTGTTTTACATGTTTTGTGTATTATAAACTGGTATTGTTCCACGGGCCTGATTCAAGTTAGGCCTTGCAGCTCTTTTTGCAATCTGAGTCTGAACATATCCTACAAACAGCTGTTCTACTTCAAAACATATTGCTTAGAAAAAAAGTATTAGATAAATGCTTTTTTGAAACAACCAGCACCCAACATGAGTCCAACTTAACTAAATTTCTGTCATTTCACAATTATCTACACATCTCTATTTTCCTCTGACATCGTCATTCCCAGTAGGTTTTGGAGCCTAAGTCACACTTTTCCTTTTCCTACTGTCCCTCCTGAGACACTCTCCATTATTAACCTCTGTAGGTATTCTTTGTTCTCCTGTGCTCACAGCTTAAGCCTGGTCTGCTGAAAACTAGATGTCTGGAAAACTTGCCAGAAGCTGGGATGCTATGCCAGGGAAGCATGACTATATGCTTGACCTCTTCCTCTGTTCATTCCCTTAGCATCTGCTACTGACGGCTGTAAGGTTCCTATTACAAAACCATCTACTAGTGCCAACACTGTCCCGTAACCAGAAGTATTAGCTGGTAAAGAACAATCTGAGCCCATTTGTTTTCCTTTCTGCCTGTGTTTAGTCATATTTGTTGACTGAAAATCAACATATCCAAACATTAAACCTCATCCCAGTAACCAGTAACACACAGTTGCCATGAATAATAATGATCTTAAGGACACCTCAGAATCCACTGAATGACTAAATTTAATATCTAAATTTCATATTTAATTATGGAATATGAGCTGGAATCTAAACTTGCATGAGCTGGAATATAAACCTGGGATAAATAATTGTCCTCAATCTATAGCGGATGTATCCATGTACTCTGAACTGGGTCAGCCATCTCTGTACTGTGTTCCATTGCTGATACAGATGCAACTCCAAACAGATGGGACTCTTCACAGAGAAACGCACTTTACGTCTTTCTTCTAAAACTGGATTTCACTTCTCTTGCAAACAATTAGGTAAAATTTGGGGTACTGCTGGAAGCTGAGAGCTCCTAGGAGACATACTAATTCACTTCTAGAAATGGGGAGCATTTAGAAATATATTACTCTCTTATGGATCACATTCATTACTCCACCAATGGCCAGAGCAAAGTCTATGCACCAGTTAAAATCCATTTAAACTGCATTTTGAGGGCTTAAGTGAGGCTTAAATGATGCCTAGGTTTTCTGCTACCCTTCTGCAGAGAGGATGAATCTTACCCTTATGTGAACTAATCAGTCTGGATGTTCTCTCTTCCATTTAAAATCAGTGAATTATTAATCTTTATGTGTACAGTAACTTCTTGAAGCATATTTTATATGCAAATTCATATTAACATCATAGCAACATCTATAATACAGACTGAAATAAATTATGAGGTACTGTGTAAGGCATCCTAGCCATTATGACCTATCAAGTCAAAAATCCAGTGAAATTAAAAAAAAATTATGCCCTTTAAATACATATTTACATAATAGACTGTAATGACTCAGAAAAAAATCTCTTACAGCATGTAAATAATGCATGTTTTTAGATTTGTCTAAATACATATGCACATGTATTTACATAGTAACGTGACAGGTTGCAAAGAAACTAAATGAACTGGTTTGTATGTTTGTATAGTCTTGTGCACTACATGAGTGTTTTTAAACACTTAGAAGAGAAAAATTGAAATTGTACATCCACCCCTTATATTGAAGCAAAGACTTGATTTCCTACTCCTCCAGAAAAACTTAGCACTTATGTTCAATTTCAAATCAATATTCTCAGGCTTTCCAACAATTTATTGTAGATATTTTTAATTCAAGATCTTCACACTACCTGCATGTTGACATACTACCAGCAATGCCACTAATCTACAACAAGAGAAGATGGTAGCATTTACAGGTAAGAAATCCAGATTTAAACCCTCACATAAATTTTAACTGGCAATAGATTTTGTGATTTGAGTTATAAAAGGTGGAAGATTGATGATTAATTTGAATGGACATTCTGAAAATGTTGACCTTGCAAAAGCTGTAAGTTTGTGAGAACACATCTACTGCCTGCCATGCCGCTTCAACATCACTTGTGTCTCATCAAAGTTTATACTTCTAATTCAGAAACCTAGAAACACTGAAACGTGCATAGAGTTTACTTGAATGAGTAGTGACACACAAGCCACTATAAACTCTTTAGTGAGCAGAAATTATTTGAATATTAAAACATTTGACACTACGCCTCTTTCCTTTTAGCAACTTCAACAAATATTCAGATCCTATGCTATGTAGCAGGTAGCTAGATAGATTAGTAGACACGCAAACAGACAGAAGAACCTACTGTGACTCAATCTACAGGTTTACACAAGAGTCTCTCAAAGGCACAAATGAATACTTCCTATTGACTGTAAGTGCTGTTTCATCACTAGTAGCTACCTTCTGATAGGAACTTTGTAGCATTCTGTGAAGATAAAAACAGCCACTCCTCATACTGTTAGTCTACTGAAAGTCTTTGTATTTGAAATAAAAATAATATCAACAGTCAAGCATGCTAATGTCCATAATCACTGTAGATTATGTCAGTGGTCACCAACCTACCCCATGAAAACATAAGGTAACAATTTAGCCTTATATAACTACTTTCAGAGAAGAATACTCATAGGAAACTTAAGTAGTATGGGAATTATAACATATATTCTAAAAATAGAATGTTTTGGGATTCTTTGTTTTTTCTTTTATTTTTTGTTTTTTTTTTTTTTTTTTTTTTGCTACATGGAATATTTCCATATAAAGCGCTGTGTGCAGAATTTTGCACTCAGTTTCCATTGTTGAAATTATACCAGTCTCAATTTAGAGTTAGTGAAGAGGTGTTTAGTGATTTTAATTCTGAATGGAACACTGGAAGGTGCCAGGAAAGCAATAGCTTTAGCCTACAAATAACAGCATCCAACCACAGAGGAGAAAAAGGAGAAAATGTACCCTCCCTCGTTACATATATAGTAAAAATAATGCTGAAATTGCAGGCAGTTGCTTATCTTTATGATCTGGACAGTGTGCCTCGTTTTCATTTTCTCTCTCACAAAGACAGATTGAATCTGTAAAGACGGTTTCTTACAGTTTGAAAAGAGGAACAAAAGGAAGCTATAATATAAATTAATAAGAGAAGTCAAAGATTTGTTGACTCAAGTTGTGTTAAGAAATATGTAATTTTGGACTCGCTTTTTAGGAAACTGCAATCTCATCAAAATGTCTGATATAAAAAGCAATATTCAGGTTTTTGGGTTTGCCAACAAGCACAAAGATGAGACATATTATGGACATTAATTTTTGCTTGCTTATCTTACATTGTGTCAACTTATATTCACAATGCTGTATTTCAATAATTGTTCACAATTTGAAAAAGAAATGGAGAAAGGGGAAAGGAAAATGAATATAAATACACTTCATTAAAGAGCTCGTTTGATTATTCATTTTTTCGAAATACTTGATGACAAATCTTCTGTATTATAAAACATATTTTGCCAAGAAAGTGAATCAAAATTATGATGTCAGCACAAAGAATGCATTCAAATGCATAAAAATATTTGGCTGGGTGTGTAAGGACTCCAGAATGAAATTCCAAACTCTGTGTGTGTTATGAAGCTTACTTAGGTTTAGTCATTCCTTGGGGTTTTGGGGTGGGATTTTTTGGGGGTTTTTTCCCTATTATTAGTGATTATATGTTTTCCTGGAAGATTAAAAAAAAAAAAGTGTCTATAAGCAAAACTACTGTATTCCTTGTGTACATTTTAACTGCCCTCCAAATAATTACAGAGTGGAGACTTGGCTGTCATTCATGTGTATCTATTCCATTGTGTGAAGAGAAAAAGAAAATGGTTGCCCATACATTAGCACATCACCCATGGCTAGTGCAATGACAAGATAGATTAGGATGTATATTAAATCTCACACATGACTGCCTTTCTGTATCAAGGTAAAAAATACTTGCTCTTACATACATTAGGGACTAGTGTTGGACTGACATCTACATTAATATTGACAGCATATCAACGTTTTTTACATTAACTGAGTCAATAACTAGTCTAAACCTGGTAAAACTTAGATAACAAAAATGAACAAAATATCTCGCAAACAGCATTAGATTCTTGCATCTAAGGAAAGAAAATTAACCCCCAAATACTACATTGCTTTTCTGAATTATCAATCCTACAGCAATACATCAACCAGTGTATACAGCTGTGACTTGGTAATCCAATCTCATTTGTCAAACAAGAATTCTAGTAGATAAGGAATGCTTCTAGGAAAAGAAAACCCTGCACAGACAATAACATAAATATTATATACATAGGAGGCTGATTATAAAAAGCTGGATTAGCATCACTGTATTACTTCACCTCCTAAACATTACTTTCAGAGACATGATGAAATTGTCAGGCAGTAATCCTACTTCCACAATAGCTGCTCGTGACAAATGCACACAAAACCTGCACAAATGCAAGACCGTTTTCCTATTTTACAGGGGAGTTAAAATGTTTATTTGTATTTTCCATGTTAAAAAAAACCTTAAATCAAAAACACTATGTAGATTAGCTTAGGAAAGAGATTTCATTATTTACCTTTGCTGTAAAATCTCCAGTAAATAAGCAGTCGCTTCTCATTCCAAGCCAATGTCTTGGTTTCATTAATAATTAAACATTGTTTTCCAATGATATCTAGCTATTTCTTACTCTGATCTTTGAAATATATTATCTTCCAAATGAAGCTCAAAAAATACTATTAATGCTTTTAAGGTGTCCACACATTTTATGAACATGCACATGAATGCTAAGAGATAACAGTGTTCATTCTCCCAGATTCACTGTGCTCACAGTGTTAGTGAAAAGGGAGAAATGCTAGGGAATCAATACACAAAAACTTTTGGAAACGGTGTCCATGAGATTCAGTTATTGGCCCAAAGCTGGTATGTAAGATATAATTTCATTCTTAGCAATTAGGTTGCTACGGTCGGAAGCATCCCAGAGCATTATTACCGGGCAAAAACAAAAGCATGAGGCAGCCATGCAAAGTTTTTAGATTTTAAACACACCAAGGAGCAACGTTTCAAGTGTCATTCATCTCAGAAGTCAGAGAAGCTTTTGTTCAACCATCTTTCTCACTAACGGCTACCTTTTCTCTGCTTTAGTGTACTGTGGAAGATGATGAGGGTTAAAGTGATATTCTCAGCAATATTTATCTCCAAACGATTCCATCTTTCATTTATGCAAGTCCTTGAGAACAGTGATGAAACACACCATGAAAAACCTAGGCTTATGGACATGAGCTTTTCCATCAGGCAATACTATGAGTAAACAATGGGCAGGAAGAAGAGGCCTCTCTCTTCTGTTCTGCTAATGCTCTTCTAGGCTCTTCTAGCTAAACATATAAAAGAAAAAGATGTAGAGAAATGCCTGGCACAGAATTGGAACTAGCACTCTAGTGCTTGAGACGTTGACAGCATTCAAGCTGATTAATTAATATCAGTAAAGCCCACTGCAAAAGGTTAAAAGAGCACTTTAACATGCAGTGATATTATCATGATCATTAGGATGGCATATTTCTGTCTTTGCTAATGTATCTTCTTTTATCAGCTCAATAAACTGATGTAGGAGTGCAATTTTTCAATTATGTTTTCATAAACAGATGGCAGAATTTAAAAAAAATTAATCTTTAGAATAATGGTACAGTTATGAGGCTTGTACTTTTACAGTTTTTGCTCTGAAGCTTTTGATACCAAATCCCAGTAATGCCAATCTCCTTAGTTAAGAGTAGTTTCATATTCCTAGGTTGCTGTATAATGATCTCTGATCTGATTGTTTCAATGTGAAGAGATATGGATGACTGTAGGTAGTAAGCTTAATTTATTAAATAACAGGGATATTAATCTGTTTGTCAAATTTCATAGACATTTTAACAAAAGTTTAACCTCCCTGAAGACTATCCTTTTGAGCTAAAACATGCTGTTGCAGGGCAGAAACTATACTTAAGTGTTATTGCAGAACGCATCTTTTGTTCCTAAATTTTATTCCTAACAAGGGCTAAATGATGCCCCATTTATAACATTTTCAATTTGCAGAGTCCACATGTGGCCACATCCTAGGATTGCCAGACACACTGTACGTTTCAGAAAGCTAAACCTCATAAATCTCCAGAAATTCCTCACATCTATTATGTTTACCTTCTGCTGCTGATGAGCCTGTTGGGCTCTGTACAGAGGAAATTACAAGCGCTCCAGAAGATTTGGCAAGAAGATGCTAGAAGAAACAATGGGCAAAAAAAAAAAAAAAAAAAATTCTTAACTGAAACATCACATCCAGCTTTGGCTACCATTTACATATTTGAGATTACAGCTAGTAAAATGGAAATTCCATTGAAATGGAATAAATTGTTTTCAAAAATCCCTATCTGATTAGTGTTAGTTATGTCTGAAATTAAACGTGTTAAGCTACACTTGGTGTAACTTATGGAACTCGGCTGAAGTCTAACATTCATACTGAAGTTTAGTCTCTTTATACACTTTTCCAGTTAAGAACAAAAGGCAGTTGTATCCTACAGCTTTTTTTGCCTACCATCTTCTTGCTCATTTCTATTAATCTATATGATAAAATGTCTTCCTTTACTTAATAGATGTTTGGAGACTGTTGTAACAGCTGCTAAC
>JAVJGI010000040.1:37354136-37401636 GCA_035590275.1 Ibycter americanus
ATTAAATACCAATTGACAGAAAAGTTACAAGTCTGTGACTGTATTTTCCCCCACTCTTCCCTAAGCCACAGTAAAAAAGAAAATGTCAGCCCAAGCACCTGAATGTTATGGATCATCACCTGTGAAAACAAACATCATAATTAGTCTCATCAAAACTCTCGAAAAAAGTTCAAAGGAAGAGATTTGTAAGTACCTTGAGCTCGTTATCTTTTCCTACAGTATCCACATCTAAAAAATATACCTGAGCCTTGACCAATACAGGAGCAGGTCTCTTCTGTGCCAGTCAAACAGCATATCCCCCCCCCCCCCCGCCAACCCCCAGCTTCCAAAAAGGAAAAGGCAATCCACAATATTACCTTCTCTGCTGCCTCAGATATACGGATTTGCCTAAGGCCAAAGAAAGGGGAGGTGGAAAAGATTTTCACAACAAAACACACAAAAGCACTTTCTAGAATGGGAGATGAAATTAAACTCTGTTTTTTTCTTATGTAAATCAAGTAACCATTTAGACCAATTAGTATGCAACCAATGTTTTTTCTAGAATTTAATCCCGTGTTTATTAATAAAGCAGACAGGTCAACTCACAAAACAGACTGCCTTCCTGCAAGGCAAACAGAGCTTTCCTTTCCATACAGTGTACCTGGGGGGGATTCTTACACCAGTTGGTCCATAATGAATAAAAATTACATTAATATAAAGGAGCAAGGAGAATCTGAAAGCCTCATTTCCTTTTGTCTACCTCCAGCACTGTCCAGTGCAGAATATCATTCCTTGTAACTTGGATGTGTGAAGAACAGCAGGCTCTGCCTTTCAGCTTGCCTCATCAGCTGTGAGTTTTAATTTGAAGCACTTTTGCATTAAACTTACTTTTTTGCCAGCCCATCCTCACTAATGTTGCACCACCTAAAGCATTCAGCCACTACTCTCCCCCCAAGCTAGCCAAGCATATCAAGTGTGCCTGCAACACTCACAGCCTAATGAACAATGCACAAAAACAAAAGGAACAGCAAGACTCCTATTATCTGATCTTCCGTAAAACACAAAAACTGCCTTCTCTGGTACAGAGGAAGTGCCAGTAAGCCTGCAGGTGTGAGCCAGTTAAAAGAAAAGGCTTTGGCTAAATAGATTCTTTGACTACCAGGGATTAGAGTCATGGCACCAGTGGTAACACGCATCTTTTCCTTTAATTTACAAAATTTTCTCACGAGTTTGCAAGAGTTCACCCCATCAGGGGCTTTCTGAGGCCATTGAAATGTCTTAAGTTTTAATTAAGTTG
The DNA here is from genome assembly GCA_035590275.1 of Ibycter americanus. Lineage (NCBI taxonomy): Eukaryota > Metazoa > Chordata > Aves > Falconiformes > Falconidae > Ibycter > Ibycter americanus. Next base: position 37,355,413 of record JAVJGI010000040.1, read on the forward strand.
GAGTTGTCAGAAGAAAGCTTTTTTGGCACAGAGTCAGGGTCATTAATTACTGCTATCTTTGTTTCTTTCAGAAAAAAGAACTCTACTGACTTGTTGGGTTACTTATACAGCCTACATTTTCTATCCTGCAGTCCTTATTCACCTCCAAGCAAGGCTTGATTAAGCAGTTTACCAATTACTTCCATCAATCTGATTTACAAATCCTATGGGTAATCTTAACTTCAGAAGCTTTTCTCTCTGCTGATTTGAGGTACAGTAGTAATGAAAGCAGCATTACTATTAGAACCACAAAGCATTTTAAAATTCTAGATTTTCCATCCTAAATGGTACTTGAATCACATTCCCGATTTTATCATTTTGTACCCGTCCTCTTACATGCTTGTAGCAGGATTGACAGTTATTAGCAGACACAAGCTACACTGCATAAAACTAAGCAGTATAAACATAATTCCCTTGCTATCTTGCAATTATGGGGTAAAAGTTCATGTTTTCTATCAGTCAAATACCTGCAAGCAAGCTAGCATTCAAATCACAGGACATACTATCTGCATTTGATAATAGTAGAAAATTTATTGCTAGGTGTCATTTACCAAAAAATTTAAAAGTCCAGAATAATTAACTGAAATTGTTACCCCATAACAATTATTCACTGGCCTAAGTAAAGGCTAATTTGTAGGCTTTGTTTCCACCAGATGCATTCACATCATAAAAAAGCCAACACCTTAACTGGCACTAATTTGCTGCTTCATCAGAGTTTGAGATATGGGGAATGCAGTGTCTCCCTCATTCCTAGAGATAATGGCCTCAAGTCTCAGTGTGAAATATAATATTATATAGCAATATGCTATATATCTGTTTCATAGATAAACTGAAGATTTTGATTTCCTTGCCTGTCCATTCTTTGTTTCTTGTGATCACTAACTCCATATGCATACATAATTAACAGATATCCTCAAACACAAATACACCACAGTTTGATAGTCCTATATTTGTAGATATCCAGTAAATTCTTGGGTTTATACAAAGAATTCTGCATAAATACCATCACCATTATTAGAAAGCTTGATAACTGTGTATCTTTCTAAATACACTGCTTGTTCTTCTAAATGAAGTTTATTTTATCAAAATCCTCAAATTCCTTGAAGCCTGCAAAAGGCCTATGTTAAACTACATATTTTGTACTGTTTTTAATAAAAACACTGGCAAAATAATGTTTTTTCAGAAACCCTGACTTGGATTTCTGATTTATGGAGTATACTTTACCATTTTGAGCTACTCAGCTCAGCAAGTGGTTGCTCAGAGACTGCAAGACTTGAAATGTCTGTGGCGTAGTATAAATTATTTTGATCCTCCCTTGGGTATTTACTTAATTTCTCACCATTTACTGTACTTCGCATAAAATGGCAGAAGTGAGATAGAAACTATTAAAAAGCTAGGAACACCACCAAGTACATTAACCAGCTCTGGGAAGTTAGATACCTGCAACAGAGGCAATCCACGGTTAAAGGAACGATTTTGCTGCTATGCATTATGTTTCTGTGTTAACTCTGTTTCCTAAATCCACCACCAAAAACAACAATCCCATAGAAATTACAGTGGCTATTTATTTCATAAAATATTGAAAACTGATACTACAAAGAGATTACAAAACTGTGTTGAAACTTCTTATAAAATAGCCTTCTCTTTATTTGTGGCATTTTAGTGTAATAATTTTATTGTGGCGCTGATTGCCAAAGCATCATGGGATTGCATCAATCCTTGTTACTGTTTTCATTTTTTTCACCTTAGTTAAGATCATCTCTAACACCAAAAGCAACCCAGCCAATTTATTTATGTCTACAGGATGAATCTATATAGAAATACATAGCTGCCATCATATCCCTGAATTCTCTCTTTCCACATACAATCCCATTGTCACCATCTTGGCCAGTGTATTCTTGCAACTTTTGCTGCTGAAGTGCCTTTGAAGTGGGAGACTGGGACAACCAAACCTCAGTGACATGGTCTCCCACCCTTATGTTTTTCAGGCTGCAGCTACCGCTACTGTGAGTTATGGTACCTGCACCTACAGCACTGGGAATGGACTGTTTAGAACTTCGGGCTGTTTTCTCTTTCCTCTAGCAAGGACTTTACCCAGCCTTTTCAGAACTCCACCTTACTTTTATTACTTTTCTTTTGCAGTTGAACAATATCTTTAAAATCCAGCTCTCTGTTTAAATAAATACACACAGAAATAAATACACTGATAAGAAAAGACCTACCAGACTGGCAGTGTCAAAAAACCCTTTAAGAGGCTTACACATTTTATTCCACAGCTAAATGTGCAATTCTAGCCCTTTTTAGCCATGATGACAAATGGGAAACTTCAGCAGCCCAGTTCCAATATTAAATGCTGTGCATGTGTACCAGCATATATGTTTTAAAAATCAGAAACCTTTACATGAACACAGTAAATCAAAAGCTGTTTTAACAAGCTGATTTAACAAGATATTAAGATGTGTATTCAACAGAGAAGGTGGAGACAAGCTCCGTAAATGGACCAACACAAATGTAGCACAAGTACTATGATAAAAAATAAAAGTTTGTAAATCTTTTCCGAATCTGGAGTCCTCTGTTTATAACCCTTAATTTGGTTGTTAGGGCAAACAAGCAACTACTGTTTCATTCAATATTGCTTGGAAATACTGCATTATTCTCTTGTAGTTTTGGTCCTTTGCATGATTCTAACTTTGTATGTATAAATATTAACCATGCTACTTGACCTGAAGAGTGTCTCTCTGTCTTAATAAGTGTACTGCTAATATGTCTAAGGATGAAAAAAAAACCCAACATGGTAAAGTAACATTACACTAGAAGAACCTCCTAAATGGGGTATTTCATTATGAAGTTCCATTTCTGTTCTATATCAAGCAACAGGTTCTAAGACTTGGGAGGCAGGTTTATCTACCAGTAGCAAAAATGGTCAGTGTTAGAGAGAGCATTCAACTGTATTGACAGCTTCGTTGAAGGTCAACAAACAAGTACCTTACCATGCTGATATTAAGAGATACTTTTATAAAGTAAAAGAGCGAGCAGTGGATCCTTTCATTTTAATAAAAATGAATATTCAATGACATTAGTAACTAAAAATCTTTGTTGGTTCCTTCTATAATAGAAACATTACTGAAATACATATTTCTCCATTTCATTTTCTTATCAATATGTCAATACACATACTTATATTCTGCAGTAGTTGGTGTGACGTGAAAAACTATAAAGGATAATATCTACATATTCCCTGTTCTGTGAAGGACATGGGCAAGAGAGATATGCTTATCTAGCAGCCTGGGATCTCATCTGACTGTTTGTATTAACTTGAGGCAATAAACATGCTTTTGGATCTAGAAATAGAGCATTGGTAAAAAAGCCCAGGCTGACCTGGCAAAATAGGACCTGGCTGGCTTTCTAGAATCACTAAAAGCAGAGAAAACCAACGGGATACAAATCAAAAGGTCTGCAGCACCCACACATGCCTGGAGCAACAGCTGTACTTACTGAAGGACTATTAGCAACTGTTTCATCCTTTTGTACCCTACTTCAGGAGCCACTGTTTTGAAGGTCAGTATTCCCTGCATTTCTGCTTCTGCCACAGAAAGCCCTCTTCCAGGGGAGCAGACTTAGATGAAAAAAATAAGTCAAATAAGTCACATATGCAAAATTTCAGATTAATTTATCAAGTTCACTACCTGACTACGTTAGAGCATGGCATGCATATTAGTGTAGATAGATATGGGTGGATAGATTGATTGATTGATTGATTTACACACATATAATGTGACTTTTGACTGAGTGGCTGAAAAATACTCAAACTGCAAATGTCCAAAAATCTAAACATACAGGTAAGGATAAGCATGTTTTAAAATGGTCTTTTCTTCTGGGTAGCCTTCTTTCATCTACTGTCTCAGGGAAGAAAACAAGCACATCCTACTACAGGTCACCTTGCAACAAACTGAACCACTTGGGCTAAGGGCAGTTTATTATGGCTAGTTCAGTGCTAAGATGTCATGGTTAACAAAATATCTGACCCAGAAAAAACTGAAATTAACATGTTTGATGTGCAAAGATACTTGGTTAAACAATAACTACAGTTCATTTTACTTGCCTTGTATGGAAACATGAAAATTAAAGCTGAAAAAGACAGCAGCATTCATCCATCCATGCAGAATGACTTCCTATTATATGCTTCAAAATTCATTGTCCAGTCTCATTTCACTATGAGAGAGCTTCCAATTACTACACCTATTCATATCTATTATTGTTTTATGACATGCCTAAAGCTGTGTGCAGTATTATATCTTATCACAGTCTATAGAAGGGGTCTATGCCATTTGTGTTCTACAACATGACACAAGGAAGAACAGAACTGTTGGGGAGGGGGGCCAGTTAGTTGCCGTATCATATTGCAAACTCGTACCCAATTTGCTGCCCACTATCACCCCTAGGCCCTTTTTCAACATCAGTTCTTTACAAGCATCTTTCTTCTGCTGAATACCTGCATTTTGCATTATTATTTCAGCAGATGTATCAGATTCCATTTGCCAGGTTGAATCCCATTTTATGATTTCCTGTCCATATTTCTAACCTGTCCTCACTTCTTTTTATATCTTCACACTCTGTCCTCACTAGTGTTGGCAACACTTCCCAGTTTTAGTACAACCTGCAGATTTAATGAATGGTCTGTTTACCTTCCTTCCTTAATCACATGATCAACAAATTAAGTCTTTCACTCACATCTGTAGAACACCTCTGGACACCTTACTCCATCCTCATAATACAACTTGCACTCCTGCAACCACCTGGAAAATTCACATGGCAATATGGGCACGTTCAAGTTGATCTCAACTGCCCAAAATAATTTGGAAAATTGTTTATCTATCCCTTCATTTAAGCAAAGATCTATGAAATTATTTCCTCCCTATTGTTTTTTTTTATTACATCACAGTTTCCAAATATTTTTGCCTGATCTTCTGCACTTAAATTTACTTATTCCCCTCACTATCTCATATCCTCTGGAAACTGCATTCCTGTGTTTCCTCAGGAAGAGGTCCAAGGTTCACTTGGACCTTCAGCACCCATGTTCTCCTCATTTCTTAAAGAGCTGGAAAAAGTGGAGGGAGTTCCACTAGATGGCATGGTCCCCCCTTCTTCCTAAACCCTTAGAAGCCCCTGGGTGCACCCTTTTGGGATCAGGTGTTGGGAAGAGTAAAAGGGAGAGCCAGATCAGACTATCCACCCAATAAGCCTGGAAGGAAAGCAAGCCCAGAAGACCACTTCTGTTATTTCATCTGCGTGCTTGCTTTTCTTTCCATACTCTATGACTGTGTGTGTAGGAACATAGTTTGTTCAGGAACAAACTATGGTCACGAGCTCTTTGAAGCACAGCTCCATCTTATTCACCTCCACATGAGCCGGTTAGAGGCGCCAGGCAACAGGAAGGATGCAAGTAGCACCTGCCTGGATATTCTTGGCCTCCTGGAAATGCCTTTGGGCTTAGCAAGTGGAGACAAGAGAAAGCATGGGGGAAAAACCTTCAACGTCAGAGCAATAATATTCTTTATCTTATTTCTTAATCATTGTTACTACTTCAAATAGACCACAAATCTTTATTCAGTCATGAAGATATGTACATACAGAGAATGAACCAAACCCCCCTGTATTTCTACTGTTCTTGTTCTTTGAACTACTTTACTTTTAGGTCCTCTTCAACCAAGACATATCAAGTCAAAAGTTCAATTGTTTTGCAGTAACAATGGTTTCTTGCAGCTTCAGTAAAGTGCCTATCACACCACTAAGCTTTATAAACAACAACAGGCAGCCCTATGGTAATTACCAGAATTACTCTTTTTTTCTTTTATTAAAGATTGGTATTAGATTTGCTTTTTCCCAATCCTATGATAATTCCTCAATTGTACTTTACTTTTCAAAAATAATTACTAGCGATTATGTAAATTCATTATCTATGTCTCTTAAGACCATACTATGCTTATCATCCAGACCTGCTGATTTGCATTTATTCCATTTTTTCTAAGTATTGCCTTACTCTTTTTTTATCAACAACTATTTTGAAAAGGTCTTAATTACTTGATCTATTATGTCCTCACTCCTTTTATTTTTCTTGTCAAAGACTGATTTTGAAAGTAGTTCAGTGCATCAGCCATTTCAGAACCAGCTTTCATTTTGTCACCCTTTTCATTTATTATTGAGCGTGCTTTTTCATTCCATTATTTCTTTTTTTCTCCAATATATTTGAAATGCTATTCTTATTTCCCCTGGCTCCTTGGCTAGTATTAACTCATTCTGCTTTTGCATTTCTTTTAACTTCTCCAAGTCTTAAAAGAGTTTTAATTTTCCTGGTTGTTTCCTTCTTTCATTTCTGCCCTGGGAGAGATCTGGCATCCATAGATCTTTGAGCAGCCCCTGGTGAAACTAGAATGACTTCTGCTTATTCCATATATTTTCATATTTCTCAAAACTCTAGTTATATTTCTCAAAACTCTAGTTTAGTGCCTTTTAGAGAGTGGAGCTGCAGCTGGAAAATATGATTGGGAATACCTGATTGCTATTTTCAACTGTGATTGAGCTGTAAAACATAACAAACATTTTGACAATCCTGTGACTCAGTTTCTCCATTAGTAAAACCTGTATATTATCTATGTCTTCAAAGTACTGTGCTAACACTTGCATAATACCATGATAGTCTCTTCTCAGATGTCATAAACAGGGAGACTGTTAAGATTTTATAGGGTTCTACAACTGTTAAGCTTCTGAAAAGGAGAAATACGCCAAATTCTTTCCTTCCTTTCACACTCAAACACCTTGAAGCACCTACGAAGTGAGTCTAGCTCAAAGGAACAAAAGGCAGGGTTTTCTTGAGTTATTATACATGAATAAGATTTTAAACACTCTTTTGTGTACATTAGGTGTGATTGTCTATCTGTTTAGCTGTGGTTAGCTGCAAAGTATTCAAATACTTAACATGTCTGGCCATTTCCTCTATTTACAGAACTTTAAAAAGACGTTGCTTTAGATTTGGTGTCTTTTACAATGTTACTGTCTTTATGGCTAGAAAAGGCATATCCTAGCAAAATTCAACCCGTCCGAATTCAGTGTTCTTTGGACAAATGAAAAATCATTACTTGCAAGGCTATGGAAAATAAATTGAGACCAGTAGTCTCAACAAAAAATTGTCATTCCCAGTCCTGAATTATAAAGTAAACAATAAAAACTCTTTGCTAAATAATTTGACAAATTTCTAGCTTTGTTGCCACTACTAAACTGCTTAAATGTGTGTATGAGTACAACAGCAGCAACTGACACAACATCTCTATGGAAGAGGAAAATAGAAATTGTGTTTTAATAAGAAATGTAGTCAAGAACAGCAGAAGTAGTCTCAGAAACCAAGTCAGTTCTTTGCTACTTTCATCTCTTCCTTCTCTCAGCCCCCAGCTTTGGAAGGAAAATAAAGCTGAAATTGAAAATGTAAATGCTAATTTAAAATTTATGGATACCCATACCCCATATGTTCAAAAAACCCCAATGAAATTAGTATATCCCAGTGAAAATAAATGTCCTGATCACTTTTCCCCCCTTGAGCTCTCTGCTTTTCCAGGTGGCTGCAGCAAGATCTGTTGTAATAATGGAGTACTCCAATCTTTGATAATTAATTGTACTGGATTACTGTTTGGCAATGAACCAACTGGTTGGCCTGGGGACAGATCATTTTATTTAACGGCTCATCACCAGAACCTGCCAGCATGCAAACAAACATCACCATTCTGCTGCTGCCAAAAAACTTTAAGAACACAGGAGGCTAATCACACCTGGGAGACACTTGCCTAATGACATACACAGGTAAGTGACCACTTAAAAGAATTAAGGACAAAAGGCTGAAGAACACTGAAAAACTCGGAAGTGAGGAAACCCTAAAAATCCACAGCAAAAAGACATTTTTATCTAAAAGGAAAATCAACTAAAATCAAAACAAATAGGGTTTTTTCATGCTTAATTACCATTACACTTACAATAAGTTGTTACTTATTGTTTGTGTAATTTAGGCTTGAGGGAGGAATATGTGAAGAATCCTGCTCCAAAAAAGCTTCAAGGAAATAATTTACGAGAGCTCACAGATAAGAGCCTTTAGATTTGACATTTTGATTTCTATAATAAATTGTTTTATTTAAAAAGTAAAACATCATGTAAATTAATTCATCCCTCAAGCAACATGTAGAAATGCCTCAGACATGTTTCAACAAATGTTCAGTCTTCAGCTATGTTCATTATAATGTTCTACTATGATAATAAGTGCTCTGTAAATCAATAAGTAAAAGTACACAGTGCCCAATTTAGAAATGCAGCTTCTGTCTCCTCTCGTCATTAGCAGAAGCAAATGGCTTCTGCTGTGTGCTGTTGTGTCCTCTCCTCTACTGTGACTGCAGAAAGGTTATGAAAGGCAATTTGTATGACTGGTTATGAAAGACATACAGCAGGGTGGTGAAAAGTTTTATGGAGGCTGTAGCAAATATTAACATTCCATTCACAGGGAAGGAGAAAAACAAGTGTCAAAAGTGATTGTTTTCATCTCCAAGCAGACAGGTGAGTAAGGAAAAGAAACTAAAGCCTATCAACTAGTAGAATTCCATTTCTTATCCTTCCTTATTCTACCCCACCAGATTAGCATCCAGGTTCTTTACTATTAAATGAAATTTACTATTAGGCTTTTGGGAAAAAAATCATCCTGCGCCTTTTTTTTTTTTAAATGCCTCTCCACACAAGCTTTTTGTCTTTTGTTTTCCTTTCCAAGCTGCAAAGGCCCAGTTCAGAAAGATGGTTTGAATACTGCAGATCATTTGTTTCTTGCCACCAAGATTTCCAGGGATACTAAATAGACAGGGTCAGCCTGGCTTTTTTGACCTTCCACCTCACGCTAGTCTTCCCCTTTCATAGGTGCTGCTTGCTGCAAGGTCAGTAGTTGGGGGTTTTTTCCTTAAATACTAAGTAGACTTCAGAGTGAAGATGCTCATCTAAAAGAATAGACTACAAAGCACAAAAATGAGTTTGTAATACAAACATTAAAATACAAATATCAAATATAGGAAAATATTGTGATACAGTTTAATGTAGCCTTTCCTTAATCAGATTTGTAGAAGAGCCTGGCACATTTGTATCACAAGCACACATAACAGAGAACATGTTAGTATCTTTGCAGATACTGAATTTCTATAGAACACTCTGCACTAACCTAGTAGAAAACAACATCAGATAATCATATGATAAAGCATACCTGTATATTGTGGTGTGCTTGCATGTCTTAATGCACATACACAGAAAACAAGTGTGCATGTATGTGCATGCACAAACACAAAATCAATGTTACAACACATGGCATGTCCTGATATTCCAATTAATGTCTTAAATATCACTATGTTAAATATCACAGTTATTTTATCATCCAGTCAAAATAAAGAGCTGAAATGACAGGCTGCAGAAGGAAGCACCTATTAAAAGTTCATAGATGAGTCCCTAAAAATATACATTTATAGTAAAAGCAATCAAATATACAGAGGCAATGATGAGGATCACTGAGCAGAATCTTGCATAGAGTAACATACAAATATAGCAAACAAATTGCCTTCTGGCACTACCAATAGTAATATCATAAAGATGATAGCTATTTTCTACAAATAAATCTAAAATGACCTTTTGGGCCACGTACAGTCTGTGATATTTTGTAATTTACTTTCCTTGATAATCATTTCACTGGATGCCTGGATTTTTCTTAATTTGCCATATAGAATGAGTTAAGTACAGAGACACCAATAAGCAGAGACAGTGAATTAGCTGAGGTTAGAAGCAAAAGGTCTATTAGGCAGCTAATTCTTTGAACACTGGACCACGTAATTTTAAATGACTTAAACATCTGTACAAGAAACAAATAAATCCCAAAGGGTCAAATCCTGCAGTCTTTACTCAGACAAAATTCCCATGGACTCATGGGATTTGACCCTTAGTTGGGAATATACACAGGTTCAGACCATCTTTTTCAAGCTCAAATGTGGAAATTCTCTTTGGACCAGAGAAGTCCTCAGGGAAGGGCTTTCTGATACCACAAGCATCCAAGACACCAGTCTAGGCTAATCACTAACAGGTTAGCATCTCTGAAAATAATACTGTCTAACAGGAGAGGAATGTGTAGTCTGTTTCTCATAAAATTTCAAACCTGGGACAAAACAGAAGAATCTGGTAGAGCTACCTCTTTTTTCATCTGAATTAATAACACATTATCAGTTTGGTAAGAAAATATGAACTGTTATTATCAAGCTTCCAGATATACAATGAAACTTGGAAGCAAATGTAGCAGTAAATATTTGCTACTGCATATTCACGGTAAATGCTAAATATTGAATACTTATTTTTTCAGTATTGTTACACTTTATAAATAGCTTATGGATTATGCTGTTATAAAACTGTAAAATCATTCTAAATTTGAACATCCTTTGAAAAGTAAAAAAAGGCACCACAGCACAGAATAATCAACAGTAAGTCTATCCTTAAGAAAATACAATCTCTTTCCTTAAAGGAAGACAAGACGTTCCCTGGCAGACAAAGGTAAAGGCCAAATTCTAATATATGTCAATCTGTTTGCTTTAAAAATAACTGACACAAAATTTAACCCGGCTTATTAGTACCTCCTGTTTGTTCCTGTTATTTTCCAAAAAACAGTTGCTGATTTTTTTGGGGGGTGGAATTTGAGCTTTAGAGGCTCAGCTTTAGACAGTACAGGCCAAATTTTCACAAGGAGTGAACAAAGCAGAATTGTATCTGCAGGTGCTCAGCACCCCTGCAAACCCATGTGTTAAGGTATATGAACCAGGGCATCTGCATTAAGCAATTTCTTTTGAACAGCTGGTGCAAAGTGCTGGCAAACTTTAGCTGCCCACCTTACCAGGCTGATAAGATTTATATATTCATCCACAGGAGAAAGAGCCCAGGGTAGCAGATGCCCACAAAGTGAAGGGGAAGTTTGTCACCTGGGGAAGGCATGCAGAGATCAGAGGATCTAAGTACTGCTGCAGAAACTCTGCTCCTGGTAGGCATCTTAATTCCACTTACAGGGGGTTCTCCCTGGCTACGATGTCCTGGGGACCCATGGAGTTGATTTTTTTCACAGCCCTATTCCTTTTTCATTGGAATCTTTACAGAATTAGGGGGAAAGGTGTTATTAAGCATCCTTTAGCTATTGCACATACAACATGTGTCCAGTGTCTCCCCTGGAAGAGATCCTAGATGTGCACAGCAATCAACATAAGGTCTCAGTATGAAAAGGGATGGTCTGTACTAGGTCTGTGCATCTCAAAAAGGGAAGGGACAAAAATTTCACAGCCACAGAAGCACACCTGCAAAGACACAATATACAAATATCAGATCTGGTAGAGAAAAGAAGCTACACAAGGGGAGCAAAAATTAAAAACATTTTCTGACAGAGGGCAAAAAAATTATATTTTTCTTATTTAAAAGTTCCTTTAAAATATTAAACATTTGTCCTGAGTACTTATTCCTAGTTATTATATTGGTTTAGCCTACTGAAAAGCAAAATAAAAAGAACAAAGTCCCTTCCCATAAACAAAATAGAGCACAAAAATTGTGATGGCAAGTGAATCCCACTTTATCACTCTGTCTGGAATTTCTATTGCAGAAACACAAAAGTCTGACTTATTTTTAAAGCATTTTAAACACATTACTTGGAAACAGGCCAGGTAAAAAAATTCCATCAGAACTGACACCCTACAAACACATGTTACCAGTAACCGCTATTGAGCCTAAAGAAATAAATGAAATGCTATACCTTTGGCAATGCAACACTTGGCACTTTGTCAAAGATTCATAGCAGCAAGGTATATATCTACTTTAAATATACAGTAAACTCAGGACTATGTATTAAACACGTTCATTGTTCCCCTCTACCCCACCCTTAAGAGAAGGCTTTTGTCCCACAACTTTTAAAATTAAAGGCTTTTTTAAACTGAAACACTATGCAACTTCTATTGCATAGCTGACCAAAAATCATGACTATGAAGTCTCAGGAAATCGAATCCTTGCAAAAACAGGCTTTACCTGACTGTTACTTAAACAGTCTGGTTTTAAGAACAAGAAAGGAAGAGTATAGGTGAGGGTACTTTGAGGTGAGAGAATATTTTCTTGAAAATGTTATCTCTAACAGAAGTGATAGAATGGTTTCTGGGTTATCAGGGTTCTGAGTATGTCTAGCAAATCACAGCCTGAAAGGCTTTCATCATCATCTTAGCAGTCAGTTAAATAAAAGGAATCAAATGCAAATTTAATATAAACAGGGGTGGTTTCTGGGGTTAAATGCTACCTGCACCACCCATGTTGGCTGCATTTTTATCTACTCCATAACAAAATAACCTCAAACAAAGAGTAATTCTCAAATAGGCAGTGATATTTCTGTAAAACACTACAAAGTACAGTTATGGAGTGTTTTACAATAAGCACATGAGTAGATTTAAAACACCTGAAGATGTTCTTGTGTTTGGGGATAATTTAAACTCATGGTTATTACCAAAATACTTCCATGGGAAGAAAAGAAATAATAACAAATAAAAAAGACCAGGAATCTTCTGTAAATAAGCCTTCTACTCAGTTGCTAAGAATGTAAACTCACCAAAAGACTGAGAGCAGATTTCACCTCTCTCCACGTGTACCTTTTGTACTGGCATTTGAATACTATGTGTGGAATACAACTGCTGAAGTCAGGAGTCAAATGCCACATTTGTCCCTCTCCTTAGCAAATATGCTGAAAAAAAAATCCTATGCCACTGCTACTATATGTGGAGGCATGAGAACTGAGGTTTTACAGCAAAAGATACAGGCTTGAAGGACTTTAAGGATATTCAAGCAGGACTGCATGTGGACCAGTAGGTGAAATCACATGCATCTCTGGTGCTGGGGAGAGGTGTTAATTTTAAAATCTGTTCACTAGCCTAAAGGTGCAAGGAGGGATGGCCTTTGTCCTGCTCAGCTTCTAACAGTAAATGATATCACCTTTTAGGAATTTTTTTCTGGTAATGAAAGCCACGGTGGGCTGGAGGGAGAGAGTAAGGGACACATCTGGATCCTCTTCTGGAATGACAATTAGGCAGTGGTCCATATTAACAACAGGCAGCCAGTAAAATCACCCAGGCTCATGCATCAGATATAAAGTGATTACCTTCAAATATTGATTTTACAGCGAGGCTAGTCCCAGAGGTTATAATAGTTGTTGCTTGTTTCTAAGTGGACAGGTTTTTGAGCACTGGAAGTGAACTCCGCAAGGAACTATTACTTCCTAACAAATATTTCATGCACTTTTGGTGGTTAGTGCCATGGAGACTATCCCAACAATCAGTGCCTCTAAGGGATTTGGAGAACTTATTAGGCCAAACTGTTTTGTTGTTCCTCCTTTTCCCCATCTTTTACGTCACAGTGACTTTGGACATTTTGCTAAGAGACTTAAAGTCCTCCAGTTACTCTAATAAGGCCAATGAGTCATACAGCTGTCCTACTGCCTGAAGAAGTTGGGGTTTGGATAAGTACTAATGGTGTAAGGCTCAAGGTAGGACAAGGTTATATGGGTTTACCACAGCACATAGAGGAAATGCACAGATGCATTCTGGGGTTGGATGGACATACCCACTTTGAGGTTTTTACACTTGTATGGATATTTGGGGATATAGCACATCTGGGCATCCAGAAGTCAGGCAGTCATGCATGCTTTTCAGCATAGCTGTGTGTGAATCTGTGAGGCACGCGTCACTGCTGTTTGTTCTCTTCCTCCAGAAAAAAATGACTGAATGCAGCCTTTCCCCAAACCTGTTCCAAATCTGAGCTGCCTGTAAAAGACTTGCATTTTTAGGGATGCCAATGACAACCTGAAGCAGCCTAAGCCAGCAGGTGAAGCCACCCAAGCCTCCAACAGCAGCAGGCTGCAGCGGGGCCAGGATTTGATGCAGAGCCCAGCTCCATCACCCAGGCTGGCTCTGCTGAACCTCGATGCGCCTTAGGCACCTACTGTAAAATCAGCCTTAATGCCCTCAAATAAGCATCTCTTGTGCGCTTCCCTCAAGGGCTACAGTAATGTTTTCTACTTACAGCCACTTGTGAAGACCACTGAAAAATGGCAGCTAGGGCTGAAAGCAGCTGCCCACTTATTTAGCAAATTTTCTCATAGATAGCGCTTATTCTCTTGACACTGCAGCTGCGACTAGTTCCTATCTACATGAATCTTTAAGAATTTCTTTAGATGAGTATTTCTAACATGTCATAACATGTTTCCTAGCACAACTTAAAAGCTTTTAACTCAGCTAGGTTGTGTTAAACCTTCATAGGAAGCTTAGATTTTAATTTGACTAGCTACTGATAGGAAAGTTTACATTGTTTGATTATGTCACGTTTAAAATGTGCCAGCTAACATGTTCTCATCAAAACTTTCTCATTAACTAAAATATTGGCATCTACACACTGCCTCAGTTTCTGCCTCTTCCTCTTGACTGTGTCCAACAGCAGATTCCGGACAAGGTTTATAACTTTGGGCATCATGAGCTTGTGTCAGTGGAAGTCCCTTGACCACAGTGTTCAGCTGCCCTAACAAAAATAAAGTTTGCTGGTTTCTGTGAGGTACCATAACACCCATCACATTAGCCATACTCTCCCAGAAAATGGGGTGAGTGGAGAAAGCTGCAGGTCTACTGGAATTTAATTCATTATTTTGCTGTTGGTCTTTTAGGTACATTTGGCTACCCACGTAACTTCAGGTACCCATATATCCATATATTAGATGGCTCACTTATTTACCCTAGTACATACCACTTCAATTTAAGTTAACACCATTGCAATATATAAAGAATGTCCCTGACACTCAGATGAAAGATATGACTGAAGCATCACAAAAACACATTGAGCAATCAACACCAACACACAGTTAAAATAGGTTCTCTTTTTGCATAGGAGGATATCCCTGCTAACATCTTAAACCTAATGCAACATGAAATTAGCAGAAAGCATCAAGAACAACCCACCTCCAGAAATGTCATCTGTAACAGTGTGTGATCCTCTAGATGTACTCCATTACCACAGATAAACTTTTAGAAAGTATAATACAATCTTTGATGGAGGGACAAGTGTCCACTGTTAGATTTTCTGATGCTTCTTGAAATATGCTAGTAAATCTAGCATAAATAAGAATTGCTAAAATGACTTATTAGTATGCAAAGTTACCATTGTGATGGGCCTTAAAATACTACATGTGCCTCTTGAATACCTCCGAGAATATCCCTTTTTCCTGGCTTTGCTTGCTGTGTACTTTCACAGACTTTCAAGTGCATAGCAGTAAAGCAGGACTGAAACACTTAACACTTGTTAGGTCTTTACTGGGAAGTAATGTAGGTGTACTGCATTTTTACTCTGTGGTATGTTCTTTCCCATTCAGTACAATTGGGCAAATTAATGAAACATGAAATTTACAGTAAAATCCAGATAGTTTCTGGCTTTTACAGAAGTGTTCGGGAATGATAAGGACACAAAACAACTTCGCACTTTTATAAGGTCTATGGAAGGACCAGACATGATAGCAAACTTTTGTCCTCAAGATAAAAGGCCCAATTGTTTTCTTTTCCTCTGAGCTACCTCAGGGCCAGAGAGCATCCCAAAGACAGAGAGATGAAACTATGAATACATATTCATTTGCCTCTTCAATATTTCTTGAGGGAATTAATCTGTAAATAACAATTAGACATTTTAGGAGTTTCCTGACAAACCATGTGCTGCAATCCAATGCAACTTCTAAGGCCATAATAGAAACAAAGTTGGTAGGTAACATTTTCATTTACGTATTTATTGTTCATGCTATTATTCAGCTCTCAAAATATCCCTACTGATCCATGTTCTGAAAACTGTATTAGTTTGGGTAGCACCTTCCTCTCCAAAGGACATCAAAATACTTGAAAGGTTTGTCATAGAAGAAAGTATTCTTTGTAAGACTACGGTTTGCAGAATAGGGTCCTTGGATGATGACTCACTGGGCAGGAATGTGGTGCATTGCTATTATCCATTTACCATTAAATGATACAGATTTTAATGTACAGCTCATACCAGAGTGTTCCAAATACTCAGTGTGAAGAAATCTCAAATTAGCTGCAAAATTATTCTGAGACCTTCAAGCTGCCATGTTAGCTGAAATCAGCAAAACTAGAGAAAGGAGGCATGCAGATATTAAAGCAATCAATATGAAGGCCTGATCTAAAAATGTTTCAGGAATGTTGATGTCAAAATATACATATTATTTAAAAAAAACACATCTATATGGCTATCCATTATAAATCTATTCGGGTCAAGTATTTCAATTGCACTTCATATTGCTAGTATTAATGCCAAAAGGAAGACTATTTCACATATCCTTTTTTTTTTTTTTTTTTTTTTGCTAGGTTTTCATATTACATCTTTCCTTCTGATCTGATTCCTTAACATCATTCATTTCTACTAGTTAAGATATCCTACTTGTTAAGAACTGCAGAATATTTAATCTTTATAAATACTCTCTCTCAAACTTTGAGGTCTATACTTCGAATATATCCAGAACTTTCAGGAAAAGCTTACAATGAACTGACCAATATTGATCTGTGGTACAGTAACCAATTGATTTCTGTTAATGCAAATTCTATTCACTGGTTTTAGAAAATAAACACAGGATGATTTTCCCCCACTATCAATGTTTGACGTGACACTCATGGATACATTTAAATCAGACACACCGAACTCTTGGATTGATGTAAGAGTGTTAGGTTAAACTCATTTTTTTAAAAAAATTATATTTTAATCCCTAAAGGATAAACATTTATCCTCTAAGATACAGGGATAAAGATTTTAATGGCATCTTGCTTTGGGATTCAAAATAAATAAGGCAAAGATGAGTTTCCATCTTCTTAAAACTAAATTACAGAGATTAAAATATATAAACACAAAATGAATGTATTCCATTTGCATATTATATTTCGCTCTTAAAGTTGATATTGAAGATTAAGGGTCAGCATTTAATCCTCACTATCCTAATCCCTAAAATTACAAAGACAGGCATAAGTGCATGTCTGCTCCACTAAATTACCTTGAAAGAAAGCAAATTCCGGATGAAAAGGGAAGCATATTTATATTATGGTGATTTAAAATCTGTCGCCTAAACACATCTTCTCCTCTCTATCCATTGACCTAAATTGCACACTAAAAGCTTGCTTGTCTGCAAATGGGCAGCTAACACTTTGAGACAATCCAGAGATTCTTCACTTACGCACAATCATGCCAACTATTTTTCTGACTACAATAAACACTGTCTTGTTCATATTTTGCAGAAACAAGAGTCAAGTTATAAAGCAGAAGAATTTCTTTACTTTTCCAAGCCTGATTCCTAGATATAAATGATTCTAAAAATCTAAGATTCTGAGAGAAAAATGTATTAACTGAAAATTAGTAGGTCAAGCATGCTCTGACTTAAACAGTTGCAACTCTAGGAGGAATTACACCCTCGTGGATACTGTGCCTCAGAAGAAGCAAAATTGTAACATAAAATATCCCTAGTCTCTAGAAGAAAAAAATTACTTATGCTGGAATGTTACTTCATACTGTAAAACAGTACCAACTAAGCTCTATTTGGCTGCTTCTCTAAAATACTAGGGTTTTCCATAGGTTACATGGTGCAACTGAAATTAATGATGGAGCTGACATTGATCTGAATAGGGCAAGGATGCCAACCCTCACTTGTCTACTCTGTTGCCTTTACCAATATTATATTGCAATGGAGAAAAAAAGCCCAACAGACCAACTACCAAAAATACCAGGACATAAAAGCCTAAAAGCAAACTGAAGCTCATAGAACTGCATTCTGGATTTCACATCCAGCATTTACCTACTTTCTAATATTGGAGGTTGACAGAAGTGCTACACCATGTAGTAAGGTAAAATATCTCAGCTGTACTTAGCCCTTCAGATTTGCCTTGAGAATTGTCTGTTTATGTTTGTGCCAAGATGTTCTAATATTTATTTTTGAATAATTATTTTGTAATTTAAGCCATCTAGGAGAGAACAACTTTATCAAGGAGAGAACAACTTAATTGTGATTATCAAACTAAGCAGCTCTGTAATTACAATCAAGAGAGCACCTTCTTCTGAAGTTTGTTTAACATAATTTTATACTTTAAAGGGTGAAAAAATACCTGTATAAAACCTATTAGCCAATATGTTTTTTACCTGTAAGGAAATTCTTACAACTGGCCATAAAGTTTCTTTCTACTTATCAGGATGTGTGGAGCTACAATACTATCGCTACATTTAAGAAGACTGAAAAACATCTCAAGCTTAACTAACTGAGTTTGTTTTTTTAACTCTGCACATTCCTCCATTCAAAGCGTATTTTAGAATCATCCTAAAATAGTTTTCCCACTAATTTTCATCTTCTGTAGGTATAAAAAAAACTTCCAAACACAAACCCTTCAATTAAAAAGGTTCAATCGTCTCAAAAAGAAAAAAAAAACACACAACAAAAGCTGCTGTGATATTCAGTATTTCAGAGCCAAACCCCTGCTGCTTGGTCATGATAGTTGTAAAAGCAGACTAATGAAAGCAGCAGAATTCACAATTAATTTTAATTCTGATGAAATCATACTGCTCTAATCAACTGCCTATCAAATGTCGGTGTAAATTACACTAACAAAAACAATTATTAGGACAGGTTGGTGGAATAAAATTTTCCATATACTCCATCTGCATAGAGAAAGCCTGTGTGGGAATTACTTTTAATGAACAACAAATTACAATTACTAAACTAAATGAACCATCTGCCTTTTTTGTTTGTTTTCACAGTCTCACTGGTACAGGGTGCACTGTCAGCTTAATTGCCATTCAAAATGGCAGTCTGACCTATCACCAGACTTGCACGTCCACAACATTTTAACCGAAAAGCTGTAGCAGATGTTTTCAATTTTATGAAGAGGACAAGTATGTTTCATAAATACATTCAAAATATTAAAGGCCAGTGTTTAAATAATAATAATAAGGTACATGCCTATTTCAGACTGGAGGGCTTGTATGACTAAGTAGCCCTAAGCCCTAAATGAACACATGGAGTATTCATGGACCAATAATAATAGAAACAAGTCTTGATGTGCTTTATTAATAGTTTTATTCAAGTAGATGTTCTCTCTCTAGTCTCTAATAAGTGACCACCTTTTTTCAAAGGGGCACACATGAGGACTTGCAGTAATGACATCTATTAATAAACTTTTACCAAGCATTTTTAAAGTGCTTATTTGGATATGTCATCTGGCATCTGCATTAAAAAAAATAAAAAAAAGGAAAACCAATCTTTTATTAGCTTATGTCTCATACTAGCTGAGCTTTCCTTACTGAGTTTTTGGTGACCATGATATGTATAACTGTTGGAATATTGACTGTCATCACAGTCACTGAGGGGAAAGAAAATCTGACCTGGATATGCACTTAGAAAAGAAAGTCCACTTAGTACCACTGTATGATACAAAAGGGATGGTTGAGAAGAGACTTTTTATTTCCTTATATTACTACCTAGTGGCTACATTGGCCATATTTTCTAAAAGCCTGGCTCATCACTTATTATTAAAAAGCTTAAAAATGTTTCTGAAACTGAACCTTTTCTGTTGAAGGGGCTGAACTGCGAGCCTTAGAGACAAAATCTTCCTCTCTGCCTGAACTACTAAAATCCTTCAAGCTAAACCTAGAAGTACCACTGATAAAGAAAAAAAAAGAAGGAAAAAAAAAAAAGAAAGAAAAAAAAAGAAACGGAAAAAAACAAAACATCAACAAAAAACTGTAAGAGTGTGTCAGTATCCAGTGAATCTTTCATTTCTCTCTGAGACTGTCCACAAATGCTACTGTGTTATTTCAGGTTTGAATCCCTGATTCAAAGGACAGTTGTAAAAAGGAGAGTAAAAAAAGGCTCTTGTTTGTTTTGAACAGCTTTGGTTCAGATCTTTGGGGATGTGATCAATAAAAGTAAATACTATTTTTACCTTCTGTTTTTAATGCTATTTGAGTGTTTATTTCCAATTTATCCTAAGCTATTGTGACAATGTATAAGACAAAAATACGTGACTAAGAGAATGGATGTCTCACTTCTAATTATATTAAATCATTTAATAAGCCATATATACAGATTGATGCAAAGATATATCAACTTCTGTTTTCAGATTTCCATAAAGCTGGATAAGTGAAGGTGGCTTAAAATCATTCCTGTTCTAGGTCAATGTTATTTATCATTGTCCATACTAGGAGCTACTGTACATTGCTTCAGAATAATAGATTTAGCTGGTCTGCATGCCAGTGCCCACTCACATACCCATGTCTGACTTGAGGATTAAAATAATCCTTATTCCCCTCCCCCTTCTACACACCTCTGGCTAAGACTAGAAATAACAAAGAAAAAAATTATTCCTCTACAAGGATATTTGACTTTAAAAGGTACATTACAGTGCTTGCACTACAATGTTATTACAATTAATATTTACAATTAGCTAGCTTGTAATACCAGTATTGCTAACTACAGTTCTTTGCAGAGATATGTGAGGATGATATGATAAAAACCTATTAAGTTAATTCACTGAACAGCATTAATAAAATTGTTTCATTCTCATCTTTTCTTTCCAGTAGTCTTGTTTCTCTTGCTGTATGGTCTTTATTTGAAGAAGGTCTTACTTGAAAGCCTTTGACTGGCTTCCACATCAGTTCACCTTCCAGGGACAGCATAGGTTTGTTTGGGCCAACATTTTTTGCTCTGTAGTTCATACCATTACAGCCTGGCTGCCTGGAAAAATTGCACCTCAATTTTCCCTTTGAGGTCTTTCCTCAAATAATCAATGTGTTTTCTTCCTTTCTGCTGGAAGAAGCTTTCCTGTTCTTTTGGGTCAAGCAATACTTTTCCCTCTTACAGCTCTTCTTCAAGGCCCACTGACATCCTAAAGTCTGGGAATCCTCCAGTACATTATTAATGCTCTGCAGGGAAAGGGAAATACAGAAAAGTGAAAAATACCATGCTCAACCATATGCCCCTCCCTAAAGAAGATTGATCCCCCTGCTGCAATTCAAATCTTCTGCTCTCCCACATTCTGTCTGCATTACAGAAACCAGTAGTGCTTCCCAGGCAGAGAGTCCAGGTGCATGCCCTGCCATCTCCCAGCTCTGCGTCAGCACAAATCCATGCAGTGCACCATCTTACCTCCACTTCCCCCATTCCCTTTCAGACCTGGTTTCCACACACAGATTGACTGGCCAGAGCTGGAGAGTCACTGTGGCAAGACCTAGAGAGCAATCTGGACACAACCTTGGTAGGTCTGGATTGTTTATTCTGATAATAATGTTCAGAACACTGGAGTTTGTCTTCCTAATCCTTGCTCAGAGCGGAGCACACCAAACAATTAATAACAGCCACCACACAGAGTTAACATGTTACTGTGATGCTGACAAAACTGCAGTGAAAAACAGTAACCTGAGTCGAGCCATATCTCACATTGTCCCGTGTGGATTCTGCAGAAGCTAGCTATCTCAGGAGCCGGGAAGCAGATGCCCTGTCCTCTTCCAAGAGGTGGAATAAAGTCGTTGTGCTTTCTAAAAATGTGGAGAGAGATTGTGTGGTACTGAATCATAACTGCTCTTAGAATGATCTATAAAGTGTTTCCAATAGTCATCTGAGTTTAAAAAACGTATTCCAAGTCTGTACGTTTACATGCTGTAACTTAGGATATCAAATTACATATGGAGTAATGCTGATGAATTATGACTCAAATGTGAAAATGCAAGTCCACGGGTCTATGAATGGTCATTTGAAGGGAAACTTTTTGTCACGTTCTTTGAGCAGAAACAAATTAATTATTTGCCAAATGGTCCTTTCTGTCTATTCTTTGTACTTCCAATTTAAATAAATGAAACACTAATTATGACGTAGACAATCCTCTCCCACACTGAATGACAGGTTGACAAAGAAGAATAAAAACCAAAAAAAAACAGACATGCGGATTTGGTTGTTTACTGCTGGAGTAGTACCTTGCCTTAGCAAGACTAAAATTGCCAATAGAAAGGCGTCTTATTTACATTTGAAACACTCAGTTCTCATACTCATTTTTGAAGTCTAATGCTGTCCTCTGAGAGCAGTCACTGAGGGAGACAGAGAGATGGAAACACAAGAGTAACACTATGAATCATACCCTTGGCCCAGCTATTCCGACATGCTGTCTGTGCAAGTAGCTAATATCAGAATCACAGAAAAGCAGGGTACAAACACAAGTCCTCAGACAGCCTAAATGAGTGTGCAGCATGACGAGGGATCCTTGTCTGACCCTGGAAGACAGTCTGTTTATATCCTAACTTTAACAACAATAATAGAGAACCAAACATTCTTGTATCTTTTTGTTTTAGCCCACATAATCAGAAACATCATTAATGTTCATCCCCTTATCCTTCTCAAAAATCCTGATAAACTGTTTATCCGGATAACCCCCCACTGCAGCAATGAATTTCACAGGCTGATTATTTACTGCAGAAAACAAAGTAGCTCTGAGTTTCACCGAAGGCCACCTCCCTCTCCCACTACAGTGCCAAGTAAAGGGAGCACATGGCTGGGTTTCACTCTCTCCTTCATCATTTTATATACAGCCCTAAGCCATACCACCTTGTGCTGTGATCCCTTCAGATCTTGCAGGCTAAAGCAGGGTCAGCACTTGGAGGGGAGATCTCCAAGGAAAACACCAGTGCTACAAAAAAGAGTTTTAGTAATTCATTGATAGTGCTCTCTGTCTAAATTAGTAATGAGTCAGTGCTGTAGCCTGGTGTTTAACAGCACCGTCCTGTTAGGAAATGTTTTCTTTTGGTTGAAACAAAGAACAGATTTCATAACTGCTTGTACTTAATAAAGTTATTAAGTACGTGGCACATTTTTTTCAAAAGAGGAAGAGTGTTAAGACAAATGTCTTGGCCAAATTTCAAATTGTAATTATGTTTTGCCTACCTACAGGCATTTCCCTGTGCAGTTTCACTTGAACACAGCTTTTTCTTTTTTTTTTTTTTACCTGCCTTGAAAATACTTGCAGTGCAATGCTGCTGCACACAGTTAAACATGAGCTTCCTCCCAGTCTACCAGTATGTACATGAAGATGGCCCTATATGTACTTAGGCTAACACAGAATGGAGGAGCACTGAATTTAATTAACGTTGTTAAAACATTTTGAAAGCCTCTGAATAAAGGCTTTACAGAAGTGTAAAGTATTACCATGGTTCCTACAGTCTATTTATTTAGACTTAATAAGATTCCCTTCCCACACACACGCACACTCAAAAGCCACCATTTTTTTGCTTTGCCAAGCAAAAGCACATTAATAAATAGCACTGATATCCAAGCCATCAAAATTTCTTTTTGCCTAAGAACAAACTTTCCCACCATGGGCACCCTTTACTCCCTTTATCCTGTAAGAACCTGAAAGACAAGTGCACTTTGCCATGTGGTGGAACAATCAAAAATTACAAACTTTGATCAAGAAAGCGAGAAAGCAGATTCTGCGTTTGCCAACCACTCTCTGAAAGCAAAAGCTTCCAGAATCTTTGAGATTAAACCCAGGGCACTGCTAGCTGATCTGAATTACATATGTGAAGTGAGGTTTTCAGCAGAGAGAATCAGGGTCCAACTGATTTAAGTCTTTATAGGTTGAAATAGAGTGAAACTGCAACTAGAAACAAGTTATGAGTTGGAATAGGTGTGGGACAACAGCTGCAAAATACTTGCTGTCAGAAGCACTGGTTAATGGACAGACAGCTATATTCCTGGCAGCAAAAACCTCCCCAAGTTCAGAGGTTTAACTCTCCTTTCTCATCAAATCTGAAGGTGGCAAAGTGTGGGCCACTAAATTCTGCGTTTAGAATTAAAGCATCAGGAGAGCTGGAAAAGAGTGGATATATTCATCTTAGATTCCTGAATTAGTTCCTACCACACCCCACCTCTTGGCTGTTTGTTTTCCATGAATTTCTATGAACTAAATCTGCTGACCTAAGCAAGGAATTTGTTTCAGAAACAGCTATGTTTAAATACATGCTGCATAATATCCGAGGAAAGCACATTCTGAATGTGTAAACTGAGTATTCACAAAACAGCCAATTTCTAATGGTACATTTGCAATCAATCAGGGAACAGAAATATACCATGTGTCAAACCAAAACTAACCAACAAAGCACAAATGTTTAAATGTATTAAATATTGCAAATGACTGTTCGCTGAGCAGCAGCAGCAGGACTGAACACAATTTTGGGGAAGATATTTCTAAAGCAAAAGAAATTGAGAGAAGCTGGTTTGAAAGAGAAGCAACATCCATCCATTTAGCACTCAGCCATATACAAATTAACAAGGCACACTTATCACTCCTTGGGTTACCTCAGTAGCCAAACGTAGAATCCAGCAAAGTTTATGACTGTAGGACAGCTACACGATGCTGCCTTGGCCATTTCTACCAACTGTTGAACCCCACCAGTATGATCTCAGTTTACAACACAGCTAGTATACCCAAACCCCAAGCCTGGCAAGATACTACTCCAAAGAATTGATTTCATCATCCCATTCTGATGAAATTGTTGTGAAGATGAAAATCATCTGCATCTTGGAGACAACCCCACCTCAAGCACAGACGATTCTCCCGTAATGGCCTTGGGCATATGTTGATCAAGAAGGGTGACAGACTAGAACTCAGCAATACTCCACATGGGAGCACATGAGTGCACCCACTGGGCTGATGAACAACCATCCCAAACTGCCCCTACTCCTGAGTCCTCCTGCAAAAAAAGAATGGAGTCATTCAAGAGTAACTTCATTTATTGCTCTCGTGGCCTTCAGCTATTCATCAATACCACTTTATCATCAAATGTATCAGAAGTATCCGACATCTACAATAATAGGCCTGCCTTTAATAGTGTCTAAGGGGTAAAGAAATGCCCTGATTCCTGTGTCAGCTGCAGCTGGTAGCACTGATCCTCCCTGTTGTCTTGCCTTTAAATATAGCAATTCCACATGCAGGTGTGTTGAAGGGACAGTAGTTTCACCAACTGATACCAGTCAGTCCTAATTTGACTCTACCTTCTGCCAAGATAGTGAGAGTATGTTGGAGCTTCCAAGTCAAACACTCCACATATTTTCACCATAATTGACTTCAAATATTCTAAAACATATATATATATTCATTTCAATGATTAATACAATTAGCTATGCACATCAATATTTAATGAACTTTTCCGCTAAAGGTTGAACAGTTTAAAGGACTGGTAATAGGAAACAATATTTGTTTCATTGGTGAGTTTTAAGATCCTAAAATGAAAGACAGAAAAGATCTGTTCCTCCTTATTGCTAGTACAGAGTTATTCCCTACAGAGATTTGGCCAGATTGAAAATCAGCATTTAAATAGAAGTCACCAATTCAAAAGAGTTGTTCAAATCTGGAGTGATTACAGTGCTTTTGCCTGCCAGCTGTCTAGCAGTCCATCAGAAATGGTCTGGCACTCTCACACTGGTTTTTGATTGGGGCATAAGTCATCAAAAGTCACTATTGCCCTTATCAGGCTTGTTACTATCAGCAGAAAAGCCAGGAAGTGATAGCTCAGGTACCAATACCCCTCCTCTATACCCTAAGACCATGCTTTCCTTCAAGTCATTATGCTGGGAGATTCTGCACTGATGTTCTGTAGTTAGCAGATATCAGTTGTCTACCCTTTCAGTGTAACATTGAGAACTAAAATTCATTAAAATAATTTTCAAAAATCAATGCACAAATTGAAACTGAACCGTTTAAAGATACTGTTGAACTGCAAAAGACTTCTGAACATTAGAATTAAAAGAAACTGCGAATTTATACTACATTGGCTGAATTCAATTTAATGTGAATTTTACATTTTGATCACCAAGTAAAAGTGAATTCTTTAAAAAGTGTTAATAAGTTTTGATGTGTATCTAGCATTGTTTATTATAATATTTATTATTATTTATAGCAGCATAATCCATACAAGCTCCCAAAGGGTTAATGCAACTAGATGAGCTGAAATTCATGAGCATAATCCTAAACAAGTGAGTTGAAGTTCTATCAGGTCTATTTCATAGCATCAGGGATTACTGCTAGCAGTCTAATCCTACTGAGCCTAAGGGAGGTACGTTGTATTGTATTTGAAATCCTGGCCAGGAAAGAACGGAAGGTTAAATGGGTGCCTTGCTCTGTAATCAAATATCACAGGCACTACTTATCTATTCAATGAACAACTAACGTAGAAAATCAATTAGGAAACAAATAGCTGCTTCTTTAGAAATTTTTTTTTTACCTAACAAAAAGGGAGACTGAGGAGTAAATGGTTTTATAATATATGTTTAACAAAACCATATCATACTATCCACTATAAAATAATTCTTTACGTAAACTGGCAAACATTAACTAGAAGGCACAAAGCATCCGATAGCAACTGCTGGTGTTTTAACGCTATTTCTTTAAGTGCAAGGGCTATTTTCAAGGCTAGCATGCATTCGAACACTAGCAACTGAGCATATCCTCAATGTATAAAGCAGCACACAGAAACTACACATACAAAAGTATTAACTGACTGCAGATAATTGGACTGTGCTCAAATGAAATCACAAATACATATCCGGTGGTTTGTAACTGAACATCTTAAATTATGTATCAGTTGTGAAGAGCATTTCTTCAGCTGTGCATCATCTTTTGTTCACTTGGTAAAAATCCCAGGAGTACTGAAAAAGGCTGAAGCTCCTGCTGGTCTTTGTTCCCAGCAGGGAGAAGTCCCTTTTGGTGGTCTTGAGGTTAACACCCTACCCGCCCCCCCCTCAACCCCCACCCCCCATACCTGTCATTCTGAATAGACTTCACAGCCTGTGCACACAGACAAACAGCCTGACCTGGCCAGCTAGCTTGACCCCTGGGCAGGAAGAAGATCACATCTGGTTATTAATATTGGGACATTAAAAAAATGTAATCTTCAAGGCACTTGGAGAAGCAGGCTGGCAATTATACAGTATGCACTGCATGTCAGTCAGGGAGCATGTTAGCCTGATATTATGTCCGAGAATGCTAAAACATTCATTTTGCTCTGATGAGGGGTTTCAAATACAGTCTCCCTCTGTATCTCTGAAAGCTGTTAAGAGAAATTAGCCCAAAGCACTTAAATCTTCAGCTTATCTGTTCTTACGCTTCCCAGTTTTTAGTCTGTTTTACACAGTTTTATAATGTAAAACATTTGTAGTTAAAAACTGATGCAACTAGGAAAAAAAAGTTGTGATTTTACAGTAGAGGAAGGCACCTGATAAATAGAAAAAAAATTTCTCAACCTTACAATTGTGCTAAATGTGCCCCCATTACATTCTCTGAATATTTTACCACTATCCAGACTTTTTAGTTAATTCATTCTAGACATCTGCATAGTAGATGGTTTAAACAGTTTATATAATCGGCTAAAATATATATAAAACACATTTGTACATGGTTGTGACATATATATTGTATACATATGCACCTGCACAAAGCTTTATAAAACATAGATTTAACAGTGCCATGTGTGAAATCTTAGTGCCACCAGATTCAATGGAAAATTTACCTTTTGCTTGAGTTGGGTCAAATCTTAACCCTTTCTAAACAACACCACCACAAAGTCTCATTGGGATACATTTGAGAATATCAAACCCCTGGTAGGACACTTTTATATAGCCAGATAATTATTTCTATTTTCCCCACTGGTTATGCCTAAAACAGAATGAAAAACCCTGGTCTGGAACTCTTATATGCTGTATTTTGATGGCATCCCAGCCTTATTGAGGCTACATGGAAGATTTTGGATTGCCAGTGTGACCCCAGCACAGGTCCAGCATCCTTCACAAAGAATGCTCTGACCAGCCAAGGTACACTTCTATACCTGTCATGTGCAAGGTTGAGGAGCATGGTCTTCAGAGAAGTCTCAAATCAGTCCTAGAAAATGGTGTCAACCTAATCTCTGTGCTTGAAACACAACCTAAAATTGCCTCCAAGGGTAGGTGTTATTGATGATCCCAGCCCAGATAGCTTAAACCAGCCCTCAGTTTGGTTTTGCTGCAAACCACCATCAAGTTTTTTTCCTTGCTTCCTTTCAAATGGAAAAATTTCCCTTCAAATTACATTGGGCCAACACCCAGTATGGGCCTTCTACCAATGATGTGTTAATCTTGTGATCTGTGAGTCTGAAAAAGGAGTTTTATAGCACTGGAGGTGGGAAGTTTCCAGCTTTCCAACAGAATGTTAGCACTTGTTTTTAGCTCTGATAGGCTTTGAGATGTCAGACCTTCAAACTGAAACACTATTATGTATGGAAAAGCTATTATAGGAAAAAAGTAAGACATTTCTAAAATATATTAGTCACAAAGCCACAGCGGTGCTTTTTCCCCTTAGTATTAGTGGAGCTTGGCTTGGTACATGCAGCTATATGAAAAAAGAGTATTGATACAGTTAAAGAGTGCTCTACAAATTTCTAACATATTTTTCCTAATGCAAAATATGCAGGAGGTTCAAAACGCATGTTAGTTTCCTGTGGGATGGTCAGCATACCTTTTTCTGTCTTTATTACTTAAAACAACATAGCCAACTCAAGCTCGAGACAATAAAACCTTTATCCCACTCATCCCAAATAATTAGAAATGCGTATCTGATAATGTACACAAACACTCACACATGTATACACAAGAGAAAGTGGGAAAGATTATTGGCAGAAAAGAGAAAAAATATAAAGCCGTTTGGGGCTTGGCAACAGCGAAATTGGGCTAAATGCTGCAGAAATGACACTGTTCCAGATGTAGATGGCACTGTGAAAACAGACACGTAGAGATGTTGGTAGAGCAGCAAGAAGAAGAATGTGGTGAGGTGGTAAACCCTGGCTGTCTGTGTGTGGAACTGAGGTTGCAGAGAGTAAACCACGAGGCATGGATGACACTGTGCACAGTCCTGAGGGAGCTGGCATTTTGGAGTGAAATTCCAAGCTTGAGGCAAGAGAGGAAATGTTTCTGACAGGTTGGGGCCTTTCAGGGTGGAGGCTTTCTGGTTTTAAATAGTAGCTGCTTGAAAAATGCTCACAAATGTGGAATAATTTAGGGGGAGAAACAGGCTATGGATGAGGTGACCTAGTGTGTATGCTCACAAAGTATGTCACGGTTATCAGTACCCAGTAACCTGTTTTGATCTGTAAAAGATATTTAGGAGGTGGATTTCATCCTAATGACACACACTCTATCAAACCGGGGAGCTGTGTCAGTGAGAGGGAAAACACTTCCAAATTCAAATCCTCTCCTCTTTTTCACACCCTCTTTGCAGAGCAGTCTCTCTGACTCTTCCTTTGCAACTAGCCTTTTCTCCAGAGCACCAGAAACAAATGGAAAAACCCTAGAAATAAACTTCAGGAGAAAAACAGAAACAGTAACCATCAATTTCAGCAAGAAATTACCCAAATAACAGAACTTTTTGAACTGGATAATTTCTCACAGCAGTGACAAACCACAGTAGTCAAACCACAGGAGAGCCATGTCCCAGTCAATTGACAGAGTTAAGAAACACTGTCATTTTGGAAAACTCCGGGGCCAACTCCATTCTTGGAGTAACACTACTGAGATCAGCAATACTACAACAAAGACGGATTTGGCCCATGTTCTTCCCATCTCTTTCCTCTCATCACAATTTTAATAGGAAACAAAGAGATTTTTTTAAAGTTTCAGACAAGTTCTATAGAGGATAAAAAGCCACACAACCGGTAAAACCCCTGTATTTTTCCTGTATCTGCAAGTGTTTAGACTTTTGTTTAACAATGTGACCTATCTCATACTAAAGAAAACACCTCAGAGGCTCTGCTCGTGTATTTGGCAGCTGAATATCTTATCTTTGTGGCAAATTGAGGAAACAATCCTCACTAAAAACTAAATACTAGATGAAAAGTTGGGGGATGGGGTGTGTGAATGAAAGCCTGCTATGTGCTGTAGCAACTAAAAAGAACAAACAGAGCTTGGAAACAACTGTGGTAGTTCATCAAGCCCAGAGTGCACTGACACAGCCCAGCCACGCTCCCTGCAAGACGATCACCTAAGGAATGAAACCTACCTGAGCAAGAGACCAAAATATAGGACTGCAGTCAGAGCCTACAGTTTGTGACAGCAGCTGCTGCCTTTCTGTCCCAGATAAAAAGGTTGCTGCAGCCACCAGCATCCCCCTAAGCCAGCTCTACCTGGGAGCCCCCCACAGCTCCCTGTGCAGGGGGGGGTTCTCTCTCGTCACAGACACGCTCACACCCACTCTGGCTACTGCCCTTCCCAGTCCTTCTCCTGACACATCCCCTGCGTGGCGGGCGGTGGGAAAGACAGTGCACACGCAGCTGGCGCTCTGCCAGCCGGAGACTCCCTGACATGAGCATAGTAACCCTGCCCTCCCCCACGGCGGGGAACTTGCATCAAATCTCCAATTTCTTTTGCTCCATTAATGGCAGAGAGGCAGCTGAGGCACGCTTAGAGAGGGCTGTCCTGTGACCGTGTGTTTGCCGTACGTTTATTTCAAGTTTTCTCCGACGACTAATCCCTCTTTAAGAGTTTCAAATAGAAGTAAACTATTCTGAGACGCAAACTGCTGGAGATAGCAAGAATAATTTAGAAGTATTTCACTTTATGGGTGCGTAGGATATAAAAAAGGAAAAAAGCCAACAGTTACGTACTTTAACTTTCCAGAAAGAGGGAGGGGGGAGAATTTAAAGTATTTCAAACTTAATTTTGTGAAAAGATATTCAGTGAGCTACAGCCAAGATAAATAAATGCATATCAACGTGACTCTTTTGCTTTAACTAATTAGCAGTATTACAAGGTTCAGTAGTGACATTTCAGCAGTAATTGATCCTCTGATGCAATTTTTGTGTATTTCAAACCAGCCAATACCTCCAGTCAAGAAAGCTGTACAAGGACAGAGGCTGGCAGCCAGCACAGAGGGTCTGGTCACCGCCTGAGCCTGACCTTGGACCCCAGGATGCTAAACACATGCAATCAATAGGAGCCGCTAGCAGTCAGCATTTCTGAAAATCAGACACCTAATGCCTCCACTTGTAGCACTTCCTTCACCACTGGCAGGTAGCACAGCTAATTGAAATTCAGGTGGCAACTGCACTGGTGTTTGTATATACTCGCAAAGGGAATTGGGAACTTCCTGGCTTGCTCTGAAATTAGTATTTCATTTCAAATTTTGTGCTAACTTGGTGGGGAGGGCATTTGGCATCGTATTTTCACATTACTTCACACTACAGACAGGGTAACTTAGTAACTATATATTTCTTTCTCCTCTAAACCCTAATGTGAAAGGTTTTGATGTCAAGCAGCGTGAAGGCCAGAACAATCCAAAAGTCAGCACAGCCCCCCGCAGTATGAGTTCAACCGCGACAGATATCCCATCTGTATTTCATGGTGTACCTTAATAACAATCAATAATACATTAAAGTTAGCGCTGAACAGTATAAAAAGAGCATACTACAAAGAGTCCATTTGAGTTATGCCTCAGCCTTGTAGTTCACACATAGAAACAACATCTTCTGTTTTGCACCAGCAAATGAGTATCTGGGGTAAACATTTGCAGACAGATGGCTAAATAGCTATTTCTATTCTTCAGGCCCAATGAATAGTTAACTGCCTATAGGTATTTTCACCCCAAGTCACTATGTATAGCAATAAATGTGGGGAAGCAACAAAAAGCAGCTGTCTGAAGAGACAGGCAATGTGACACAGGGGTAAGCTGGGTGCTTCTTTCCCTCACCCTCTTAATATTAGGGGGGAATGAATTCTTCCATGGGGTAAATCAGATCTGGAGTTTTTCCCTCTTGTCTGACTAAGTAGGAAGTGACCGAACCACTTACTGTAGGCACGTAACATAGAGACAAAAAAGTTACGGATTAGAAACTGACAGAGACAGAAAAGAAGCTAGAGGAACTAACAGGCCATTTAACAGAACAAAAGTTACCTCTGTGCCTCCCAACATCAAACTAGGACTGACCTTGCAGAGAGTGTAAACAAATTCGTGCCAGTCAAGACCAGCCAAAGAAGCATCAGGAATGCCAGAGACGTTTAAAGTTAGCTGAGCATGCAGGTGAATTTCAGTATTGACAAATGAATCCCAGAAAATGTGTATTAGAAAGAATAATTTGAACCAATCAAACATGTTACCAGTATCTAAGTTAAATGTAACCACTCTAGGACACTTGGGCATCAGTATGAAGGAGGGCGTGGGAAGAGACATGCAATGAAAGGCAGCATATTTCCAGCACAGAATGCAATGGGATTTGTTTAAAGCAGATTATATTTTTGGCTACACCAGGCATGGGACAGTAAGATCATACAGCTCCACTGAGAACAGTGTGTTCAGTTCTGAAATATCTGTATGTCTCAAGAAAAAATTAGCAGGGGTAGAAGGAGTTCAGAGATCAGTGATGGGAGTAGCAGAAATGTGGAAAAAGTTCCACCAAAAGCAACGTGGAACAAATTGAAATGCTTTGGTGTATGAATAGTGTAAGTGAAAGACAGACATGATAGAAAGATCATAAAATAATCATAAAGTTTATTATGAAGATATAAAGATTATATAGAAAGTTCATAAAACAAGTAAGAACATATGATCTTTCTTGTTACCAGATGACTAAACAAACAAAACTTAATAACTTAAATGAATTTTAAAAGAAATTTTTAAAAGCTGAGGAAAGCTATTTATATGCAGGTTCAATTAACCTGTGGAACTCCTTCCCACTGCATGTGATTGAGCCAAGAGTTCAGTTTATAAACCGATTTGACGTTTATGTACATTTAAGACCACCCAAAGACCCCTTTTTGGAAAAAAAAATAATAATCATACTTGAATTTGTATGATGTTAATTCATTGTTCTTTAAGTACAGAGGGCATATAAGAAGGAAAAGAATTTTCATGTATGAGCAACATTTCCATACTGGCCCATGAAGATTTTTTTGCTCTGCTCTGAGAAGCAATTGTTGTTAGCCAGTCTGGAGCAAAGAGATTAGATAAGGTGAAAAAATGGTATAATTTTCTGTGTTAGGACAATGATTGCATACTTGGCCTATTAATATGTTGTTGCTTATAAAGCAGCATTCTCTTCTGTTATGGACAGCCACTGCAAGAGATGTACTTGACTAACTTTATTTGCAATGCAGTACTTTTCATTAGGACAGGTTGGAAAGATATGTCATGATTAATTGACTCAGAAACAGCTCCAAAGAAGAAAGAAATGTTCTTTACACCCAGACCAAATCCTTATAATTTCAGCCCTAAAAATGTCTGTAATAAAATTATGAGAAGGAAATTACGACAGAAATGCAAATCCAACCTTTACTACAGCAGACACTAACATATATAGACCTTTGTACAGTAGTATGGCAGGTGACAATAGAAGACGGGTATGTATGGACACACATAGTTTTACATTCTGTTTATGGCCTTGGGAAGTGTACACTTTTATAAGCACACAAAGCCAGTCTTTTTGCTTCCCTGCACTGCACCCACTGTGCAAGAAACCCAGCCGCCAGCAACTGTGACTTCCTCCCTAACACTGGTGTTGGATAGTATCTGTCTGTCTGAGTTCTCATGAGCATGAACAACTTCAGACTCCATCTCTAAGTCATTCCTCCCAGTAACAGACACTCTGCTAAGCACCTGTACAGATAAATATAGGCAGACAGAAAGACAGATAGATATTTCTTCACATATGTGAAGAAATTAAGTGGTATGCTTAATTACATTTCTATAAGGTCCATTTAGACTGCCAAACACAGTGAAGGCCAACCTCTCACTCACCTCTGCTCAGTTAGAGACACATTTTCCTTTTTCCCAAGGCCATGCTCTGTTTCCTAGTCCAGACAGTATTGAGCTTACCTTCTAAATCTATTAGGACAAACAACTACTAGAAGTAAAAGAGAGACATTTGTTTAGTTCCTGCTGTGAACACGTGAGGCACAAAGCCTTTGTATCTGCAGAGCACAAAAGCTGAGCGAACTGGGATACAGGCTTGAACTCGGTAACACGAGATTTCAGTGTTCTCTTTTATTGATTACCAGCTCAACTCTCTTCTTTATAATAAAAAATATTACATACATACAACTCTTCACAACCAGCATAGCTCTTGTCCTTTGTATACCCCAACGTGCTTTAGGTAAACCTTATCATCTGATTGATACTTTTGTAGGTAACGCCACAGAATTTGAGATGTTCAGTGGAGAATTCACGAAAGAAAAGAAACTGGAAGACGTCTGGATCCAGGTCCTACATGTAATATGTTGAGTCATAGATGATCCCCCAAACCTATTTTTGTTTTTCAAGCAATGGAAAAAAAAAATATATTCAAAGAGACTGCAAAGTGTCTAACTGAGAAAGGGTTTGCTCTTTCTCAAAAACACCCATTAGGAGTCCTAATGACTAGTTCCAGATTTTCATCCTTTGAGTTCTATAAGTCACAGAAATTCAAGTATCAAGAAGATACTGGTGAAACCTCATATGTTACAAGAAGATATAGGAACCAGAAGACAGAGCACATTGACAGCATATCCAATTCATCATCACCTATGAGATTATTTTAGCAAGTCAAAAACTGACAAAGGATATCCACAACTTAGGTACGACACCTATTTCTGAGATGCATCTGCAACAGGGTTAGTCCCAGGAGCCAATACAGTAGTGTTTTCAAATTTGCCCAATGATTCTAGGTCACAAACTTGGTAAAATTAGTCTTAAATTATTTTTTGTGGCCTCTAATCTTTGTCATCTGAGAGCTGACTTCAGAAGATCCTGCTCTGAAATACCCCAGCAGGGTCCTGCCTTCCCCCTGGGTCCAAGATTTTGAGTGACAGAAGTTCCTGGAGAAATAAGGACGTAAGGTTTCCAGAAACACTTGCAGTTTGTCCTTGTTTTTTCCACCAGCTTCATTCTTACTAATTTCCAGTTATTCATTAGATGCATACATATCTGGAAATGCCAAAAGGGTGTTTCCAAAATAGTAACATCTAGATACTAAAAGCTGTCTCATTTCAGTAGTAAAGCAAGTCTTTTTCCATGTTCTCATCACTCACAGACACAAAGAGCAAGAATACCAAGATCCTCCTCAGACTTTGTTTCATTGTTCTAGCTGTGAAAAATCAAGCTTCTGGTCATTCACAAAGTGTTTATTCAATTAGAAAACTTTAGTATTTTTGCCCCGATCTATTTCCCAGACAGCAAGCTTTTGCCTAGATTATGTAGAAAGTAGGAACATTGTTGTTTGAATGGAATGATGCTGCTTGAGGGGAAGTTCATATCGGACATTAGGAAAAGGTCCTTCACTGAGAGCGTGGTCAGTCCCTGGAACAGGCTCCCCTGGGAAGTGGTCACAGCACCAACCAAGCCTGTCAGCATTCAAGGAATGCTCTTAGTCATGGTTTTTAGGTAGTTCTGCAAGGAGCAGGGAGTTGGACTCAGTGATCCTTATGAGTCTCTCCCAACTCTAGATATCCTGATTCTATGATCCTAGGCATAAGAAGAAGTACCCTACTGTCTCTTTTGCCATTAGGACCCAGAGTTTTGAATTTAGCATAAGGATAACATCAGTCAAAGCTGGTATGATACTTGAGCCAGTTGCAACTTTTCAGGATTTCCCATGGAAAACATCTTCCTTCATAATAAAGAAGTTTGGAGACAACTGCCCTCCCCCACTCCCCCAGGCAAGGACTGCTATAGGCCCAGCCACAACTTTAGGATGTCAATGGAAAAATTCCATATGTGTCAAACAACTTTAGAATTAGATGATATAGACCATTGGAAGTGCCTGATAAAGTTCTGGTAAGAACAGTTTCCACTGTAAGCCTTTGCTTTAAACAGAGTCATCACAACAGGACTGAACTTGAACTGTCTCTGAATAAGGGTAACCTGTTTTTCTATAAAAAGTTTGGGCACTAACCATCCGTGAACAGCAGATTCTGTGCTGCCTTTATTGGTAGAGGTGGCTCTATGGTTTTTCTCTTCAGGAGCAGTGCAAGGAAGCGGCATATATTCTTCTTTGGAAGAGTTTACGAGGGAGAACAGAGGGTACAAATAAAGTTTTCTTTGGGCAGACTCCTGAACACTGTCCCTATAAGTTAGGTTGCCTGCACACAATGCAGCAATGAGCCAGTAGTTATATAGTCATGTATTTTAGACATGTGAATCATATTAACAGCATGGTTTGATTAACACTCTAGGATAACAGTTTTAAATGGAAAAAATGGCATTGTTTGTTAGGCAACTCATGTGGTCAGATATCCACTCTTGGAATAAGATTAGTATACTACCATTCATGTCTCCCATTAGCAATATGTAGTTTCCTGTTCATGCATATAAGCAAGGAGTATTGTTTATACTCTTCATATACGAAAAAACCATTTTTTTTTTTTTCTGGTTTTGTCACTGCTACTGTATTAGGATGCCCAAGGCACGGGAATCTGCACACTTCATCATTCAAGGACTACCTTTGCTCAATTTTTGTTTCCTTCAATGCCCCCTGCCTTTAAAAGCTAAAGATTATCTTAATGCCTTCCCTCCCACAGGGACAGTAGCGCACACAGTTTCCCCTGAGGCTATGGTGCACAATACTTTGTGTATCTGTCTGCTGCAGAACTGCAGGGCTGGCACCTTCTGCTGCAGACCAAGGGGGTCATTTCCATGACATCCTCCTTCACTGCTGTCCACAAAGCGAAGGTCTTGCAGTTCTTAGCAAAGCTTCACTTTCTTTATATATCAGCATGAAGATGTATGATCATTCTTCTTCACTATCTGCCTGTATTAAGTACGCCAGGCTAACAGACGGACCACTAGGATCAAAAAATATTACAAGCTACCACTAGTAATTTATGTTTTATTAACATAAAACCCCTACCCATATTTCATGTAATTACTACCTATTTCCTGTTGTACTGTATTGTATTTTGCCCACAAACATACACATGGAAGTTTATCCAATAAAATATGTCTCCTGCATTGTGCCCAATTCTTGCTAAAACCAACAGAAGTGGTATTTCTCAGCATTTCATGCCAGCCTCTTTATTATCCTCCCTTACAAAATCTAACTGGCACATTGCTTCAGGGGTACCCCAAAGGAGAGGGAAAAAAAAAAAAAAAAAGCAGAAGATTAATTTGTCTGTCTAGCACGATAGACACATGTAGAGCCAATACAGTGTCAAGAGCTGTGTATCAAACAGCTCAAAGCTCAGTCCTGTACATATGAGATCTCTAAGGTTTTATTCCCATCAACCCTCCTATAATTTCCTAATTCTGGCATTTTGTCTGGATGGACTGACAAATGCACAGACCAAAGTTTCTCCTGAAGCACTTAGCAAAAGCAATAGCATAGCTGAAGTACACGTATGCGTGTCAAAATATAACTTTCCTGTCATGTCTCAGTCTTTCTTTTTTTGTGCTTGTTCTTAAATACATGGAAGAGGTGGTGGAGAAAAATCCCACCTGGGAGAGTACGGTAAACTCTAATTACAATTTTAGAGAAGACACCTGTAGAGAGTTGCGTAATATCAGCTAAAATCTCCTAAGGGTAACAAGGAATTCTGTGTTGCAAGGCTGGGAGGGAGTGGCTGCTAAATCCATAGCTGCAATTTATTTATGCACATACGCACACACACTCACATTGACATAATACTCTTACATGCACTATACACTGCATCTCTACTTTGAATCACAGTCAGAAGTAATTACATATTTCTCCTAATGTCAGAATGAAAGAACTCCAAGCACAAAAAACAGCTGTTATACAGCCATTTTTTGAGTTGAACATACTGAATAAATGAGGCTGATCCTCTTTATGCTACTTTTGCTTACCTCCTTGCTCACTCTTTCTGCTCTGCAAGAGGAGCTACGAATTCAGGCTTCACTGGGCAGGCTGCACATTGCAAGTTGTGTCAAAACAGTCTGTGTCCTGTACATCTGGTACAGCCTCCTTACACATAGTGGCCTTGTACATCCTCATCCAGGACAGCACACAGACTGGGATCCTGGACAGCATTTCAATGGAAGGACACGGGGATTCTCTAAACCATGGTTTGAGAGTACCTTTCTGCTTTAGCAGTGTACCATAAGCTGAATACAAGGTAAGCTATTTTTTACAAGGACCATTTTGTAGGACTATCAGGGCCAGACAACATCTGAATATCAAATTAAATATACATGAAATATAATGTGAAAATTATTTCTCTACTATTATATTTTGAATTTAAAATAAAAACCAAATAGGTTTGAAATTACTATTCTGTTGGCCCACAACTTGTTTGGGTTTTTTTAAAATAAATTTACTTGTTTATAGTGTATAAGTACATACAGTAGGCGTATACATTATGTATAGCTATGTATAGCTGACTACACAATGTGTTCTTTGAACATTTGCTTCTTTTTATATGTGTAAAGCACAAGAGCATAATCTGGATTACACTAACTAAAACTTGCAATAGAAATCAAATTTCATAAAACATTTAAAACCTTAAATGAACGTAAACCTGAAAGTACTATAAAAATTGAAATACCTTATATCATGAGGTTTGTTTAGCAACAAATTAGAATAGCTTTTGTTTATCGCTTAAAACAGTCTTCTTCACCTAAACAAACAAGAATAAGATTAACCAAAACGTGTTTTGGCTCCTCAGATGTGCAGACATATTCCAGTTTCCTTTCCACAATGATTTTTATGCAAATCAATGCTGCACAATCTCCTGACCTCTTTTGCCATCATACTGGGACAATGACAGTTCAATAATTGGACTGGCACTTATCTTGGATATTTGACTTTAAATTACAAAGTTAGTGCAGGACAATTGAAATGAAAAGAATGTGACTTTCTGTTAATTCTGGACTGATCAAGTATCAACATTTCATGCCAAAGAAAGTAAAGCAAAGTGATTGGGGCTGTTAGTCCATTCATCCCTGTATGCATATACTTCCCACCCCCCACCTCAGTTGTTAATTCCTAACAACGATGCTTTCATCCAGAACAAGGATAATGAGAAAAACCCAAGCAGTGTTCCTTGGGGAACTGTCACACTAAAAGTTACCTAAGGACTAAATCCCACTTGTGCCTCCTGCACATGATAAAGATGAGCAAAGCATTCAATATCCCTAGCTGATTTAAAATCCAAATATGCAAACAGCATTATGGAATCCAGACAGACTATTCTGCTTCGCTGATGACAGAAGCAGAAAAAAAGCTAGTCTAATTAAGCTTTTGACTTTGAACCAGCAGAGAACTGGACACCTCGCTTTAAAAAAGCAGTGCATAACCCCAGCTGAAGAGCAGGTGCTGCACGGTATTTGCATTTCCTGCAGAGGATGCTAGCTAGCAGGACCAAGCAGCTGACCGTGAAAATTCTTGGCCCTAAGTGACCCAAGGACAGCCTATAAATCTATCCTATAAAATATAGTAAAAGCCCCGTTTGTTCTTCCACCCTTTCAATATGTGATGTTATACATTTGTGATTATCTCATTTTATTGGGCTCTTTAGAAAGCTGTTTATGATCACTTGTGGACAAAACAAAGGCTCATTGTAAACTCTTTTTTAAATAAGTTGGAAGGTCAATATGAAACAAAGGGCACCACTTTCATGACTGCTACATGCAAGCTATGCTTGTGTGTGTAATATTACAATGCATTTCAGCAAAGGGATAGAGTCCTAGCTAATTACAAAGCTAACATATAATAGTATTGCATTAGCAGCCCAAGAAATTCCTATTGAATTGCATACATCTGAAAATAGAAAGACATGCTTGTGCTGAAACTTAATTATCTTGGCAAAAACTGAGGGCCAGATTCTCAGAAGACATGAACACAAAGCTCTGCTTCACACTCCTCAGGATCCAATTCTTTGTTTATTCAGATAACCTCCACCAGATAAAACTCACCATTTGGATTGACTAATTTGCCTTATTATTTATGGTACCTACAGCTAAATAACACAATCACTACTCGGTTTGGGAGTAGGAAAAAGAGTACTGCTGATCTACAAATACAAGGTCTGAAAAAGACAATCAGCATGCTCTGCCAGGTTAAAAATGTTAATGCTGTTGCATTCCACCCTAGGCAAAGAAGACAAGTCTTTTTCAAGGACAGTTCTGACTGAAATTCTTTTTTATGGGTTCAAAGTAAAACATTATGGTAAAAAATGAATACAGCTTTGTTTGTTTCTTCAGTCATCGTTAGCAATAGACATAAGGGTATTCTGTTTTTGAGCCCATATGGAAAGATCATCAACACTTTCTGCTTCTGGGTCTTTTGCCAAAATACCGTATCCCACATGCCTTTTACCTTAAAACATAAAAGAAAAGGTGTTGTTCTGGTCAAATAAAGAAATAATTTTTACTAGCATACGTCTAATGTTAAAGCTGCCTAAATCCTGCCAAAGACATTAAAACACCATCTGCAAAACAGATTTTCATTAAATTGATCAGTTTAAAGTTAAGCAGCTAGGCAGATGATGCTTTTGAGCTAACCTTTAACCTTTAACCTTCTTAAACTGAAATCAGGTCACTTCTTTTGGGTAATATCTTTGCCGTTTGAGAACATGAGAGGTAAAGTGATCTACCCAGATTGAACTGACAATCATAGCATTAATAGTGTTATGGATCAATATTTTGTCAATAAAGGGAAAACCAAGGTAGTTTTCACACAGCTGAGTATTAGCCTGCTAACTGCTGCCTGTCACTTTCCCTGAGCTCCTAAACAGTTGCATATATGATGTAAACTGCAGTAAATATCCAATATAAAAGTAATGTTTATTAAAGCTTTTATCAGCTAATAGATTACTATCTTTTGAAAGACTAGCTTCAAATATTTATTTGTGATTAGAAATTCATTGCATCATTCA
Organism: Ibycter americanus; assembly: GCA_035590275.1. Lineage (NCBI taxonomy): Eukaryota > Metazoa > Chordata > Aves > Falconiformes > Falconidae > Ibycter > Ibycter americanus. Next base: position 37,396,457 of record JAVJGI010000040.1, read on the forward strand.
GTTACTTGGTTAACTAAAACTTTTCAGCCACTCCAGTTTACTTTGCAAAAGGGCTACCCTCTATTTCTTTATTTATTAAAAGTAGTTGGAAACTATTTTCTGAGCACAGAACAAGATATATGTGGTTCTCCAAATCAAAAGGCATTTGACTAAGCTACAAAATGGCTTCCTTAAGAGCAGTTCCAGCTATATGTACTTTATAGCCACAGAGATAGACCACTGCCCTGCCTCAGCTTCCCAAACCTGCAGAAGTTGAACGCTTCCTCCTGCAGAATGGAAATGCACTCTGTTGCTATAGAGGCTTTCTCTGTTTACTTGTGGAGTCATTGAATATTTCTTGGTGGATGCTGCAAAGTACTTGCAACTCTTGTGTGGTTTAATTTGCTAATATTGAGTTCCGCAATTCCAAATTCAAGTCTTTGGGAAATACATTTAGGCCAAGCTGGGTTCACTCAGGGTAAGGCCGTCTTTGTTCTGATTCCTGGCAGCCACATTACCAGCACCATTTGAATATGCATTTCTGTAAGGAGCAAGCAGGACATTTCTTTTTTAAATTACTTAGAAAACAGCTAAAGGTTTCACTTTGCCACATTTAGAATCTAACTCTAAAAGTGACATTTCAGTGCTGCCTAAAATTATACAGCTTCAGAAGATATGCTCTGATGTTCATGGTCGCTTTAAAAGCTATGGTTATGAAAAGACATCCCTTTATTCCATCAATAGTTAAGCACAGGAAGAGAAATCAAGCTGTTACGGCAACATTTATAAAAAGAAAATCCACAAAACAATAACATTTAAATAAATATAAATGACTAAAGAAAAAACTTTGAGGTACTTGACAAAGCAAAGGAACAGTCACAGATTCTTTTTCTGTGCTTTCAGATGGTTTTAGTATTAAGGTTTTTATTGCCAAACCATATTCACAGCACCTTAATTTTAAAAGAGTTAGAGGAGCTGCTTGAATATAAACACAATTCATGAATATTCGATATCACTCCCAAGGCATATATCTATTATTCATACAAATTAATGTTCTTTTTTTCCTTAGGTTCTCTAAAAGTTTATCTGATGTATCAAGAGTAAAAAAGTTTACAACTCTCTTGGTGTCAACAACTTCACCAAGACCTGACAAAACTATCAAGTCTGCTAGCAGATAACTTCTCACACTTCCAAAATCTCATTTATTTCCACCTTGAGGCCTGAATGTACACCCACAATTAAAAGTAAAGTTTTCTGGGTGACATACAGAGGCATTGCAGTCTGTTATAAAGCATACACATCTCTTTGGGACACACTGTAGTACTGCCAGCCCCAAATCTTAAAATAATGATAATAATAATACCCCAAGTGATATTTTAAATACATTTTCCTCTCCTTCAAATTAGTCTTAAAATGAGATAAAAACAGTGCGAGCACATGCACACACTGCTTGCTTTCTGAGAGTTGTTAAGCCTGGCAGAGTTCTTAAGCTTCACTTAAGAAGTCATGAGGGACAGAAACTTTTTTAAAAGCTGAGATTCTCACTAGCAATCCTAGGGACAAGTCTTTAAAAATATATGTATCAGGAGGCTTGCAACCCTATGGTTACTAGCAGTACACTTTCAATTGTCCTTCTGTAGGACACGAAGCTTAGAGGGTGTCTAAGAACTTACGCACTCCCTCTCAACTGGGGCGTCTTTCACCCTGATTCAGAGACTGAACTTAAAAGGTTAGCAATGGTCATTGGCCGTGTATGATAGCTGCACCACAGAGGCAATACTGAATTGTTTGATCTAACAAACCAAGATCTGGCAAAGCAGCAGGTTCAGTGGCAGGACATTTTTAGTGACAAGGGCTAAGAGCTGAGAGTCTCTGCCTTAGTACACTAAAATGTTTTGTAGGACACGCTGCAAACCTAAACGTATTTAATAAAGTTTAGTTTAGGGATTGGATTGAGTGAGGGAAGAGACAGTACTGGTTTAAGTAGATAGTTTGTACCTTGCAACTCCATAGCTATGCCTACAGCTTTATTTAAAAAATAAGCAGCTGGCATCTTATCTTCAACAGTCTCCAAAGCCTTGGCAGTGAAGCCATCTGAGAAAAGCCCTCTGCCTTCCCATCTCCTATCCTGTCATTCCTACCTGTGACACAGTTTGCAGCAGCATCTCTGAATGGTGGCATTATAAAACAGACCATTGAAATCATCCAGGTTAACACTCCAAAAAAGAGGCGGGGACAAAAGAGGTGGGGAGCAACTATATTTAACTTAGAGCATTTAAAAAACTGACTTAAGAGTGTGGCTCCACAATCAGTGTAACTGGAGGGAGCAAGGAACCGCTTCACGGATGACAGAGCAGGACGTTCTGAAGGCAGCTGTGCTGCTGAGGCAGGCTAACTGTGTCATAGACTCAGCTTTTTTGGCACTTTCTGAAACAGGACTTTGGATCTTTAAAAAAAGACACAAACAAGCACAAAATCCCAGGCCCCTAGAGTTAAGGAAAAATGCAACTTAAATAAAATACATGATTAAATTAGCAGAGCAGCCAGCACGGTGGGACAATATAATAGACGTGATCTTGTGTTGCTGCCATTTTTGTCCATAGCAGATCCACCAAGGTTACAACTATCAGGTTATAAAATGAAAATCCATGTTACTGCCTGTGCACCGTGTAAGCTCAGAACAACCACTTGAACATGGTTGAACACCAGCAAAACATTATTTCTTGCTTAAACTAGAGGTCTGCTGAGGCTTTTCTGTATTTGTTCTGTGTGTACACATTTTCAACATGATTAGAAAACCAGCATAGTTGCTGTAATCAGCAGATGACTCCTGATAGTTTAGTTATCACAGATTTCTAGTATAAATCAATAGATAACACTTGCAAAATGGATTTTCTAATCATATTTAGAGCTTGTTACAGTGACTAATGGTTTGCAATATTTCCTGAATTTTTATATCCCCTAGACAAAAGAAGTTTTAATAAGTTACAAAGTTATTCATCTTGGAAATGAATGTGTTATATTTTGTACATGAACCAAGACAATCAAGCCAATCCAGTAAACACACTGCAGAAAAAAAATCACCCCATAATTAGGGTTTGGAAAAAGTCATGACAAGTTGTGTAATAAATGGCATTCATCACTCCCACATATTCATTATATCCACATAGTTTTTTCCAGTAAAGATAAAAATATAGTTGCCATTCTACTAACGTATTTATCTACACCACACCCTTTCATGTTTGTGAAAAATTGTTACTGGCTTGGAAAAGAAGGGCAGACAAAAGCATGACAGTGCTTACTTTTGAATATCCTTGGTAATAATGTGGCATATTGCATGTGCTTACTGAAAAAAACAATGTAAAATAACTTGGCTGTGACAGATTTTGGTTGCAAACAGATACATATGCCAGAAAGTGATCTCCTTCCCTATGCATGATATGGAAAAATCATCATTTTCCGTAATCTCTGTCAAGCTTCTGATCAAAATGTAATGGACAACGTCTGAAAAGGTTATAAGAGATATAAAACCCCTCTAGTCATTTATTACGTGAGACCTGTTTTTAAAAACACTTGGGTTCCCTGTGTTCACAGAAAGTGCATCCTAAACAGGCCCTCAGGTGAATCAACACGACTCGTGGGGAGCACGCCTCCCTGAGTAGCCTGCACAGCTCTTGTTCGGTTATACACATGTTCAATAAACATTTATTCTGCCGATTAATCAAAGCCTCGTTCAATTAGCACTGAAATGGTTAATTCCCTAGTCTACTTGGTGCGGACTGGAATTGCTGTCACTGGCTTACCTTGTACAGTTTCAGGGCTGCCTCGTGCCTGTGATTGGTAGTATGTAAGCGCAACTTATCCACGCTGTTGGTGTAGTAGTCACAGGCGTTACATTTCAGGTGAACTGGGTTGCCAATGGCAATACACTTCAGCCTCCACTCATTAGTTTTGCCCCCTTCTTTAATGTGAGCCACCAGTTGATATTTCTGCATGTGTTTGTCAGTCTTGCAGTGGAGCTGGAAGTTTGCTTTGAGCTGAGTGTTGTAGTTACAGAGCTTGCACTGGTAGATGTCTCCAATTACAGCCCTCCACTCCTCTTCGGGGAGCGAGCGTTCGCTGCTCACATGCACACTTAGGGCCTCCAGGCTGTCAGAGGTGAATTTGTTGCAAACAGCACACTGGAATAGCTTCAGCGCTGGGTCACTGATATAAGGTGACAGCTCTCCTGCAGTAAGGAGGGACAGGTCATCACCCATTAGCTGACCACTGGCAAGCCGGATTTCAGGCGGCAGCTCATTATTTACTACAGGAAAAAAAAAATTAAAAGGGAAAGTAGAGACCAGCAAGCATAGCACACACAAAGGAATCTGTAAAATAAAGCCTTGACAAGGAGTTTGCTTTCTCTAGAGCTTAAACTATAAAAAGCTGTAATAGGATTGAATCAGGATCAATTACAATCATCCCTTTCAACTTCTAAATTCCCTCATCAGATAGCTTTAATTACTCCTACTGGGCATGATGTCATTCTGGAATTTGTATTTTCAAAGGCATGAAAGTTGATCAATAAAATAACAAAACAGCAATGCTTTTGTAACTTAAAAGCCTAGATTAACTTACACAGCACTAATTGTGGTTTTGTTATATCCTTTAAATGATGCTGGAGGTAGGTCAATATATATATCTACAATATAGTAATTAGGCTAAGCATATCTATACTAATTTAGCTCCTTTAGTACCAGATCTCAGCATTCCTAATTTTAAAATACACCCAGTGAACAGCACTGTGACAATTTAGGTACGTCAAAAAGGAAACATTAGAACTGAACAAAGTTTGAGAACTCTTTTTAGTACAAATCTGTACCATTAGGTAACAGATTGACAGTACACCGCTCACACATGAGCATTTGATTCCAATTTGCCCTCCTCTTACATCTGGAATACAGACAATTTGCTAACTATAAAGGGGCATTGTCAGGTAAGAAAGAAAAGATTGCATTCCTGCCTGAAAATGTTGACCTATTCAGATAATTAAAACCTGCAGAAAACAGAGCTGCCTTTTTCTTTTCTAGTTTGTTAATTTGATAGCGCCTCATTACATAATCAATTAATTTCATTCTCTACCTGCAGACCCTGCATACAGGGGTGGAGGAGAGGAAAAAGGGATCGCAAGGATGCAGGCACAGTCAGGGGGCTGAAGC
>JAVJGI010000040.1:37411636-37425708 GCA_035590275.1 Ibycter americanus
ACTGGGATTTTGCTAGAGTCTGGGTGTGTTCTCTGTGAACACATTCTGAAGGTAAGACTGAATTGCAAAACTAACAAATAATGGCCAGGGTGTCAAAGTGGCTCTACAATATTCACCTAAGCTCTTTGTTGTCTCAAAACCAACTGTGAAATAAATGTTGCTTTTTTTGTTTGCCTAATACTAAGTTGCTTGCATGCTAAAAATGCTGCAATTATCTTTCTAAAAGTTATCACAAGGCAGGTAGTCAAGCAAACATTCCAGTTCTCGGGGAGATACTACAACTCCAGATGACTTCAGAAAGAGTCTTGATGAAAACAAAAAATAAAGAACTGTGCTTTTGAGCATATTTACAAGAGTGCAAGACTCTTCCAATTATGTATCTGAAAAGAAATAAAAAAGCTGTGGGTATTGTAAATCACGTTAAACATTTAAATATTTCTCTGTATTAAAATCAGCCTGGTCAGTGAAAATACAGGATGTTTTTTAAACAGTTTAGTTATTAATAAAGCATTTGTTTTTTCTAGAATATTATCATGGCAAATTTGTTTTGTATTGCCAATCAGCTGGGCATTTTGGTTTTATTATGCATAGTCTTTTGTCATTTTTTTGCTCCGCAAGTTAATTTGACTGCTGTGCATAAGTGAAGTGAGCAATTCAGTAATTAACTTTTGTGTTTTAAAATGTATGAACTTTAATTAGATTTCATTATAAACAAACAAATGTCAACCATAATTATAAGTTCCTTGGTTTAACCACATATTATCCCTTTTCAAACAAACTTGATGTCAGACAAATTAAAATCAAGCAGCCAGCAATTTTGAGTTGAATTTTACATGATCTGCCAGTAACCTGATTACTTTAACTTCAATATCATTACAGGAAAAGTATTTCAGGAAAAATAATTACAAGAATTCCAACAGGAGACAAGCTTAATTGTATTGATTCAAAAGATGCATGTATATAGGAACCATGCTGAAGGAATAATGTTATCTTAAATCTACAGTTACTATTAAAATGATATTGTCTGGCATGAAAAAGGCAATTTCAGAATGGTGTCTGGAAAAACAGAGATACAAAACTCACTGAAATCATTATCTTTACACCATTATACTTTAAGCAACAGAATATCAATGTGGAACAACTTCAAGGCATGAAGGTTTGCAGGTTTATTTACTGACTGGTGTATCTATTAGTACCAGGAACAAGTGGAGCTGTCAGGACATAATGAAGGTAAATGATTAGTTAGCACAGAGACTGAGCTCTTCTTCAATGCAATAAGAGTTAATTAAAGTTTACCACCAAACATCAACCAAAGCAGGATGTTGATCAGGTTTCAGCATTAAGTGCAAACAGACAATGGTTGGCAGCAATTAGTGCAGCTATCAAATGACATGCAATGATAATTATACATTTAAAACAGCTAAAGGGCTTGTGGAAGGGAGAGAAGAATCTCATCAGCTTCTTTGACTACGTACAGTCAAAGTGCAGGAAACAGGTATCAGATATTTCGCTTCAATACTGTAAATCAATAGAATTAAACAAATAAACAAAAAAAAGGTTGTACAAGTACATTATCTGAAAGAGGACAATTCACTGTACATGAAATGGAAGAAATCTGCAGATGACTCCTAACAAAGATAAGTACTAGTTAGATTAAATAAATTACTTTGCTGCTGCCACTCACACTGACACGCATAAACAGAGAAGTGTTTGGGGTTTAAAGGCTGGAGGCTGCAGCTTTATTACACGTTTCTATGCCAGACTCGAGGTTACCTGGTATCTTTAGTCCCTGTGGCCATGTTCATAGCACGAGAAGGCCCAGAAGGACCACGGGCCTGAAGCCCGTGACCACAAAAGGTAGTTTCACATGCTAGCTGCAAGCCCGCTGCAAGGAAGCCTAGGCTTACCAGAGGCAATTACCTGGTATCTGAGCCACAGCCTAAGGCTCTGCCACACACCCCCTGCTCTCCACCCCCGCCGATCCGCGTACGCGCTCCTCCTGCCTGCTCCCAAACTTATGCCCAAGTTTTGGGAAAGGAAAAGGAAGCGAGGGCTTTCCTCCACGGATGAACACCGCGCAACGCATGGTAGCAGCACAGACACGCTAATAACCCGGAGCACAGCGGGGCCAGTGCCGTCCTCCGCCACGCTCTGCTCCGTTTCGAAGGCCTTGCATAATGGTGGCAGCTACCAGATCAGCGATACAATGGAGCCGATACCAAACAATTTTCTTCTCAGCCTTCCATTAAATCCAAAGGGAAGATGATAAACTTGCAGCAGCACCTCTAACAGCAACACCAAACAAAGGAAAAACTGCCGTCAGCCCAGCGCTGGCAGTCTGCTGAACCCCCTCGGCACGGATCTGTGAAGTTAAAATACTCCCAATTCTGCAATATCAGGCACGCGGGAAGTGCAGCAAAACAGGTAAATATCCCTTCCACAGGCAAATAGCCATTATTAACTGGTGTAGCCAGCCAGACAATTATCTACACGTGTCTAGTATTTGGACAATTCCTCACTAACCACTCCACGCACTGGAGGTGGAATAACTCACTCCTGCTCACTCCTCTTGGGCTGGCTTAGTGCAGGTAATGGGACTACCTGGTTAAACACCTATGTAGTTCCACAGCAGCTAAATAGGTCTGGCAAGTAGGATCCCCACCTCAAAGAAATCAAGATTTCTTCAGCATTTTTACAGACAATGTAGTGGTAAAAGCACCTTGCTCTTCCTAGGTATGTAACAGGAAGCAAGATGAGGCTTACCAAAAGACAAGTAGCAGGTTTCCAAGAAAGCTAAGCTGTGACAAATTAAAACCTGATGATGAGAAGGGCAAAGGGGTTAGACAGTAGGACTCAGTGCTGCAGGATACCATTGAGATCATGAATCTACCAAGGTTAAAAAACAGAACGGAAAGTGGCTGCCAAATGTATATATAGAGTAATAAATGTGGCAAGGAGAAAAAAAAAGAAGAAAAGAAAAGAAAAGAAAAATCTGTAAGGGATATTAAACCTTGCTCTTCAGAGATCTAAAAAATTTGCATTTGCAGTCATGGCAAGGCAAGCATATACAGTAGGTTATCCTACATCTGCCTACTGTGATATTGTTCAGAAGCATCTTGTACAGACCAGTCAAAGGGAGAAAAGTCCAGCCACGCCAGAGTCCCAGTTTGGCAATCAATATGTTCCTATCGCACGAATTACACCTTCTGAGTAAAGAAGTGTCTGCAGCAGGGAGACTACCCTTGTCTTTTATTTTAACTAACCCCTGTCAAAAGATCATCAGCATCAGTTCATATTTAAATATGTTGTATTAATTTCCACTGTGTCAAACTCAGAAAACCTGCTTTTAAGACTGTGAAGACTGTATTTATTTTAAATGCACTTATTTTTTTCTAGAAGCAAACCCACGTACATATGCAAAATGCATTAAGATGAGTTTTATTATAATGTTGGCTACCAATTGTAATTTTTGTTGGAATGTGTGTACATTCACATTGCTAAAATTATTTTAATAAAATTCCTTACTGTTTTGCATAGCTCCTGGGCTGCAGCCTAGAGCAGTTCTACAGAATTTTTTTTTCTCTCTAACAAACCTCATTTTCCCAACTAATTCTGTTATGCTAGGGATTTGTGCACAGAGTTGGCTAATCCCAGTATTTCCCTAGAGCTGCGTCTAAGCTATGGCCCACTCCCAGCACAAAAGTGTCTCCAAAAGCCCTTTCGCCCCCTTCAGCACTGATACACTCATTGGTCCTGACATTTTCACTTCAGCCATGACAAATGAGCTGATGGCTGTGATCAGATTGCACACGAGGACTGCTTTATCAAAGACTTATCATTAACTCTCATCACTGTCTTCCATTATGACTCTTTTGGTCAAATCTGTTGTGAAAATGCAAGTCAGTTTAAAAATATAACCTAAATATAGCAACAAACAAACTTCATTAAAAAGCAGAAAAGAAAACCAGACTCAGACAGGATCAGAAGGAGACTAGCGTTAACTAAATGTTTCTCTGGGGATTTAAGTAACTGTACTCAACCTCTGCCCCAGTGCAAACATGGCAGTTGACCGTCTTCGAAAGGTCCCTTCCCCCATCACGACTGCAAGCACTACTTTGCCTTTTTTAGAGAAACAAAAATAAAGCAGCAGCAATCAAATATGCCTAAAAACGGAGTCAAGTTTTTTCTTTTTTTTCTTTTTGGTCTCTGAACTACTTCGCATTTCTGTGCGCCTGCTTTTATCAAGATATGTTTCTCAAACTAATCCCTTAAAGAATATAAAATTTTCACTTGAATTGCAGCCACGTAATCATACTGTTTTCTGACTCACATTAAAAACACCAACATAAAGCACTGTCTGAAACGGAAATCTCTCAGTTCACTATGAATACCACAACCTTTCTGTCAAGTTAGAACCTAAGTTCCAGTTACATAGTTCTTGTTACATCTAGAGGGTTTACAAAGTATATATTTGTCGTAACCTCTTCTAGCAATTCATCTGAGAATACACATCTAGCGGAGTCAACTGTAACACAACAGATCTTGGGAATGGAGGTCATGCTTTGAGATAAAGTGCTATTCACTTTTGGACCATGCAAGAAGCTCTTTATTCCTGTTCTTATTGGCATCAGTTCCCCCTTACCAGAGCAAGAACAAAGCCAAGTGCTCGTGTGAGGTTTATGAATAAATCAGAGGTGAGCCACTTTAAGTGCTGCCCATGATTTCCTTGTTGACAGTGAGCACTTAAACAGGCTTCTATGACCAGCAACTCCTGGCAAACCTTAATGGCTCCTAATCTGTACCCTGCCTCATTTCAGGAAAGAAATGACCCACCCCAATTTTTCTCAAGTCTTCACCTTTTGGGCAACTACTGTCCCACCTTTTTAGAATTTCACGTTCAGGGACTGTCCTGTTTCAGTGCCAAGTTTTCACAGAACACGCAACATAAAAATCACCATTTTCTTCCTAGAAAACAAATGACAGCTAATAAAATATTATTACGCTGTGCAGCCTAAGTAATTCCCAGACAAACCATTACACAATTCAGCGTTTGTTTAAATTGCATAGATTTTTAAATGAACCTAAAAGATTTCTAATATATTTGCCTCCAATTATTAAAATCATGTAAAAAATATGCTGAGAGCAGATTCAACCCTTCTGCACAGCTACAACTGAAACCAGGAATATTTAAAAATCACTGCTGTTGTACGTATTTAAAAAATTCAAACAGCCTCAAAATCTATTTTTAAATAGCGATAACATTGAAAAACAAACTGATATCAACCGCAAACTCAGCAGTGGGCCAAACAACTCTGGTCCAGAACCACTAACATCCAGTCGTGGCAAGACACTAGGTGTTTCAGTACGAATGTCTCTGACACAAAAAACCACTGAGAGACCTGCATTGTTCAACATTAAAGCAGCAGCCTTCATGGAGAATACGTTTCAATGTGGAATGAAATTCTTCATTTTTAAGGTCTCCCCCCACCCCCCCTTTTACAGATGTCACAATCTCCAGATGGCTGAATTGAGTCTAGTAGCTGAGTTGCTGTCAGGCTCCCAGCTCCTGCTATATTTAAATACCAACATTTTTTTACACCATTGTCTCTTGCTGCCTTTCCACCCACTCAGGGAAACAAAGTTGTGACCACACCGCCCTGCCCTGTGACTTCAGCAGGCGGTCCTGGCTGCGGGGCTGGGGCCGGGTGGCCGCTGCCTCCAGGGTTGACCTGCTGCCGCTTGAGCTGCGGCGGGTGCCTCAGTACACGACACTCTTCTTTGCAAGGGCCTGATCCAAACCCAGGAAAATCAATGAGGTGGCACTGGACTTTGGAAGAGGCCCTCGGCCGTAATTGGAAGCTGCAGCAGAGCTGGGGAAAACACCCATCAAGGGAGAGAGAAATCCACAGGCCAGACCAGTTGGGACTTAAAACTCGAGTGATGCTTTTCACTGGAGCTCACTGGTGGACGACTTGGTGAGAAATCACATTTTGCCTCCCCACAGCAATCAGTTGCTCCTGCTGGAAGAAGTCCCGAAGCACACTGCTGAGCTGCAGCAGAGAGACTCGTGGTTGTTTGTGCATGGGGTGACCCTTCCCAAACCCAGAGACGGCTGCACCGCAACAGCAAAGACAGTGATTTTTTTGGTGAGTGGTTCATAAAACTCAGAGGAACTGAGGGACTGAGAGATGACATTTGCCATATAGCTAAATAATTTATTTTGGAAATGTTACATTTTCTTTAATTTAAACCCTCAGCGTTGTAAATAAAATCAATAACAGTACTTCAGCATAAAAAAATATAAAAGGACCAGGGTGAAACCTGCAGGAATAAGTTCTCTGTTTAAGCAGTTACTTTTCACTCAGAACCTTATTTTCTGGAGTGGGGAAGGCACTAAACAAGGAGAAACTCTTATTTGAAGAGGCACAGCCATGGTTTCTCACACAGGAAAACCACCTGTATTTGAAACAGTCATGTAACACTCAGCAAATCCAAGGATTTCCCCACCACCAGCTCTTCTTACAAAAGCTCTGGCCCTCTGAATACCAAAAATCAAATTATCCTCCCCAGTGGAGGGAGAGGAAGAAAGGTTCTTTCCCTTTCCCAGGTGAAGGCAAAGAAGCAAGTTGTGGTTTTGTTATTCTTCAAAAAGAGATTATTCTTGTCTGTTACACTACCATCTTCTGGAGTAAGTGTGGAAATAACTGGTATTACTCCAGGTTTCCATCAGTGCCCCAAACACTGGAGTGCTACCAGTGACAGGTGCCTTGTCATCTCAGATTAGGTGAATTTATAAGGCAGCCTTGGTGTCAAAACAAGGAGGAGCGAGCCTTCAGCAGCTGCCACTCCCAGGCCCTCAGCTCTGCTATTACCTGGTGAAAGGCACAGAACTGACCCCCTCTGGAACACCTCTCTCTTACAGACCCTCCGGTGCCTCCTGCACTAAGCGCATCATCCTTAAAAATGGAAATGACAGAAGAGGAGATGAAACCTTTTAAATCTGGTTTTATGGGATTATTGTCAAATGGTCACTAAAGGCCTGATTCTTTCTCTGCTAGTATCAAAACTGTACCTCTTTCCAATTTTACAGCCATATTACTCCTCTGATTTCAGAGCAGTTATTGTTAATTTAATTTGGGGTGAATGGGAAAAAACCCATTCTTTTTGGTTTATGTGTCCTAGGCTTACATCAACACAGGTGTTTCGTAAGGATTTCTTTGCTTCAGAAGCAGAGTGTTTATCTATATTTAAATAGACTTAGATGTACATCTAGTATGTGTATCACTTGTTCTGCAGACACTGCTGCAACCTATATGGTAAACATTTGTTTTCAGAGTCACCATGGTCTATCATGTACATACAACCTTTAGTTTGTGAACTATTGACCTGAAGGACTGTAACACCTTCTTAGGAGCTGGTACAGCCTATCAGATCCCTGTGAGTGCTGAAAGTCTGCTAGATTTGTCTGTAAAGAGATCTCAGTTTCTAGGCATCTTGAAAATTGTTCTCAAAAGTACCAAAAGCAAATAAAATATAATATGGACAAGTTACATTCTAAATCTCTCTCTCTTTTTTTTTCCCCCCATTGAAACCTGATGCTGAGTAATGTGAACATATAAAAGAGTGCCTTAATCTAGAAAACTTTTATTTTGATCATATAACTTAGTTAAACCGTTCCTCAGAATATTTTGTTTAAAGCAGAAAAAGTCATTCCTCCATGACACTGCCATATTTCAGTCTGGTACAAACTTTTCTGGCTTAGTTTGGAACTCAGCAAGAGCTGCAGTAATAATGAAAATACCAATAAAAACATGCTATAGAGTGACTATTAAAAAAGGAATAGAGTAATAAGTATTAAAGACTAAACCTTCTGCCCTTATTTATGTAAAACGAGTTTATCTCTACAGGTCTGCTGAACCCCACTATCAACAAATGTGTTTACTACCCCTCTCAAAAACAACAACAAATCTCAACAACAACCAAATAGAATCTGCTAGGTTTGATTTACCTACTAGGTAAAACAACCCATACACGTCTTTTAGTTTCTTCTGTCTGTGCATCTGTTCACATGAACACATTCTGTGTTACATCTTATTCTAAAATCTTGAATCCCAGTATCTCAGTGTGTTGGGTTTCTGCCCATTCAGTAAGAATGCAGACATCACAGAAGTTATTATTAACCCATGTGTTATCCAGTTCTACAGTGGCTGGAACTTTGCCAGAGACAACACATGGTGCTTGGTTAACAATATTTTAAAATATAAATGAATTTATTTTTTAAATTAACACATTTTTCTTATGGAAATACACTAATAAGCTGTTCCCAGAATGAAAGAATATCCTCTAAGCATGTTCCTTTAAAAGAAGTTTTAAGGAATTTCATAAAGTTAGCAGTAAAACATTCTCAAATCCCACAGAAGGCCTTTAGCTTCATCTTGAAAGATATGATTTTTGTGCCTTTATTCTTACCAAGCACTTTCTGCATTTACAGTTTTACTTCATTTATCCATAAATAACCCCAATTTCTTAGGGGCATCTCTAACTGTTTAAATATTATCAGATCAAGCCCAATACTGAACTAACAAGCATTTACAAATAAACATTCTGCAAACTAAAAAAAAAAATAATCCCCCAAACAAGTTAATATTTAGTCCAACTACCAACAGTTTTCCACAGTAGCTCTAAATCGGTAATTATGCTGACCTGGAAAAAAAAAAGAGCCTATTTAATATGCATACATACAAATAATTATTCACACTGCATTTGATTTACATACGTACAAAAGAACCACTTCCCACTTTCAAAAGTGGCTCAACACTTATGGTATTTTAACTGCCCTAATTACTGTTGAGAGAACATAATTAGAAGCACTGATCACATTGTCAACAGCTAACCAGTTGCAGCCCTGTCTGGGGGCCTGATCCTGCTCCGGCTGAAGTCAGTGGGGGCTAGCACTGACTGCGGGAGGAAACCGGGGCCCTTGAATCTACCAGAATCCAAATGTTTTAAACAACCTGAGTACGCTGATGCAGTCACGCCGAAAACCCCGCTCCTTATGCACAGGTATCAATTTCTATTTCGGTAAGCTTTCTCTATTTTCAAAGCCGAATGAAGAGAGTAATTTTTTCCCCAGAAAGGCTCCTGTACCACTGAAACCCAGCACTGAGTCAGAATTCATAACTTTTTCCAAAAGAGAAATAGTTTAATAATTAAAACAGATATTGACTAAACCCTGCTTCCTTGAATACCAAACTTTATTATGCATCGATGCATAATTTCCATTGGCAACTTTTAAAATAGCTGCTTCCCTCCCTGCTGCCCCCCCTCCTCCCTCTTTCTTTCCCTCAAGCAAAGTGCTGGGAATCCTTGATACCCAATAGTCAATATTTGGTTTGCCTGTCATGTTCCTGGAGCTCCCCTCCATACGAACCTGTGTTTCTCATCCTTTCGCTGCACTACTCTCGTACATATCACTTCACATGATGATGGAAACTTGGGGCATCTTAGCAAGTTGCTAAAATCTGAGCTTCTGCTTGTTTTCTCAAGTCTTGGACAAACATAACTTTAGGGAGAGCTGAACATAGGCATAAAGAAAGAGGAGCCTGCATTTTCATCTTCCTTTCATCTCAGTCATTCAGTCAACCATTCAGTGCCCTATTCAACAGAGCTTTTCATTATGCAAAAAAATGCTAATCCTTTTCCGATGCTTTCACACTTGTATAAACCCCCATTCCTTCGACTGAAAAGCAATTATATCAGTTTACCTTTCTGTCAAAAACAGGATTAATATTCCAATACCAGAATCTCCTTTATTTTCCTATCTTTTGCTTTAGGAAACTAGAGATTATTAGTGGAGGTATTCCTTAGAGCAAGAATACATTATTTTAAATATGATTATTTCAGCCAAAGCAAGAGGGGGGAGGGGGAGGGAGAGAAAAAACTTCAGTTGCTGCGGAAACTCTTTTCAGTGACAGAACTGACCTTCCCTTTGCAGAGGCCTGAATAGAATGAGCCTCACTCTGGTCTATTAATCAGAAACAAATTATGAAAGAATGTGGCTGGACTGGTTGACACTATCCTGTCTTGGGAGACTCAGTAACAGCCTAGTAACAATGTCCTCTTCATGGGTAATGAACAGCCATGACAAATGGGGCAGAGAAACTATTTATTTGCATATGCAAATTCTCACACAAGGGAAACATGTACAAACAAGTGTCATTGTAAGGTGGATTAGGCAAACAACGCTTTCTTTTTAGGACATTCTGCAGCCCAGAACATTAGTCAGCACAATTAAACCAGTCTCCATGGAGACTAATGAAATTTCACCATGGTATGAGTTAAATTAGATAGCTAGTTATGTGTTTTCACAATCCAACTTGAAATCCATTATTGTTTCAGAACAATACAGCAATTGTGCCTGGCTGATCTTTGCCAGCTCAACAAGCTCCTAAGTTGACAATTTGCATATGTTAATATAATTAAGCACTAATTACATGAAACTTGTACATATTCACATGCACTTTCCCTGGGCGCTTCTCAGTTTGAACCTTGGCCAAGTCTTTAACCCTTTGAATGAATTTGGAGCAGCAAAGCTCTGCCTTCTGGGTACAGCCCCAAGGCAGATGCAGAAAAGCTCTTCATTTATAAACACAAAGCTTAACCTGGCTTCTCATATTTCTATCAACAAGTCTAGAAAACATTTTTGTGTGTGTTGGGGTAGGAGAAAGGCCGGGGGGTGGGGTGGGGTGGGGGGGAAGCTGGATTAGAAGTTCTTTAGAGCCTCAGCTCTGGTACCCCTTTTGCATATGAAAACACAAATATTTACCCACATAACAGGTTACAAACACATGTATTGCCATTGTCACAGGTTCTTCAAGACCCAAATTGTCAAAAGCTAGACTGGTTTTACAACAGTGCTCTCAGAGCCACAAAAATGAGAATGAGAAAAGGAAAAAAAGAGCAAGCAGTAACTAATGAGCTTTACATAAATATATGCAGAGGCAATTAAGCAGTGTTAATTACTATGACAGCAGTTAATTGAATATAATTAGATATTTTAAGCTACTGACTAAGGCATAGTTAAGATTAATTTTATTGAGATTAATTGTAAATAAGAATAGATTAACTGTGTGTTTTGACAGGCATAAAAAGTAGTTCTGCAAATTAACTAGGAGAGCAGAAACTAGCACAAAAATCATATATTATTTTAATGTCACACCTCAGAATCATCTGCTCAATAAACATGACTTTTCAAACCCAAACAGACAGGAATCTTGAAGAAAAACAAACAGCTTGCAGAGATTAAAGAGCCTTTTGTCCTTTTTCATGTGCATTTCTTTTAGCAGACTAAATTAAGCGAGTCTGGTGTACGTTTTTAGGAAGGAACATTTCACACTGAATGGAAAAAATGTTCTATCACATATGAAATTCATGCAGCTGTGCGGAACTTGGTCCAGATGGTCTAAGACTATAAAACAACACTAAATGATAGACAGTAGGGCCTTCCCAAGATTATGTGATAAAGTCACAACCTCATATTTTGACCTAAATTTTCTGTCATGTATTGTTTCCTTCCAGATCAGATAGCTCCATTTTAATTTTTAACTGATCCTGAACATTCAGTGGAAACTCTTAATAAACATTGGTGATAAGCATCTGAGCAGATATCATAAAATATTTACAAAACGCCCCTTAGCTTCATTAAAACGATGCTGAACCCGAAGTACAGAAAACAGTGCCCTGGCTCTCCCCACGATACTGAACTGTTCACACCACTTAGCTTAAACAGGTAAAAATGCCTGGTTTTAAATATGCTTCAGAGAAAACCCAAAACACATTCTACCAGCAGATTAATTCATGCATGCTGTTTAAGAAAATTAACAACAAGGCTGAAGAATGCTGAACAAATCACTAATAAGAAAGGAGCTTCAATTGATTTTGAAATAAATCAATAGGTGATTAACACAATATTTTTAAAGCAGTAGAATGTATATATATTATATAAACATATATATTATATTTTCAATACCTTTTTTAGCTCTTAATCGAACAAGGGCTTTACAACAGTGAGCATGTCCCTATACTGACTATCAACTTCTTTGGAATGCCTTTAGTCTTTTATAACGAAAATCCAAAAACGGTCTGTGAAACAAGGCTACGACAAGCCATTCTGCAGTGAAAGATTTTAAATCATCCAGCCTCTTCTAATAGACTTGAGACTTATTGAGGTAGAAACCATAAAAAATGAAGAAGGGAAATTTAATCCCTGAAATATTGATTTGCACATTAATATCATATAGGCAGAGGGCAATTTGGCTTCATGGAAATGACACATTGTCGACCCTTGGTGAAGTCAGAGCCAATCTAACTGCTGAACATGTCTGAATCTCAAGAGTTATTAAGGGCTTCCCTTCTTGCCTTTATGACTTTTCTTCAGCCTATCAATGCAATCTTAAATGTATTATCTTTAAGAAATAATTGTAAAACCTCAGGGGTTTTCCAGTTAATGGAAGGGAGGCTAAACCACATCAGATTCTGAAATGCAACATTAAACCCTTGCAATCAACAAAACCACCTCAATTCTCATCCATCCAGTGCAGGATCTAATATTGTTATTAGAGATAATCAAATTTCATTGTGTAAATTTAGGCTTATGGTCAGAATGGAAGCAGTAAATTCTGCAATATTAAACAGTGATTTTTCTCGGCCCCCTTTATGTGATATCTGCTGGTGCACCATCTTCACAAATAAACCTAAACTATTCAAAAATCGAGGAACACAACTGTCTCCCTGTTCTGAAAGATGCATGCAATGCCATTTATCATCTCCACAGCTTTCCTTTAGTTTTAACTTGATCTAGCGGATAAGTTTCATTTTATAGAATAATAAAGCAGTATCACTGCATAAACCAAACAGCAGGTACTATTACTGTGACTTACACAGATGGTTTACCTGACCTTTCTTTGTTCCTTGGGCAGGTTTCACTTTTGCAGATTTACGACTTTTCCCTCTATATTTCATTGACCCTCTGTGTTCATTATCATAAAAATGAAAACTATTGAATACATGTTTATGTTGACAAAGTCCAAAAAGACCACGACTAAAGGATAAAGAGATGCTACAATGCACTGTGTGGATCTCTAGATCATACACTATAAATATTCAAGCACAGATAGCACGAATAACTGAATAATCCTGGTGAGCCCCAGCTCTGGAGCCAGGTGCAAGAGGTTAAAACAGCTGGCTAGCCATCTTTTATTTTGTGTGCCTTCCTACCGGCTGAAACCGCAAACGCTGAAAACTAGCAGATATTCCCTCAAGGTTGATTGGCTTTTTTTGTTGTTGTTGTTGTTTTTTTTTTTCTTTTCATTTCAACCAGTTTAGTAGGATCCCCCAGTCGAGAAAAGAGAGAAACTCCTTAAATACAGCCAGTTGAATAGGAAGTGGAGCAATGATGATTAAGGCTCTTCCCACACACACACACCCAAACCTTCAACCCCCCGTTTATTTCCACAATCTTCTTTGTGCACCTTCCCATCCAAATGTTTGTACTCCTTATTTCAAAGAAAAACACTCCGGATCGTTCTGTCAGTTTTGCCAGTAAATATAAAGTAAAACAAGTGTTGATGGCACTGAGAGTGTTACATACCCAGGCTGTGTTTTTGCATTGCTCTCAATGGAAGCGATCGATGCCCATGTCACAGTCGCGTCCCAATCGCAGCCAAGTCTCTGCCTCAATCTAACCAACAACAGGCAGGGCTGCAAAGGCTTCTCACTACCTCTTCCATCCATCCACCACCAAACTAAAAATATAATGCTACATATGATCTTTTTAAACACTCCACCACCGCTCCTAAGGATCGAGCCACTGCAAATCCAGGGGAAACACAATTGAAAAAAAAAAAAAAAAACACCACCATCAAAGAAAACACCCTCACAGCAACCACCCCAAAAGCACCCGAGCCCTCTCTTTCCACTCTCTTTCTCTCTCTCCTCCTGCCAACTACATAATCCTTGATTAAAAACGGAACAAGGCTAATATAAAAAAAAAAAAAAAAAAAAAAAAAAAAAAA
>JAVJGI010000040.1:37437006-37467684 GCA_035590275.1 Ibycter americanus
CCCCCTTTTTTTTTTCCCTTTCTTGTTTTTTGGCCTGTTTCCTTATGGTGCCCTGATTGTCTGGAGCGGGATCTAGACGAGGGATCCCCGCTGGCGAAGTCCCTCATGTGCTGCTGGCTGTGACACATGCTACGTGTGTCGCCTTTGTATGGCCCTGGTTGGTCCACATGCACTTAGCCTGCAGTTTATTGCAGGATTTGCTTTCGTGTGTGCAGGGAGCGCTGGAATAAAGCAGCATTTCAAAGGGTGCCACTGGAGTTGGCGTTTCAGGCCTGCTCTGGTTTTTAAATAAACCTTAACCCGAGGAAATGATTGTTCCAGGTTACGTGGCCCTACCCGGTCCTTTGTTTCATTATTTGGGTTCTTCTGTTTCGTTCTCGCGACGGTTCTTTTTAAGAAGCCGGAGGAAGAAATCTAATTTATTAATTTCATCCATATTGACTGAAACATTTTCACTGTTTTACATATGGCTGGAGTTATGTTTAGACTTACTTTTTCTCTATAGGTACACACACGCAGTGAACAGGATGGGCCCGATCCTGCCAGCCCCTTCCTGAGTGAGTAAACGTAGATCTGGCCCGTTGTCAGAAACTCTCGCTACCGTCAGGGCCGCTGTTTGGTGTGAAGTCTGATAAAATGGCTTTACCTATTCCAGGCACCTATAAGGCTACCCAAAACAAATGTCACCTAGCTCATATAATTCCGGTTTACTAAAAGCATGCTATATGTGTCTCTAACTAAGTCTCTTATAGCTGTATCTTTCTGCTTAGCTTAAATGTACTTCAGGGAGGAGCGACAGTTTTTACTTTAAATGTTTCGTAGTACCAACACAGGCACAAATGGAAATTAATATTTTAGAAAGTTTCAGGCAAAATGCAATCCACAAACAAGGCAAACAATATCATCCAAAAGTCTTATTAACTAAAACCCAGTGTAGAATTGTACATGTTACAAGTATTTGCCCAGGAACTTAGACTGTTAAATTCTGTCAATATCTCCATCACCCCTGAAATTATTGCTCACCTATATCCACAGTGACCCCAAATTGTCAGAGAGAAAGCCTGCCAGTTGTAAATCCACACGGGGCTACAACAGGATTGCAATTTATTATAAAGCAGAAATGTTACTGAAGGGAAAATTGGTGCCTACTCCCAAGTCCACACCTGAAAGGAACACACTTTCCAGAAATAAAGATCTTACAGAGGATTGTTTAACAATTCTTGTGAGATAGCATCATCAGATTAGGTAGATTATATTTATTCTGAATTCTTTTTAAACCACTATAAATGCTTTTTAAAATAAATTGTTTTAAAATAAAAGAGACTGCTGAAATTCAACACCACCTTGAAAAAATTAAAATATGTACTTAGGTTGCAGACTTTGTATGTGACAGTACATTATAGAATAGTCAAGACAGAGATACACTTTTTCCTTCTTTCTCCAAAATGATCTATCTTGGAATAATATTCTTGCTTCACTCTGAAATGATTTTAATGAGTGCAGAAATATTTTTGATATAATTTAAAGGAGCAAATGAAGGACTACTATAAAACTAAATTTAAAAGTATGTTTTAATACTTTGAAAGTAAAATATGGAATATATGTATTTTGGGGGAGATCTTGTATATACAATATGGAAAGCTTATTTTAAACAAGTGTGTATGTACATTCCTTCAGATGACAGTGTGCACGCTGTAGTGAGAGTCATAGAATTTTTTATCTCTTGGTCTACTTTAACAGAAAATTATTGTATTGTAAGATCTGCATAAACAAATTCAAAAAGCATCTGCAATTTATTCATAAAGATGAAATAAATTAAAAAATCTAAAATGTTATTGATTATGAAGAAGCATTTGTAAAACACCTAATTCTGAAGAGGTGACCACATGATTTTTTAATATTTACTCCCCAAATAAAATTGTGAATCTGAAAAGATGCTAACCTGCCTGCACAATGTGGACAACTTTCCCCTTTCAGTTCATTTCTGGTGTCAGTAATAATAATGAACACAGGAAACGTGTTCCGTTCTTTTGTCCTTAAACTCCTTTAAAATTACCTCTTCACAGAGACATCCTGAGAAATTAGAAGTACCCTAGGAATCAGTATTTCCACCAAATAATTTTTTAAAAACTGAATATGTCTGCTGTTTGCCTTTCTTTTTTCAGTAGATAATTGTGAGTAATCAGTAAAAAGGAAATAAAGGCTAAAACTAAAACATGCTGTAAGGCAACAAATAGATATGTTTGCATTTGTGCTAAAACATTTGGATTTTCTTTTAATAGGAAACCTTCATAAATTATTAAATTGCACCTGATCCAGTTAATAATGAAGTTAACTACCAGCAGGTAAAATGCTGTATTCTGTGTAAGGTTTATCCTTTAGCCCCACAGACACTTCATATCCTTGTTCCACATTACTTTTGTTAACATCACATTATTCAAACTTTTATTTTGGGACTATTGTAAGAAGTCAAACATATGTGTGTGTGTGCACAAACACACAGAAACAACTGATCTGTCCCTTTTTCACACAAAAATATTTGCGTGTAGCTATATATTTAGATGCATATGAAGGTCTGCTCCGTTTTTGGTTTTGGCACAGTAATTAGGGTAGCAGGATTCAGATATGGTTTAACGTTGAACTTTCAAAATTTAACGTTAGAGTTCCTGGTTCATCTACAACAGGATGGATACTGTGTTTATAGAGTTCATTCTTGACCTTACCTGAGTAAGTACTTTAAGTTAAAGTATGAGATGCACCTAGAGGGGTAATACATTGAGTTTAATAGGAAGACAGTTAATAACCTTTTTTCATCCTCATGCACTATCAATCATGGCTGTCACCAGTCTGCTGAATCAAAGCAAAAGTGTTCTTCACAGATGACTGATTAGAAACGCAAAATCACAAGATCCATCTTCATGGTCACTTTTATTATAGTCATTTTTAAACTGACAGCAACCTGCTCAGTTTCAGCAGACTGGGCATCACAAATAGTGTCACTCAGTGCAGCTAAGCATGAGAAGATGTTGGCTGGATTATACTTAAAAATAATTAGGCCCAAAGCCTTTTGTGGAAGCAAGAAAAAGGATTTTCTTGGTTCCAGCCCCATCTTTTCAACACCAGCAGTACCCTACGTTTTTACAGTGGGTTATCATTGGAAAATATTTTCATTCTTCCACTTCTATTGAATTAATCAGTTTTAGGTGGCCCTTGGATACTTTTTAAAAACAACACCTTTGCTGGTAATATGACCAGTTGGTTTTGATAAAACCGCTCTTAAACATAGGCTTAACATTGCATACTGCTCTTTGTATAGTGCAGTGACGAACTGTTGGTTTCCAGCCTTCTGAGGAATATTGCAAAAGCTAATTAGCTGGTTAACTAGATTGGTTTCAATAATATTGTCTCCTGTTCAAATAAACTAGCGAGCAGCTCGACAGTTTAAGGTTATTTATAAACTAAATAGGCTCCAGCAAATTTAAAATCAAACTGGTATAGGTGAGAGGTAGAGGGAGAAAGAAGGAGAGAGGGAACACTGACACTGCAAGTTGTGCTCTGTTCTGGTGTGTTTCTGAAACACAGTGAAATCTAATATAAGAAAAGGTATTCAGTAATGTTGAAAAACAAAAACAGGGTTTTTTTTATTGCAGAAATATGGTAAATATTGAATTCACGTTGTGGTTTACAGGCTTTAAGCTTTGTACATACTAAGGTAGATTGCGTAAATTGCTATTGACTCCAAAGGGTGTTTTTCCTGTGTGAAAACTGTAGGATTGGCTCCTTAATGTAAATAAAAGCATTTCATTCTACTTAATGCTGCTTAACATGGGTAAGAAAATAATAGATTCTGATTTGGAATTTTGATTCAAGGACTGATCGAGTGAGAAGACAGCCAAGACTAATTTTTAAATTAGGTGGAAGCTAAATAGGCCTCCCTCAAAACTCTTCAAAATCTTGCCCCCTTTTTAAAATTTAAATTCCACTTCATCTTGTGAACACAAAATAACATATTACACCAGCTGAGCATCGTTTTAGAATTATCTTTAGGATTCCAGTGAAATGGTGCATCTGGTTTGCCACTTAACTTTAAACCTCAAAACGTAGTGTTATTAGGAAGCTTGATTTGTGGGGCTGTGATTCCTTTAATATGGCTCAAGAACTTTAAGCACCATATGTATATCTAAAACAAAATTTTCTTTTTAAACATATTTCTATTTAAAAATATTTCTTTTAAAACACGCTTACTGATTACAAGTGACTTCAGTGGGCTGCAGTATCAGACCTTTCCCACAGTGCCCCTGGTAATGCCCTTTTCCATCCACCTCCCTCAAACTGGTGGGCAGGACTTTGGTCAAGTAGGGCTCTTCCAAAAAGCAGTGCTTTTCATTTCCACTTACTCTTGCTTTTTTCACTAGGCTACACACTGGTACAGACACAGACATGGGTACAGACACAGACACACACACTCTCAGTGGTGATGAAACGAGACATATACAAACATGCAAACAAACTCTCATAGATGCGCACGCGCACACACACAAAGCATGCTACATACATGTTTTTAAAACTATACAACATGAATTGGCATACGATCGCTGGTTCCTGGATAGTTATGCTGACGTACTTATTCCAAGCTAGTCATGCCAGGAGAATATCTTTAATTAAAGTATCTTTAATAGTTTTATAATATTTTGATGTACTGCATAAACAACTGTGAGACAGAAGAAGGAAGGTGAGAAGGAAAGAAGACAGTTTTATGTGCAGTTGAGATTCACATGCTCTTAAACAGTTTGATTTTTTTTTCCTTCTAGTTCATGCTTATCTTAAGGTTATAATTAGCATTTGATAATATGGTCCCATGTAGAGACTCCATGTTTGTTGAAGTGATTTTAACATGCATCTCTATTTTCTGATGAAAAATTGTTACACTAATGCTGACTGACATCTGTCTAAAAATCAAAGAGGCTAAGTGTGTCTGAATTTAAATTTATGAACATTAATCAGAAGCTAATCAAGCAGAGAAACTAACAATGTCTTCTGATAAATAATGGAACCATATTTAATACTGATGCTTTTGAGGGAAAGACAATGTTATTTGATTAATTTTTTCCCCATTAGGTATTTTTAATAGTATATTCTCAACATAAATAGCTAAGGAAACTTGACTGTAAATTATTCATGTGCACCTTTGTGTAGTAAAGACCTATTTTAAAGCAATCCCGAGATCTGAAAGTATAACTATTTTCATTAAAGAAACAAAGTAATACATTTGTCTGGGCTACAAATACTGTCAAGTTTCAAGTAGAAGTTTAACTCCTTAAGAAAACAGCTACATCAGCTTGACTTTGTGAACTTTTAGGATGCATATGTTGTTTTACTGTACATGCTATATCTTCCCAAAAATGCTGTATTGCTCATTCTGTGCTTCTTTACGGCATCACACTTGCTTACCCAGAGTATTCGTTACATATTAGTATGTGACACGGAATTAATTTTAATACACTAGGATTTTTAGAAATAAACTTTGAATTAACTCTTTTTCCAACTATAATTTTCTTTATCAATCCTTATAAGAGATAGCTGAAGTACTAGCACACAATCAGTTCGTACTATCTTTTCACAAAAATGTAACAGTAGAACTATTGTAACATATTTTACTACTGAATGCATATAAACATTTCGTAAGATTTCCCAAGATGTAATTTATATAGTAAATAAGTAAAAGAATTTGCATCTACTTTAGTAATTACTAACGTAATTGGAAGAGCATAATAATTAATGGGTAGGTACATGCATGGGAGACAGCAGCTGAAGGATAGCGTTACTTTTATTTTAAATAAGCAGATTACCCAAGTAAATAGACCAAACAATATCTGGAAGATTTCTCTTTCCAAGTGCACTTATCCTAAACATATTTAGACCCGTGGAAAATAGCCCTCAAATCCTTCAACAACAAACACAGAGCAGCAGGCACAAACACTAGGAATTCCCATACCACACCTGCCTTTTTGGTGCCTGAATATGCAGCTATTTCTGCCCTCACTGCCTTTTTTTTCCCTGTGGTTTCTGAAGTGTTCCTTGTAGAAGCTCAGAGAAGGGAAAAGGCTTTTCTATGAGCGTCAGGTTGCGATAAATGTGTGTATATGAGTGAGAGAGAGAGTGTGTGTGCGCGCATACGAAGATGTATTAGAAAGGCTAGACTGGTCATCTTTCAGCATCTCTCTTTTACCCGGGGTTCAGAACCTCTGCTACCACTCGCTGAGCTTTAAAGAGGAAAGAGCAGGGAGAAGACTTCATGCAAAATGCTTCTATTTTTATATTCAAATTACCAACATTTAGAACAAAGCCTATTGTTTGATATCTATAGTCCCAGTGGCTAACTAGTTACATAATTTTTACCTTCTCTCAAAAGCATTTAGATATGTATTGGTAAGTCTAGACGACTGCTCGTCAGGACTTAAAAAGGATTCTGCATTTTTCCTTGTGCATTTTCTAAAATAAGGATCATGTATGATAAAGCAGGGGTTTCTGTTTTGTTGACTTTTTTCTTTTTTTTTTTCTTTTTACTCCAAGACCTCTTTTTTTTTTTTTTTTTTTCTCCTGCAAAAGATAATAGCCGTGAATCGTTGCAGGTTGTCTATGCATTTTTGCTTTATAAGACCAATGTGTCACATGAAAGGTGTAAACATTTCTTTACCAAATACGGAAAAATCAAGTATTTTTCTTTCAAAAATCAGGAACAACACCTATTTTTATCCTGCTGCTGAAGGATGCACATGGAAACTGTAGCATAAACATCATGGATATGCTAAATACACTAAAATGTGTGAGTCTAATACAGATTGAAGTCAACAGAAGAGCTATCTTATTTCTCAAGTAACGGATTCAGGGATAAGCACATATACTTTGTTTTTCTCCTATCTTTTAGGTGTAGTCTAAATCATAGTTTAGATCATAGACTGGTAGGCTAAACGGAAAAGATTATTTTTGTATAAATGTCCAACTAAAGCTTTAGAGCCCTGCTGTGGAATGCAAAAGGGGTAAAAAAAAGATTCCCCAAATTTCCTTGTCCTGATGATAAAAGAATAGTTTAGGTGCTACAGCAGGGCTTTTTTTTAATTTTTTTTTTTAATATTTGATCTTTCTTTGTAGTTTTTATTCTAACTTAACTGTATTTAGGCCCTGTTTTCATCTTTATAAGGCACTAAAGGCACTAGGTTTTCCTTCTTTGTAAGCCATTCTCCCATAGTGCATCTTAGTTTAATTCACTTTTAGCAAAAGAAACACCCAGGTTCAATCTGGAGACCTCCTTCCAACATAATTTAGCTAGACCTTTTCTTAGTAAAGGTTTTCTGGTTTTCATTTTCACTTCATATTCTCAAATAAAAGATCCTTTGTTGTCTACCATTTGATTGGACTTAATGAAAAACACTCCATTTTAACTTAACAGTATTTCCCTTTGAATTTATTATATTTAAGGACACTGTCAAAAATCAAGCATTTAATCTCAGGTTTTTATACTTAAAATTATATTACTATCATATGGTTCAATGAGGTGATGTAAAAAGTATATTGAATAGATTTCAAAAAGAAAAGTGAAAAACTAGCCTCATTTTAATATGAAACTAAATACTATGGCTAATGTGCAGATTGGGTATGGTAGTTGACTTTAAAGACTAACATGTGACAGGGTGCCAACAGCTGAATTGTGCAGTATTGACTAAATGAGGTTCACTGATTTGTATTGAGGCTAATATCTTCTTTAAACAATTCCGTGTAAATTGTGCGTATAAAGTCATTGGAAGCTATTTCTCAGGACAGCCTTGCTGGCTAGCTACCTGCTGGAGTGAGGAAGATAATCAATAGAAAGAAATAGAGCTGAGCATGAGACTAGGAAGCTTCAGAGCAGTTAGTGCTGATAAAAGTAGATGATGTCAATATTTGGGAATAACACAACTCTAGGATAACAGACAAAAGAGAAGTGCATATGTTGTAGAGTGTTCAAACAGGGGCAGAATTAATGCATAAGTGGCAGATGTTGCCCCAGGCTGCAAAAGACATTATTTATTCCAGGTATTGTTAAATTCCTAGCGAAACACCACTGCTCAATATAGTATATTAAAATTATATCTAGCAATGAGAAAGGCAGAATACTTCTTCCATAAGTAGAAATTCTCAGATATAAAGAAGATGATGCACCCTATTGATAGAGAGCGTTTTTCACACCTCATAAGAAAGAGCCTCTGTCAGAAACGAATACTGCAAAAACAGTGCCTGGTGCTCTCTAATTAAATGAATATTTAGAACTAATATTTAAAATATTAACAAAACCAAAATGGAACAGCATAGTTTGGCAGAAATCAGTTCTTTACTTCTAAAGATGTAGAAAACCTTGAGTCCACCCTCTTTCCCCCCTTTTTTATGTTTAAAGATTATTGAAACAAAAAATTCCCAATGCTCATTCAGAATTATAATATGGTGAATGCTTTTAGCTGTGGTGGCCTTATTGGTAGTGAAGTATTGGTATATTTTTGCTAATTTAATAGTAGAAATCAGTTTTCCTCTTGCTGTCAGGCAATGAATTTTTGTTCTTCTATGCTGATCTTTCTGTTGATGTATTATGACATAGTCTGTCAACATGAACAGATATGTGAAAGGGAGATTGGGTGACTGAGACATGCAACCTGAATATGGCTCCTCTTGAATTTTAAGCATATTATCATGTTTGGATACAGTCAGTAGAACTGTAGGATTATTTTTTTTTCTCTAAAGAAAGCTATTATTTTGATGTAATTTAAGCAAAAGCAAAACAGGTGGACTATGACAAGGTCCTAAAAGCAGAATGAATGAGGTAACTCCAAAACACATGCATGAGAGCTTAAAAAGCTTTCACATCTAAGTTACTAGCCCCTTAAAACTAGCATTTGCAAAGCGCAAAAGTTTTTCTGTAAGAAGAACCAATCCAGGCTTATCTGATTATTAAATATTGCTATCGTTTTTTAGAAATTAAATAATTCCACAAGCTTTACATGGTTTTGTTGTCACAGATGGTTTTATTGTTTGGTGTTAGATATCTGGATTACATCAAGTAGGTGATTACTATGTCAGCTAAAAAGGTCAAGTTCCATACTTTTTATTTCAAACCATCATAAAGAAACCTTTCTATAATGACACACATGTCTATACTGTAGATCTCTCCATACTCATTTTAGAAAAAGCTTCTATCTGACACATGGCTTAACAAGAAAGAATTTCATGTTTTGGTAGTTAATGCATTGTCAATATTCATGCCTAAGAGAAGTACGTGTGTACTGAAATAATTAACTTTTCCACTGCAAATTTCTTATTGAAATATCAGATGTAATCACTAAATATATAATTTATAGCACTAAAAGTTGTTATTATTAAAGTGATGTGCCATAAAAGCCTTCTTATAAATTTTTTTTCAGTTTGCTGTTCTTTAGTTGTCATACATGCCATCATCCCATCTTAAAATTACAGGAATATATAAGATTCCTGTTTAATATTTAACTCTAAAGAAACCTTCATTTCAAATAAAGCATGCATTTTGATTTGGGACATAGTAAAAAAATCTTTAAAGATATATACATCAACTAATTTGTTAATCTTGTGCCACTTTTAGCATTTGTCACACATATAGACCAGGAAATTGACTCCATCTCATTCTAGCTCTGTGTTGAATTAAAAACCTCTACTGCAAAGAAGACCATGATGTGGGGAAAGAATAAATTTAGTTCTTTCTTTAGTAATGCACATATATTTCCATACATTTCACATCCTAAGGGAGCCTGTGAACACATTCAATAAATACAAAACTGTAATTCCAGGAAAAGGGAATTTTTATATTATAAATTTCATGTAGTCCTTTAGTCTTAAAAGATCTGAAATTATAAATATCATTGTGTTTAGTCTTTTATAAAATACAGGATATAGAAAAAAATGAAGGCATTGAATTTCAGGGTCATCGGTATTTCTGAGAGTATTAGGTGGTTTAGAACAAAAAAAATAAAATTCAACAATGGCACTTGGAAATTAAGAAAATATTAGCTATATCCAGCCAAACTAGTTCTACCTTACATATCTAAAATCAAAATCATATATGTAAGCATTTATATGGAATGATTGCCTATCTTCACCTTATATATTAAGGTCAGCGAAAAGAGCAGTTTATGGATAAAGGGCAATAATAAAGAGGTAGCCTTTAAACATGATTAGTTGGTGTCTATTAAAGATGTGTTAAAATGAAATATATACTGCAGGTGAAGGAAATTACTAACTCCTACTAGGATGATAGACTTGCTATATGTGTATTTCACTATACCTTTAAAATATTTGTGAATTTGACTGCATTCTGAGGAGACAGCGCGTTGTGGTAGATTTATGAAGGTCTGATGGAAACAGGGCTAGGAAAGATTATGGCATACTTGTTTAGAAAAACTGAGAACTGAAGGTTCCTGATTTACACTGACATATATCTAGATGAAACTATAGTTTGCAAATTGCCTAGAGGAGCTATCTTTTATTAAGTGTTTGATGGGGACAGAAATGTACATATCTATTCTAAAACAGCCTAGGAATACTGATGCAATATTTGCAAATATAATTTTAACATTTTTAGATTTTCTTAAATCTTTTCGTTTTTATGGTCGTCTCACCAACCCCGTTCTGAATGCCTGTGCCTACTGAAGAAGCCGTACGGTTACAGAACTTTTGTTGCATTATTTTGAATTCTTGGGATAGCGGTATGCTGAAATGCTCTCTGCACTGCAGGACTAGGAGACATCAAACTGTAGCTTAGGTGCTTTTTACCTTTTTCAACAGATTACCAACGTATTTGACATATTCTATGTCTTAACAGTCAGAAAAGGGAATGAAGGTGTTTTAATTCTCAGCTTTCACAATTAATGCATTTCCAAAGGCTTTCAGCTTTGATCCTATGTTGTGATGGCATCACATACATTTGTTTTGAAATTAGACAAAGAGTAACAGATAAGGCACGCAGTTTTACCAAGCACTGTAAGGTTTCTTGCAAAGAAAGCCTGAAAGACTGGTAAGTTCCCTACTCAGGTCAACTTTGCTTGTTTTATTCCAACTGATACAAGGTAGATGACTTGTCTGGGGAGGTGGGGGGTGCACAGGGGTGGGCAGGCTGGCTTTACACTATTATTTTTGGTACATTAACTTCCTCTTTCTTTAGGAGCTGTTATTTTTTAATCTTATTTTAAATCATTACTATCATAGTGAAAATCTGTATTAGTCAGTACAATTCTACTTTCATAATTCACGTTTTATTAATGCAATTAAAATTGGTATTTACTGATGCTTCAGGAACAAAATTGTGAATTTAATATCAATTTAACAATGGGTGATGTTATGCATTCTAGCTCTGTCAGCATATTTTCAAGCCAGGTGAATGCATTATATAAATATCAGGCAATGTTTTACAAAATAATCTACCTTTTAGGTGGGAAGTTTTGTCAGGCTTGTAGGTACACTTGGTCACCAATTACATATAGAAAATGGGCTTTTTTCCTACATGTAGATGTGGAAACAGGATTAAAATATCAGCACTATTAAAGATTTCACTGGCTTGTAATAATGACATAATAAGCGCTGTCTGTTAGTGTAAGCTTTTGGTCAGCACAGAGTAAACAAATTTTATGGTCAGACAACTATTTACACTTTGGTTACAAATATATATTCAGTTCCTTGATAACTTTACTAAAGGCTTTCTGTGTTATAATATATGAAGAGCTGTACATCTGTGATAAGCAACATGCACTGAGCCATTTTCGTCAGTAACTAGCATAGTTTTCTTAAATCATTAACTCATCAGATCAGGGCAGGGATGCCTGGATCTTTCTGGATGTTTGGATAGTGCCTAGCATAATATAATGTGTACTGGAATATAAGGAAATAATTGGCACTTGTTAGTTATAAGCAGCACTTGTTAGCATAGGCTTTCTAGCATGCCAACAAGCAATTAACCTCAGCATCAGTCAATCACCTTTTCCTAGTTAACTCACATTATACTTTGAGGACAGCTGCCATCTTCTTGTGGAAAAATACATGTAACTATGCCCCTAACTGTCATGCAAATTTTAGACCAGTAACTTTATTCTATTCAAAAGAGTTAGAGCTTCCTAAATAGGAGGGTAATCAAGAAAATTATTTTTCTTCCATGACTGTAAATTAGGAGTAAGTGCACTTAATTCATTGGAACTACCTCTGTGTAAAACTGTGGCAATGAAATCGGAATCAATCTTTTCTTTCTGTACCTAAGAGGTGAAAGTGTAGTACTGTACATAAGTCAATCAAAGTAATGATGTTGCTTAGCAATGTAAATGCAAAAGAGTGGATTGCTGATGCCAAGAAATTTGCACCCACGTATTGCACCTGTCAGTGAAAGGGAGGTTGCATTGCAACTGCAGTGCAGTGCGGAATTAATGCCCTAATTAGAAACTTCTTCATCTCTATTACATATGCCTGACAAGACAATATGATGAGGTTAGTTATCAGCTCATCGTTGCTATGGATGGCAGGTGTACCTGGTTTTTTTCTTTTTCATCCTGTTTTTCTAAGATGTAGTAAATACTTTCAATCCATTTTTGATAAGAATAGATGACCAGAAGAGAGTCTGTGTGTTTGTGTAGATCAGATAGGTTGAGGGAGGGTTAATATAACCATTTTTGTCCGTTTTCTTACATGTAAGAGTGATTTTCATGGAAGAAAGGGATGGACGAACCAAACTGTGATTTAAAGCAGATCATTTTATTCCAATAGCAAGAAGCAACTTCCATAAGTGACAACGTTTTTCCTTTTGATAACTCCAGTGAAATACAGAGATGACACCTGTATGAAGCATTATTTTTAGGAAGAGGGACTGGGACACTTCTTCTCCCTTGACTATCGAAATGACATATAAATATCATTTCTTTTACTTTTTCTGTGAGTTTTGTGACTTGTGCCTTGGTGTGTGACTGCGATGTGCATTTTTTGTTGACAGATGCGAATAAGGTATAGAGAGTACTAAATAAAAGTGTGCCTGGTCCAAATAGGGAGCAATATGCAGGATAACTTAGGAAAAAAAGAGAAAAAGTGGATCTGCTGAAAACTTATTTCTTCCTGGTCAGTCTATTTGGGAATAAACAAACCAACATGGAGTATTTTTCCAGGAGCGAAGGAAACAAAAAAAGGAGAAAGTTGAGGCCTGTAAGGTATTTTAATGTTGGTCTTAAGAGTTTTACATATTCAATTCTGTATAAATAAATCTTTCAATTATGAACTGGAATCTAACCAGCTCAGGGACAAAACCCATAGAACAGAAGTTTCTTTTTTGTTTCACAGAAGTTTAGTTTTTATTGCTTAATAGTTTCCATCTTTTGCAGTCTGAAATTCTTTTGGAAATATTTGAAGAATGGACTTTTTAGGAGAATTTTTTTTGGGGGGTGTTCTTTTCAAATAGCCACTGTGGAAATCATCCTGAGGCATATTCTGATCTCAAATCACTTTATACTGGATTAAGTCACTTACTAAAGTTCTTATTACAAGTTGAGCATTGCCGTACCTATCTGGGGTGTGACATATAGCTAGAATAGATTGAAAATGCTTCCTTTTGTAGTTAGCACAATTATGGTCAGAAAGCATAGTCAGGCTATGCTTATGCTTATGTGAAGCACTCCCTCATGCCAATGCAGAAATACAGTAAGATACGGTGCTTATTGAAGAATCATTCTTTTTTGTTGTTGTTGTAATGTTATGCAAACTTCATGGTGCAACTGCAGTAGAAGAGGAAGAAGAAGAATGTTTTGGGCTATATTTCTGCTTAAATTATTAAGCACGCTACTGAAAACAGTTCTTGAAGGGAAACTGAATTATTTGGATTAAAATATTTTTCAGTAGTATGGTTAATTATGTAAGAACATGAAGAAAATTGAGAGGAATTAGAACCACGTAAAGCAGAAGGAAGTGTCCTCACTGGTAAAGATGAGGTGAGAAAATGTTACGTTTTGGTATAAAACTTGTTTCCTGGTAGTACTTCTGCTGGAATCAACATTATGCAGCGGACCTATGATGGACATTAGTTATGTAAACTCATAATGCAAACTCGTAGTGTGTTGTGAGCCTGGCAAATTTAATTTTGTTTTTTTTTAGACTAACTGATGCTTTTACTCGTATTTAAAGATGGTAGATACAGAGAGAACGGGGTAGTTCTTTCTTTGTTCTGTCTCAATAACAGTTCTATTGCCTTTTTGCCTAGGGAGTTAGAGAATAGTCTTGGTCATTTAACTCATATCTTCAGCATGTCCATGCAGTGCAACACAGTTTTGCCTCTTGGTTATTAAGACCGGCCATAAAAATGCATTTTATATGGTGACTTAAGAAACGCATCCTTGTCAATAAACATGAATTTGTAGCCTTAGTCATCTTTGATGATTAAAATAGATGGTTGCATAACACAAAATAGTATTAATTATTCAGTCTAAGTGCTCTATTTTGATATTTTTTGTACTTATACACACATTTTCTTTTCCTAGGTACCTTTTTAATGCTGAAATGGGCATACTAATTGTGACCTGTGTGGTAAGAAGCTCCTTCTAAAATATGCAGTAGCTTATTTACTGGAATTTAACAGGCTGTGTACTTTAAAGCTTTCTTGCCTGTAATCACGTGAACAAACCTTGCAAGTCATATTGCCAGCTGGAGATTCGGCACAGTAACAGCAGCGCTGAAGCAGCCCCCGCCGTTAGGCAAGGTACAGAAAGGAGCTGGTGACCTGCGACAGGACGAGGGACCTCGCTTACCAGGATTTGCTCATGGTTATGCTTCTGGCAACTGACATTTCCATTTTACTCAAAGCTTCTACATCTGTGTCATCAGACAAAGCCCCATGAGTGGTGGCAGAGCAAATTATAGCCTTCATTTTCAAGTTCGAAGAGAAAAAATTATTTACATGTCTAAATCCCAGAACCTGCTGTTCAGAGGTCACTCTTTGTTACCCACTGCTTTAAACCAATAAGGTTTCCAAAAGCTCTATAGAGAAACGGGACATAGTTTGGGGCGGAAAAAAAAGTCTTATTATTTTCATTTTGTTTAGTTTCATTTTATTGTATCATCCGATTTTTGACCTACCAGAGGAACATGGAAGACGGGAAGTTTCTGTCATTGCTTACAATGAATGACTGCTTAAAGGGATTGTCAGAGATTGCAAGACAAATCTTTGACCCTCCTTAAGATTGTTGTATACTGAAGGAAAATGTCTTCTAATTCATTAGGACTTCAGAGTTTATTTTGTAAGGAAAATTATTGATTCATGCAATGACGGCTCTTTTTTTAACACACTTCCAACTCAGTATTTTTATACTTTTTCAGTTATGAATCTAGGCAAATGTTTAACTATGTGTTTTTATGTTGCACTGCATTTTTTTGTTTGTTTTAGACATGTTTTCCTGAATCAGACCCTTGAATTTGGTGACAATTAGTACAATCTCCAGAAACATATTGTTCTCAGTAAAAGTGCTGTGTAGCAAGGTGTGCGAATGTAGATGTTAAGGGGGAGCACAAGAAATGACATTTTTTTCCCATTCATAGAGGAAACAATAAGAAGTTGAGGTAATTCAATAGAAATTGATAAGTGCAGACTAGAAAGGTATTTATTTTCCAAACTGCAAGAGGATCTCAGAAACAATAAGGATAACATGAAAACAAAAATCTAAGGAAATTGCTTAATTTTCTTAAAATATAATTAGAACTGGAAAAAAAAAAATGTTTCATAATGAAGAAAATTTTCAGGTGGGGAAAAAAGAGAGTCACCTGACACAGCTTTTAGTGTAGATTGAAGGAATTGTTCCAGGAGCTGCTGTTTGCTGCTATTGCAGAAGTGTATCATGCATTTAATCTGTCTTAGTTGCCCTATCTGTAAATAAAAGATGATGGTGCCCACTTCTGTCTAGTGTTGTGCAGTTTTTAGGTGTTCCACAGTGCAACAGAAAAGTGTTTCACTGTATACTTAAAAATATCCCGTTAGACTGCATGCTTTTGAGGTAAAAGACAGTTTGGGCTACACATCCTGAAAGAGCTAGTTCCTTAAGGTGGTGCTGACAACATGAAGTTTTTGTGGGGTGTATTTTTTTTGTTTTTGTAGTCTTGGTTTTTAACTGTTTAATGGACTGATTTTTCATATCTTCTCTGGAATATGTAGGTCTCTGGAAACTGACAGAAGGGAGGGTTGATGTGGATAAAAAGCTCCTTTAGGAGATCCCATTACCAGCAGAATTCTGTCATCCTCACAAAAACATACTTAGCATTAGCATGGCCCATGTTTCATATTTCCCCTACTAAACTTCTAGGGACATCTCCAGCTACTAAACTTCCAGGGACATCTCTGTCTGGCTATCATCCCAAGGCTGTTAAAAGATATCACTGGAAGACCCCTTACCTTCAGACCAGTTCAGATTGGGGCATACCATGGTATGAAAAGTAATATGCAAATGCCATGGCTTTTCCCATTAAATAAGCAGGCTGATGTCATTAGTATTTCTTGAAAGAAAAGGCAAAAAAAAGACTTGGATTGTTGTGAATCTCCTGTATAGAATTTTATTGACACAACTGTCACCATATGGCTGTACATATTTTGAGCTACATGAAAGGAAATTAGCAGGAAATTAATGGAACTTATAGAAAACCTATATAAAAGTAAAATACAACAAGCAAACAGTGTCTGCACAGATTACACTGGCAGTACCAATGTCTGCTCTGACAATAGGCATGGAGTATGCTCAGGGTGGTGCATCCCCTGAGCCTCATTCCATGTTGCCAGGCTTTAGCTCTGCTCAGGACTGAGCTGTTGGCTCTGCCAACAGCCCGGATTGCTTAACCCATCTGCCTTAGCAACAGGTGATCTCAGGGCTGTTCTAGGACATGTGACATTGCCAGAAAGGTGAGTAGCTGGTTGTCACTGCAGAGCTATGCAAGGGGACTGTGACCACCTGAGATTTCTTCTCTTGCATGTCCTAAACTATGCCCTAGGCTTGACCCTGAATGTAGTTTTATGCTCTTGCAACCAGCCTCGAAATATATTCTGGCCTGGAACACAGGTCCAAGTTTAAAAGGTTAGAGACATTAAAAAAATTTTCATTCCTGTGTGAAACTTTCAGCATTTACAGTAGGAAAGACAATTAACCAATCAAATACAGAGTCAGAATGGTTTATCAGAACATCAAAATTAAGAATGCAACATTTTGTTTTTCAGATTATGAGCGAAGTGACAAAGGTGTCTCGTACCTGCTGCTTTGCCAGCGCTAGGGGCCAGCTCACAGCTGAAGCGTGGGTGTATGAAGCGCCTGTCATATCACTGACACCTGCGCACCAGGTGCCACAAAAGGTATTGGGCCCTACTCAAAAGTCAGGAGCCATAATTACTACGATACAAATAGATGTGTTAGGATTGTTGGTAAATTGAAGATTAAAATAGAGGCTAGCCCTTGAGAATAACATTTCATTTATTATCTGTCTTTAATTAAATTCAGAATAGTTTAAATATATAGGGGCATCTTTTGGGCTTATGTTTTGTGAAAGTGGCTAATTTGTGTATAATTTATTCATGTTGCTATTTCAAGTTACTTTAATTGCAGTACTTACGTAAATTCAGGAAGCAGAATTTAATTCCATCTGGTGATTACTTATTTACTTACATTAATCATGCAGTCAGAAAACACAGAATTAAAAAAATAACTACTGAAAACTTGATTGAAGATACTAGAGAAATTTATGTGACTAAATGCGTCCATATGGAGCCTGAAAATTTCAACCCACTTCAAGAAATTAATGTAGGAAACCGGCAACTACAAATGCTGTGATATCCCCAAGAAACCTGTTTTTCCTACTATTTCAACTGGCCTATATATCAAAGGTACATGCATATAAAACTGCTTTTGGAGCTATTTACATTTTATTATTTTTTTAATTAATGTATTACATGTACTCACTGAGATTGAAGCTGTTTAGTTTCATTCCACTGTGGATCTCTAACCCAAGTTAAATACTCAGGGAGACCTGGTATATGTTTCCACCTGGTCATATTAGGTCCGCAGTGAAATATTTTCAGACTTGAGCAGATGCATGACCCACCTGAGGAAGAGGCATCTTAAACCATTTACAAGTTGAGCACTTTCCCGATCATGAGCCCTATCATTCTGATGTCTTTAAAATCCACAAATGTGACCTACAGACTATCACCCTCTAGCAGATAATTGCTCAGGAGCCTCTCCTAAATCAACAGCAAGTCTACATGTGGGCCTCTATGCTGTGTGACGTGACCGTCCTGTCTCCTGTCCTAGACATGGAAGCCCTTTTGTATTCTCAACAATTTAGTTTACCTGTAGTACACTGAAATTCAGAGTGATTTATACTGGCACAATATATCAGACTACGTCACAAAAAAGTGGGTTTGCTGTATCATTATGCACATTTAGACTACACAAACAACAGGTTGCAATGCTATTTTAAAACTCCAGTGGTATGTGAATGTGCACATGTGCACAGCAGATCACTAGTTATTGCAGTAAAGGCAGTCTCTGCTTCTGCTATATATTTCCCAGCTGATACACTCTCTTTTTTTTTGAGGTTGTCATATGGTATAACACTTTTACTACTTGACTCCTCCCAATTTTCTTCAAACCACATCCTGATTTTTGGCCTCAGAAACCAAACATATGCACAACTTGCAGAACAACACATGATATTGTTTCTGTATAACATCATACCAGCTGGGATATAAATTCTTACAGACAATTTTATGCGAATGAAAAATACCTACATTAAGACATTTTCCATAGTTATGCAATACATACCACAGTAGAACATATGGTCTAGAGTCAGAGATCCTCGCTTAGAATTATAACAAAAGCCCCAAGTCAGGCCTCAGATCTTCAGATAACGTAATTTTGAATAGATCATTCTAATTTATCTCTATTTTATGTCTTCCTTTTTCTATTCTGTTTCGGATTTCTGAAATTCAACATCAGCTAGTTTGCTAGTATGTCAAAGACCCTTAAATTTTATCTATTTGACTTATTGAGTGTCGAGTCCAATAAAATTATTATTTAACTAAAGAACAGCTAATATTTGTGAAATTCTAACTTGTATCTTGATTTGAAGATATGCCAATAAGAAGAATTCATAATTTGTGGGCAATTTATTTTGACATTTATTTTCGTTAGCAGAAAACTTTTTTGTTTCTGATTTATCAGTGTTCAGCTTCCAGAATTTTCTTTTTTCTTTTTTTTTTTTTTTTGAATGGTGGGAGTGTTGGGGTGGGGTGGTTGTTATGTTATTCGCCGTTCAGGATAAAGAGTCTTTGTATATGAGGATTTTCTTCCATGATCTATAAACTTTAATCAAGTCATCCTCAACCGTCCTTTTTGATAACCAAACAGACTGAATTTATGCTTTCACAGCAAATAATTTTCTCCTGCTCTCAAATTAATTTTGAATGCAATTTTGTGAACTCTCAAGTTTTTTCCCACCATTCCCATTAAAATATGGACAGCAGATCTATGGGAATTATTCCAACAATTGCATCAGGATTTAAGGATTACATTAGCTCTGTTCATGTAGCTTCACAGTGGGAGTTCATGTTGAGTTGGTGGTCCACTATGGCCCATAAATCCCTGCAGAGTCAAGACATTCCAAGGCACTGTACCCCATATTTTTTGGGTGAAATTCCTTTCTATTGATGTATAACTGTGCATTCATCTCCAAAAATGCTCATTTTTACCATGGGTCTAGCTTGTAAAGACATCTCTTCCTTGATCTCATCATTATGTACTACTCAAATAATCTTTCTGTCATCCTCAGATCCTTAACATGGTAATTTCTATTTGCACCTCCAGGTCACTGCTGGGAATACTGAATAGCATTGGGCTTAGTGCTGATGCCTGCTGGATACCATTAGAAACAATTCAATATTAATTTTCTTGTTAATGCATCTTTTGATGATCTGCTGGCCAGCTCTTAATTGAAGTTGTGAATGCTGATGCTATGTAGTAGATCTTTTTTTTCTTAATAAAAATATCAGGTAACATTTGCAAAATTTCATGATACCTTTATCAATTGAATGAACAGAAAGTCTGTCACCCCATAGACAGGTGAAAAAAAATCAGTTGACCATGTAGCAAATAACATGCCCAGGATTAATATTCTTCAATTTTCTCTGCATGTGTAACTTCATTTTACCTTTTCAAAACATTTTGTATATAAATAGTACTGTTCATGTTTCAAAACTGGAGGGATTCTGATTTGCCTGACATATCTATCTTAAAAGGTGTAAGGCCTTTCTGAATTTATTGAAATCACCTTCGGGAAGCTTACAGAACTGATGCCAGACACTGATGCACGCACTTTCTTCCGTTGTTTTTAGCACATTTTGCTAACAGTTTATCTCTCAGGTTAGGCAATGTATGCTCTATAATTTGCCACAAAACACAAAATTCATAAAATTGGAAAAAAGATTCTTAAGTAATTCTTAATCCATGCTTTGGCTGACATACCTTGTGTTCACTTCTGTCTGTAAAGGAGACAGCATTGCATCTGTTATGTTAACAGATACAGCTATATCCACAATCCTCTCAAAACTTTACTAATGTCATAGCTCCCCTCTTTCCCACCCCCCAGCATTTAAGGGAATTTGGTAGTGTGCTTGGAAGGTGTTTGAGTTTTTCCATGTGAAGGGAAAGAAGGGGATGAGCTTTGAGAGGAGGAGACTCATTTAAAATGTCTCATTTTCTTTTTTTGGACCCTTCTCCCTTCCAGAAGAAAGTGCTGGTGAAGTTTGTTAAAAAGAAGTATCCAAGCAGTTTATTCTTTTTTAAACAAATCTAAGGCTTTTGGATTTATTGGACTTTTCTGTCTTTGTATAGGTTGAATATCACAGCTAATAGCACAGTAATAATTACATGTCATTCTCTTTATCCTCTTTGTGCACTGCCAATCGGCAAAGGTGTCTCATTTCACACATCATTTGTGACGTCCTATGGTAATACCACGTATTTTGGGGAATAGCTATTGAATGTAGTCATTAATCTCCATTTTGAGATGTGTAGTTCCAGATTCTGGACCCAATTCTATAATTATTCTAAGCGCAGAGTTCTTGGTGAAGTCAATGGGCTAGAAAGACTTTGCTCAGATCCCCAAACAGAGTACAGGTAACTTTAAACCAAACTACAGGACTGTAGGATTTCCCAGTCCTACAGCCAGGCTGTGCTGGCCACAGCCCAGCACAGGGAAGCAACAAGTTACTCTGTTTGTCTGCAATCAATGACCCATAGGGTCACTGCAACAGGTGGGAATTGGGGTTCACGGCATATTCTGGGCACACTTCCCACATTGTGGAGTGAAAGAAAGCTATTCTGACGGTCCTGTTGTGTTCAAGACAGCTAGCACGAAGGAACACTGTTAATTCCTACTGAGGCAAAGCAGCCCCGAGTCAACTGCGATACAGACCCAACTTCAATGCAGAGACAGCTTGTGAAATTGAAAAACAGGAACAAAACAAAAAGTACTACACGTGTCTGAGAAATCTTATCAACCCTGGCAGAGATATTTATTGCTTACTGATGACTGAGAATCTCTTCTTGCCCAGGGACTAGTTGCAAGTTACTAATGGAGTAAAAATGTGGGGTGAGCGGAGAATGACAGTCTATGGCTGATTACTCTGATGTCATGCTTTGGGAACAGCAGCCAGAAATGTGCAACTCATTCTGCCTTTAGAACCAAAGGCACCTAATTACAATCTCATTTTGTTAAAATACAGTGCTAATGACTTGCTTGTGCAGTAGCTGGATACCATATCAACTGCCATATAAGCTAAGTTTTTCCATTTTAACAACGCTAGTTACAGTATCCGACAGCCTGTGCGTAAACATTGCCAGTTGTTGCTGTGTGTCACTGGAGAGAAAGATGCAGCAGCTTCTGCTAGGCAGTGAATGTGGGAGGAGTCATTGGCAGATAAACATTGTGCTGAGATGTCCTACCTAACTTTAGAAGAGCTGTTTTGAGTCATTCATAAAAAACGGTGTTTTAAAAATCCAACCATGCTTGCTCAGGTCAGATTATTCTGTGGCACACCAACAAAGGTTGTCTGACAACAGACCCTGTTGTCTCTTGTAATGTCCTCCTCCCAGTTCTTTTTAATTCTTGTGATCTGTCTTTTTTTGCTGATGCTTAGCTGTTTGTACCTTTTTATACCTATGTTGCTTCTGCATGTTTGCTACAAGTTATACATCATCCAAAATTTTATTACCAAATATATATACACACACACACACATATTTTCAGAGCTCTCTCTACTTGCAAAATATTATTTTGTGTTAAGGGTTACTTCTATTACCTTCCAAGCATCCTGCTGACAACAACTGTATTGTTAAATATCAAGGGTACCTTGTTTTGGTCCCTTACATATGCCTTTCTTTCTACAGATCCCAAATTAAGCACGTGCATGGGTGACATGCATTGACATTTGCTATTAGTTGATTTTATTCCATGAAATCCTCTTCAGCAAATTCTGCACATTTTAATCTGTTAATTATAGCAAAGTCTATACTATTAAATATTTATCTGAAAGGAGTTCTCTGAAAGTACAGAAATGAGGATAACTTTCTAAGTAACTGTGTCTTGGCACATAACAAAGACAAACTTTATACCAAGCCACATTTTTCACACGGCATTAGATGGTTCCAGAGTTTGATATGTTTGGTTTTCTCCTACATGTCTGATGCAATCTATTACACGTGTAATTCTATTTCTGAGTATGTTCTTTCTTCAAATGTGAATTGTAATAATTCTTTCACTGTGGCTGGTACTGTGACAGTGCTCATCCCTCTAAATCTATGTAACTGGCATTTTCTCCAAGTCCATTGCTCTTGTCTCCTCAGGTCTCTGCCAGTTGTTTTCGATAGCCTTTCACAGAAGTAGTGTTACTATAAGCTGTTGTGTTAAAAATCTGACAGGAGCTTAAAGGAAGCAGTGTGTGTATCAAGCTATTCACACTCAGGTGGTGTTCAGAGTCTATCAAGAGGAGAACAAGGTCTGTAATTATTATTTTTAAAGAGCATGGAGGGCAGCCAGAAGAGTTGAAGTAGGAGCCCTTCCAAGTATATATCCTGAAGAAGCAAAAGGGGCAGTAATAAAACTAAACTTCCCTCTGTAAAGAGAAAGATTGTTGGAAGGATGGACTCATTAGCTAGGTGCTGGGGGCCAAGTCATTCTCTATTTCCTTCTCATTACTTCCAGGCCATGACTATGTTCTAACTATATCCCAGATCACAACACTACCTGGGAATATTAGTGAGCTGAAAAAGAAACCTGTAAAACAGTTATGGTCCCAAAGTCAATATGAAAACCAGGACCATGATCTTTTAACTAGTCCAGTAAGAAGTTATGTCAGTTGTAATTTCTGCTTCTTGGAGATGCCCAGCATTCCATCTCCATCTCCACTAGCTCATTCAGCTTTACTGGATTAAAAAATCAGGTAAAAGCTCTGATGAGCTCTGTTTCCATAGGCTTCTTGGGGAGAGACAGTCAAAAAGCCAGCCCACTCCCCAGTGTCTGCTGAGTCCTGATCGGGGTGCAAGTTTACTCGTACAAGTTGGCACCAGTCCTTAAGTTGTTTGCCAGCCGTGTGTAGTCAGTGTATTGGGTATCATTGCTGTCTCCTCCTTCCCTGCCTCTCCAAAAGAGAGTCTGCTGGTGACTTCTTCACTCCGCTAGACAGCAGAGGGATTCTCTAGCCTCTGTCCTCAGGAGTGGTGCAACAGGACAAGGGCAAGCTATAACAGATTGCCGCTCCTATTCCTCTCAATGTTACAAATTAAAACGAGAACATGAAAAACCCTTATGACTTCATCCTTCAGACCACAAGTGAAGCTGAGTCAGCAAATGGTGAAGAAAACTACATGTATTTATAGTGAATGAGCAATTATTTCTTTTTCATGAAATGTTTGTAGCTAATCAACTCAAATAGCTGCCTATCTAATAAATACAAGCTGCACATAATCCTGCCAAAAAAGTGCACTTGGAGGGTATATTTGGCAGTGCTGAACAACTCTCAAAGCATATTAGATGTTCACTGTTTCAGTCAATAGGGTAAGACCTGAGTAAGATTAAAAAAAATATTTTGCTAGTTTTTTTCATACTCTGTGCTGCTTTTATTCATACCCAAGTTTAGTTCCACCGACTTCTGTAGAGGTAATGGTGGCAGGAACTGAACCCAAAGCTAGCACTTAACTATTTCTTTTTGTATGTCCTAATTACATTCCTAAGCTTTTCTTTGTCTTTTTTTTTTTCTTCCCTCACACTTTTTTAGGCACACCAAAGGGGTTCAGCTTGAATCCATTTCGGTTTGAAATTCACAGAAATCCAGCAACTATATTTATACATGTAAGTTAAACTCAACATACAACCTCTGAGTATTTTCATGTTGTTTATTGTATAAATGAGGATCCATTCGATACACTTCACTGGTGTCAGATTTCAATATCAATATATATTCCTTACAAGATTTTAAAAAAAACGTGTATCGTGCAAAACACACTATGATTAAGAAGATTACGCTTTCAAAGGAGATGCTTTCAAAAGAGTATAGTTTCAAAACTACCTTTTCTCCCATTTGATATTGATTATCTATTTCCTACCTTTGAACACATACCATCTTAAACTCTGAATGCCTTTGCTTGAATCGCTTTATACTGCTCCATCCTCTCCTTCCCCCCAGGACCTGGCTACCTTGTGCAGGTAGCCAGGCACAAAGGTTCAGAGAGCAAAGTTGGGAACAGTAAATGCTATTGACATTAACTTCTCATGAATTTCAGCACACAGATTTATCCATGTAACTCCCATTAAAATTAATGGGAATCGTGTGACTCAAACCTTTGCATATTGAGCAGTTTCCTTAGTGTACTGAAGAGTCTGCACCTGCTTTCTGAGTCCCTAAACAAAACGATGAAGGTGCAGTGACAATATATCACTTAAATGTCACATGCATTTAGTGTATTACAGAGGTTTGAAGACACATGTATAAAAGCAACCTTTGCATCAAAAGTCAAAAATCCCAGGGAAAGTTTAATTTATATTGCAAATTTTGGTATGGTTTTCATCATAATGATAAAACAGACTACTGTATTTGCAACTTACCCTCTAACTATACAACTTTTAACTTAAATAGCCATGAGGAATGCAATAAATGAAACATTTTTCAGAACAATGATTTAAGCTTGGTCTTACTTTTTAATCATTTAAACTTATTTTAAATGGCAGCCTATTACTAGACCATTAATATAAACATTATTTTAAAATGAGATTTCAAGAAAGGTTAGATTCGAATAAGCTGCAGTAAGCACAGGCAGAAGCTGGTGAGACGACTTTCAAAGAAATAATGCTATAAACAATATTTATGATGTTATGCCCAAGCAATTTGAAAACAAAAGCTATAATTTACCTTTGAATTATATATATATATACACACACATACATTTATTTCTATGTCAATATTTAGAAGTCCACTGACTTAGTATGAAGTTACATAAAGCATGAGGACAAGTGCAGATAGCATAGTGGAATAAAAAGATGTTCTGAGTGTCTA
The DNA here is from genome assembly GCA_035590275.1 of Ibycter americanus. Taxonomy (NCBI): domain Eukaryota; kingdom Metazoa; phylum Chordata; class Aves; order Falconiformes; family Falconidae; genus Ibycter; species Ibycter americanus. Next base: position 37,462,664 of record JAVJGI010000040.1, read on the forward strand.
AGTGACACATGGAGACTCTCAAGAGGTTCCAAATACTCTCTGACTCTGTAGAAGATCCCAATTCCTTCTGCTTTCCCTCTTCCTTCCCTTTTCTCCTCCACCTCATGCCAGGGTGCCTTCTGCCTTTACACAACACTCACAGCTAAGTCTTGTGAAGTTGTGAATTTCCTCATGTGTCACTGACGTCTAGGAAAGCTCTCCAGTTGAACCCTCTTCAGGGAAGCTGTCCTATTTATTATGAAGAAGTAAGATATTATGTTTCTTGAGTGTATGCTACAAGACAAGCTGAAAAAGATAATCAACATTTTTCTAGTAAGGTATAAGAGCTGTAGTACTGACCTTTGGGAAATTTAAATTTAGTGCCCTAATTTTTGCTTATACATGTCACTGAATGTAAAGAAGTTTGTAAATTAGGGTCCACCAGTGTCAAGCTGTGCACTGTCTTCATAAAAGGTGTAATAAATGCTGCTTATAGGTTATAGCTGCCTGATAAAAATAAGAATATTTATTCTGAGACTTTCGTTGATGTTCCTCAAAAACCCTTATGTATTTTAAAAATAATTTATTAATTTATTAATTACACAACTTCAGTCCTTTTGTGTGGCAAAAAGGATATGTAGGTAGATAAACAGAGACCATTCGACTTCCATTGTAATAATTTTCTCTGTATTTGGTGTGGGTGGCATAGCAGAAAGAACAGAAGTGTCACAGTTCTTTTAGTAGTGCATAGGAACAATAATACACTGTGTTTTACTGTAGGAAGTGAAAGCTATGATAGTCAACAGAAACTTCAGAGGAAACTTCTGCACAATTAGGTGCAGTTCACGTTAACTCAGAGTTGAGATGTATCCTGGCCATAAAATATCTTATCACAAAGCACTATCTCTTTCTTAGTAGCCAAAAAAAAAATCAATTTTTCTCTCATTTAACATAACAGCAACGACTATACAGAATTTGCTAAACTAAACTAGTTTATTTTTGACTCAGGAAATGCTATCACTTCTTGCCATGTTCAGCAACAGTTTTGTATTCCTACATAGTTTAATGGGCTGAATATAGGATCAGCTGTTGTCTCCGTCACTCATAGGAAATACACCCTTGGCTATTTCAACTTCACCTCTGTTTTGTCATTACTATGAACAGCACGTACGTGTTGGTTTACCAGTGGTGCAGCTAATGGTTTCATAGTACTTTGACTAGACAAGCACAACAGAAATACTTTCCATTATTACTATTATTGTTTGCAATCATATCTTTACTGAGTGGGTCCTCTGCTTTGAGATGCAAATACACAGATGAATGGACTTACTTGGTTCTGCTATTCTTGAAATTACCTGGAGATATGAGGGACATCGTTTGTGTGGTTTTTTTGTTAGATACCCTTTTTCCTGATATATTTTTCCTCCTACCAATTCCCAGATTCCTATCGGGATCCTATAGATTGTGGTTTGCAATGATTATCAAGGATGCTGACATAAGGTATTCTTGTCGAAAGCAGAAACAGACTTTACTCATCAGCTTGAGACACTTTACAAATAAATTCATTTGTAAAATGTCAAAAAAACATCATAACAAAAAAGTCAAAGACAATCTTCACATACCATAGAGGACAGTTCAGAGTTCTGTACTAGCATGCCTTCAACTTTTTTTCAAGAACATTGGATTTTTTTAAAAAAATCATCTTATTTATGAAAACGTTCAAGATTTAAATGTCTCTCACAGTCTTCATGATCATGAAAACAAAATTAAAACTTAGATGAAAAGGAAAGTATAATCATGGCTTTGAATCTAATATTTGGGCATTAGCCCCAAATGTTTACTAATTATGCCCTTAAGTAACACCTCCGGATCAGAGAAGCTGAATAGGGGAAAGAATGTGAAGAAAAACAACTATTCTTTAAAAAATTAAAATTGTTCATTCAATTGAAAAACCCTTAATAAAAGTCCATACTTGAGTTCAACTTGCCCACGGGAATGTCTAATTCATGCTGGCCATTAATGAAAGCTTTACATGACCATTAAGGAAAAACTGACAAGTTACCACAGCAACCTGAGTAATGCTTGTTAGCATATACAAGAATTAAAGGCTGAATACTTAGAATGCAACCTAAATTCTTCTTTCATAAGGTCAAACTTAGTAAAATCTTAATAGGTTTACAAGATCTGTAATTTCAGCTACTGATGCATTTCTTTGTACGTTTTTATATGCTGTACTGAAATTTCTTTCTTTTGCAGATAACAAGTCTACTGTTCTACTGTTAGATTAAATGTGAACAATGTTTGGCAATAAGCTGGCCATGGTAATACTTCTTTGCTTAATTCACTGAGTATAGAGATCATATTTTCTAAACTAGAACTTATATCAAGCATTTGTACAGTATAAATCAAATTAATGTCTAGAACTGGTTCTTGAACAAATGAAAACGAGTAAACTCTATTTTTTAAAAAAGATGTTGGTGAAAGTTAATAATTTTGAGAATGTACATATAGCTTTTTGCATTTATAACACTCCAGAGCTTCAGTTATAAAGACAAAGTAAACATTATAATTCCTGTTTGGAAAGAAAAACAATTCTGAGGCACTAATGCATTTTTTTAGATATGTTAATTTCTGATGCCTCTTTTTTTTTTTTTTCCTTCCCGCAAATTTGCCGGTAGGCATTCTGAATTGCATCCCATATCACTTAAAAAAGTAGATTTACAAGTCTTAGTCAAAGTTATATATCAGAATAATACCAGAATGAGGGAGAAGAATAAGCTTTTTTAAATTTAGAGCTCTGTCTTAACCACTGGATCACAGCTATCTTCGTATAAACCAAATCCAATGGGTTTTGTTATAAAAACATTTCCACTTTTACCAGAAGACATCTGTAAGGGTTATGTAGGATGAACTAGTCTGCAGTGTTGCATGGATGTTTTCTTAGACTATCATAAGAAACAATTGTTGAACAGTGTTTGCTATACAATGCCACCAAATTAATGTAGTAGTTTAGAGCAATCACTCAAACCATCAATTTTTCCATTGGTGACTTAACTTTAGCAACACAGTTTGTAAAAGATTTATCCATTTTGACTTTTTTACAACACTGGTAACATGTCCGTTGATTTCACGTGGAGATGTCAACACAACAAATATTGCAAACTTCCCGAAGCACTTATTACAAATAAATTAAAATTTTAAACTGCATCACTGTCATCTTTAACTTGTATCTTGGAAAACTCTGAAGTCAGAGTGAGATTAGTTTCTGGCCACAGTCAGTAATACTTCTACTGTTTTTAAAAGTGATGGTATTGTTGCCTATTAAGACCCAGGATGGGAATAAACTAAGTATCTGTTGACCTAGAACATAGATACCTCTGTCCTTAGAATTAGGTGGTACTGACATATACATATATAAATATATATATGTATGTTTATTTATATACACACACACACACACACACATGTATATATATATTCACCACCACCCCCTCATTCTGGGAATTCTAGAATTTCTTCATGTGCCCCTTTTTTATTGTTTTGCACCCCAGTCTGTGTTCTGAGTACTCTTTGCCTTATGCTCTCTTTTCCAACTCACACTTCTCTCAAAAAAATCTCTGAACATCCCATTTTGCACTTCAGAAGCTTCCTTCATTTTCTTTCTTTTGTGATGGCTTTTTCTAGGCTTCTTTTCTCCAGCAGTGTAGCTCTGTTTTTGGAGTGAGTCCTCCTGTTCACAAATGTTCGTGGAGAGTCTCTTAACTTCCCCTTCTCCCAACACTGCTGTGTTCATCTGCTTTGGTATAAGCAAAGTTGGCAAACTTTAAGTCTCCTTCTGTTGTCACTTTTGTCACTAGTGGCATACAAGTCTTCCACTTGGCTGATTTCTGCCAGCTTGTCCAGTCTCACTGGTGGTGTGGAGCTGCTGCTGTCAGGAGTGGACATGCCTTGAGGCTGTTTGACTAAGACAGCTTGGGGGTGGGTTTTTTGTCATTGCTTGTTTTTTGTTTGTTTGTCCATTTCAAAGGTAACAATTCTATTCTCATATGACTGTTCTTCTTTTAGTGCCATTTTGGCTTGGTTTACTGTGTATGGCTCTCTTGCCTAGCCCTGGTGTGAAAGACACTGATCTACCTAGTCATCTTAACTCTTTATAGTCTATCTGTCTACTACTATTTAGTCTGTCTGTCTGTTTAGGTGACTGTTTTGTTTTTAGGGCCTATTTTCCATCCTCACAATTTACTTCACCTTATGCAGGCCTATCGTTGTGGTGCTTACTAATCCAATTTGGTTTATACAAACCAGTACTCCGAATGGTACTGCATTCTTCCTGCTATGGTTAAGAGCAGGAGCCCTGATACCTCCTGGAAACACTGTACCCACTGTTCATGTTGCCACATGGATGCTGGCAGTTTTATTTTGTTTCCATGCATTCAGTAGCAGCTATAATCCAACTTATTCTCTGCAAGTTCATGTTCTGAAATACATAACAACTCCATCATAATAATTTTGTCATTTTACAAGCTTTGTTATGTCCAGGCAGCCAAGTCATTGCAAAAGACAATACTACCTGGTTCTTCCGGAAGTCACAACGTTGCTCTTAAACATACAGTGCCTGAGATGGCTGGCACAGACCTACAAGCTCCCAGCAATCTACCTCACGTAGAGACAACGATAATTTGTCCCTTGCTAAAAGTTAAAAGTAAAATGTAAGAATGGATGCTCATATTTATATACCACCTACTATATTCCTGACTCTGCATTCCCTAACAATGAGGTGACAGACTAAAGAAGAGAAAAGATTACTCAAGGACTTTATTTACTTTTCACAGTGGATTATAGGCAGATGGACTACAGAGAAATGACATTATATACTGGTAAGATTCAGCTAAGATACAATTTATTCTATAATCTGCCATGACAGCTTGAAAATTCTAGGTCTTAATTGCTTGCTATATATAATTTCACTTCTCCCAGTCTAAAAATATGCAGTCCAATAGTAGCAGAAAATACAGGACAACTGAGGTGACACAGAATGAAAT
>JAVJGI010000040.1:37467713-37528250 GCA_035590275.1 Ibycter americanus
ACCTCACCCCCCCCACAAAAAAAAAAACAGTTAACATTAACCATGAAGAAAAAGAAATATCCTAATTATATTTCTCCAACATCTACTTGAATTTAGGAAATCAGGACTAAGAGTGTGCTCCTTAATCAGAAAAACAGTGACTGCCCATAAATAGCATACTTCACTAGGAAGTCCGTACTGTATTTGTACTTCAAAAAGAAAAGTGGTGTTAAGTGGACCTCTGCACATTTCCTGTGGATTCTTTGAAATCATTTTACTGTGTCCTTTTTTGCATGTTTTCCATACTTCATATTTTCTCATAAATCTTATATAAAAATGTCTTTATATACTGGAGTTATAGCTGTAGTCTAAGGCTTGAGGATATGAAGAAAATATGTGAATTTGAAAATGTGTCTTTACACACATTTTATTTTGGATCTTCTCATCTACCACTTCCAAACAAAAGATGTTCAACTGGACTCTTCCATCTTCAGAGCAGGGCCTTTTAGCCTTTTAATTTTCATTATTCCTTCATGCTGGACCGAAATTCAGTTCTGCTTTTACATTTTTTTTCCCTTTTGTTGGCTTGCTTGCCTTTCCACACCCTTCCTATTCCTATAGTCATAAGTACAAAGAATGTTCTTATAATAGTGTTGAAAAACCCCTGAATTCCACTAGTTTGAATACTTCATTTTTGGCATAGTGTGAGGCACTGTCCCAGGAGCAAGAATTCTGTGCTGCTTCCAAATCCAGATCTTTTCTGTGGCAGTGAAGTCTTCTCTGCGTCCAAGATATCACACTGTCAGGCTGTTGTTTTTTAAAGCCAGAATTGAGGAAATACATCTGATTTAAATAAATTAGGTTGTTTCAACATGCCTAAAGCAATAGTACAAATATGTCACGGTTTTCCTGCCTCTTAATGTGAGTCCAACTGAGTCCATTGGGCAAAGCATTTTCAAAGACATCTCTGCTTCATTCATTCATGCACAGTTAGAAGGACAGGGAATTATTGCAGGATATTCTCATTACAGTCTAGATGTGAAATTCTTTTTGTGGTTGCTGTGCACCTTGAAATTGTTGTACTTTGCATAGGTTCATCACTAGTCATCCTCTTTGGTACACAGCTACCAAGAGGAAAATATCAGAGAATTTTTCTCTGATATTCTCAGACTTAATTACTTCAGTCATTCTTAGAAATTTTTATTTGAAAGCATGTAGTTGAAGGTGTAGAATTTTACCAAAAGTGTATATTTTACTATTACTGATGTCTTCTTCGCAACATGCATGCAAATAAATTCAACTGAAATGTTACTTACATGTTTACTGAAGTGCTTTTCTGTTGGCTGAAAATAATTGTATACTGAAGGATATTAACTGAACATGGCTGTCAGCATCAACCATTCCCCCTGAACTATGGTTTAAAAGAGTTTGACTGAAACCCTTCAACAGAGCATGATGGGACTGGCAATGGATCTGAGCCATCCATTTTATTAGTTTCAGTTTAAAGGGAGGCGTTAATGGCATACATTTCTGGCAGTTGTCGTTTAAGATTTAGGGCAGTAGGAAAGGAAGAAATCCCTGACTATTAGAGGCAAATTCAACATGTAATCTCTTTGTAAACTTCATGAGCTTTATGTCAAATGCAGATAGTTTTTAGTTCTGAATAGTGCTGTTGCAGAATGTTACACTCATCATATTTGTAAGCATTCTGCAAATTTCCACATCAATTCATTTATGTTTAATTAGTTTTCATTCTTCCTTAGCTTAAATAGCTCTCCTTCTGCTGTATGGCATATTAACAAAGTACATCTGTATTCCTTCAGCTTCCATTTTGCTAAGCTAAAGAAGTTAAAAGTGCTTTTCAGGTGTTGCCTGAGCTTCTTAACATCTCTTTTCTGTTTCTCTGAAGCACTTCTGGTTTGAATGCAATGTTCTTGCAACAGAATTGTATGTGCTACACCAGAAGCAGTCTTGCCAAGAACTTGTGCAAGTGGTACTCCCTACCAGTACTAGAAAACATCCCAGCGCATCCTAGGATTGCACTCCTTTTTCATGGCAGCTTCATGCTGGTAGCGATAATCATCATGTGATTGACTGATTAAACCCGAGTCTTTCTCCTCCTGTACTATTTCCAACTGATGAGCTCCCGGCTTACAGCAGAAATTCTCGTCATTAGTCCCTGAGTGCATGACCTTACACTTTGTACTATTAAATTTCATCTTGCTTCTGTTACTACAGTCGTCAAGGTCATCTAATTCTTCCTGTATGATATTCCAGTTCTCCTCAGTATTGGCAACTCTGCCAAAGTTTTTGTCATCAGAAAAATTTCATTAACACACTCTTAGTGTTTATATCAAAGCCATTAATGAAGATAACAAATAATACCGGTCCTAAGACCAATCCCTGAGGAACTTCACCAGTGCTTCTCCATACTTCCCTTCAACAGAAGTCATATTTGTCTCCTGTTTAAACCATTTTTTCAATGTTACAATTCTTGTGCTAATTGCCCTGTTTATCTGGCGGTTCTCCATATGGTACCGCAATGGAGTTAAGATAGAGTGGTTTCACTGTAGAGGAAGAATTATAAACAAAATGTGAAACTGTGACCTAGGGAAGGCAATTCAACCAAACCAGGCCTGCATATTGCCCAGATTGTTTGGAGTGTTGGACAGGAGAAGACGAAATCTAACTGGTTATATAAGCATTAAATCTACTGAGAAACATCCAACGGAAACTAGAAAATCAGCAAGTAGAAATATTGTTAAAATACTGGTTTGCATATAAAACCTTTGCATATAGCAAAGTACTAAGGTATTTCTGGACATAAGTATATTCCTACATCCAAAAATGCTGCTTTACATTCACTCAGTATAACATCATTATTTAAGTAATAATGATGCAACAGTCCATTATCAGTTGGTTGTTCAGTTAATGAAGTGCCTGAGGTGAAGGCCACTGCTTTACTTACCCAACACAAGGTTTTATTAAGAAACAAACATTCATCTTGATCACAGCACCAGTTCAACATCTACTAAATCTACAGCTCTATCTAGGAATATGTTTCTATCACAAAGTGGTATCTGCCGTCATCTGACAAGTGTACTTCATTCCCTACCTAGATGTAACAACTGAGACTCCTCTACTGCACAGAGTATCAGCTCCCTTGCTTTATAGCAGTAAAATATACTCATATTATCATTGGTTATGTTTGTTGCCCAAAGAAATTTGACCTATTGATGGCTACCATTCCCAAAGATTAAGCCCCTTCACTGGTTGTTGCTTTTTACATATAAGTAATTTTAAAGGTTAATTTTAATAACTGGGATCTCTTCACTGATTTGACGAACACCATGGCCCTAAAAGCAGTGGTATCTCCACCCAGCTGATGTGTCAGTGAATGATGACAGAGGAAAGTGGAATCCCAGGCCTGGAGCAGAGAGAGGTTGACTCTAGTTTGCTGTCCTTTCCCTTTCCACCACCCCAGAAGGAACAGTTTAGAACCACTTTCTCAAATGTGGGTAACCTGGATGTTCATAAAGCCCGTGTCTGCTAAAGAACAGAGTGCCACAGGTATGGAAAACTCACAGGAGAGAGCAACATTGAAGGGGTTTACCTTCCTGATGTGCCTGTGACATCTGGGTGGCTGAGAGGGGAACTAAATGCAGAACAGTGTGCTGCAAAATCTTTGAAGTTTTCAAAGAACTGTTCCTCAAGTTTTTTAAAAGAAAATCTGCGATGCAGAGGCCAGGATATTTATTATTCCTTATTTTTTTCCATCACATTGGCCAGAAAGGGTTAGACAGGGATGCCTGAGTTGGGTGAAGCTCTGAGGATATCATCCAGAAGTAACTCAAAGGTTAGGAATTTTCTGTAGTGTGCAAGGACCACTCTACAGTGATATCTGCTTATCAAAGAAAACCAGGAGAAAAGATATCTAGCTCTGAATTTCAGCCTGAAGATCCAGTGATGATGGTTAGATTCTACCCAAGTGCAGTAAGCTTGGAAGCTGATGGGAATCAGCACCTGGGGCCAAGTTAAATAGACTGGATAGTATATTTATTAAGAGAAATTGTGTGGTCCTTGATAATTACATTTACGTTTTGGTTTATGCCACACATTTTTGTCCAAGTCTCCTACCCTTTTCCTTTGTATTTAGGAAATTCTTGCTTCCATAGCCTTGGTGGATATAGTTTTATACTATATTAGAAAGAACTGATTAAAAATTGATGTAGTACAGGTAAAAAACATTGTAAATTCAAACTACAATAAGCCCCAGAATTAAGTCAAATCCTGGGTGGAGTTAAGACAGCTTTACGCTACTTCACTGATTGAAAGTTGGCTCTAACGCTGATAATTTCTGAATCAATATTGTTAAAACTGATCAACTTCTACATGAAAACCATGCCCTGTATTTGATTCATGCTTTTCTTGCTCTTCGTTTTATTTATGAATAATCACAAGTTTGTAGATGATTACTTCTATTCTCATCTGTTATCTCTTCTTAGGGAAAACATATATCATATACAGATGCTATTACCTTACATATTTCTGCTAATTTACCAGTGGCTTAAAGCTTCTTTGTATCTGGCAGAATAACCCTACTCTTTTGCCTAATCCTTCAATCCAGCAGCTCCACAATGCATCAGTAGTTGCCCCAGTTGTAAAGCAGTGCATGTCCCTAACCCATCAGCTGAAAGCCTTTCTACAGTATGTCAAGTATATCTGCAATATTTGTTCAAGTTGAAATTTGGATGATGCTCTCTTCACATGCATGAAGACATTTTATATTTCTGTGATTTGGAGTTAATGTTTTTTCGAATCCCAGACAGAAAAAGAGTTCTCATTATCTATGGAGGATGATCCACAATTCTTTTTCATTCATTCTAGAATAGCAAATGAGTATGTTTACTCTGTCATCTGAAAAGATGATACCCCGAAACCACGCTATTGAGACTGTCACAGCTGTGTTAGAGGGAGGTGACCCATTTACTGGCAGAAAAGACTAGAAAATATAAAGCTAAGCGGAGGTTTTATTTAAACAAAACTAGCCCTGATATGAACTGCTTACTTGCTCAGACAATGGACTAAGTAATGATACCTTAACTGCTCACCTATTATGACAAGACTGGTACTGCTATGAACGCCATTTAAATTTTAAAACCACTTTTAATCATGTTCCTGCTTTCAATCTAATGCATCTTCTCCAGAACATGTTTTTGAAAGACATTTTGCTACTGTGTTGTTTAAAACTTGAAAATTTAAACCATCTCAGACTGAAACAGTACAAAGATTGGTGATAGACTTAACAAATGGCATTTGAGAGATGCACAATGGAGTTACCATTTGGGTATTTTTTTTCATAGATATCAACACCAGGAGAGGTCATTATATTATTCCCTTGGCTTTTCATTATAGGCCTTCACATTTTATCCCATTGTTCTGTACTGAAGCCAATAACTTGTGTTTGGGTAACACATATCTTCTGGAAAGAGAATCTGTCCTGATCTGTAGATGTTAAAAGATAGGGAAGTGATCATACCGTTTTATAACTTGTTCTAGTGGTTAACCACTCATGGTTAACATGTGGCTTAATTCAGCTTCCAGCCATTAGTTCTTGCTATCCCTTTCTTTTCCTGATTAAAGAGCACTTTAGTACTCTGTGATTTCTCATTGTGAGAGTACTTATACTTTCACAGTTACCTCTCAATCAAGTCACCACTCAATCTTCTTTCTGATAAATTAAACAAACCAAGCCCCTAAAGTGTCTTACTAAAGGCATTTCACTCAACCTTGAATCTTGTGGCTCTTTTCTACAACACCTATAGATTTTAAAAAAAACCAACAACAAACCAAAATTCTTTAAACTGTGGACAACAGAAATGGACAAAGAAATTCTATCTGTGTCATTACTGCCAAATAAAAACATAAAAATTCCAAATCCTGTTTCTCACTTGGTTATTTATAGGATTCCAATTGCTGTTTTTCAGAACTGTGCCTATGTTTACTTCTTCCATATGATACTTAGAGCTTCCTCAGTCAATGTATTCCCAGACAAAGGTGCCCATCCTGCTTGGCTGGTCTGGACCTTTTGCTTCCATGCATTTGACTGAGTCACAGCCTCGGTTGGTTTTTTTATTATTTTTTGAATGATCTCATATTACCAGCAATTTGCATTGCAATGTACGGCTCTGTTGTCCTCGTTATTATTTGCTGATTCTCCAATCTTTCTGCCACCCACAAATTTTCTAAGAATGATTTATGTCTATGTTTTAACTCATGGGTGAAAATATTCAGTACCACTGAGTCTAATGTTGATCCCTGAGGAGCCTCCATGGTCATTTCTATTTGATGATGATTTACTAACTGACTAACTTTTTTGAGATCATTCATTTAACAAGTTCCACATTCATCTGCACTGTGCTCTGATGAATTTGCATCGTGTTATCAGTGATCTGAAACCAGACGCTGAAAGTACGCTAGTTACAGTGGCAGGAATTCCAAACATTCATTAGGACAGAATAAAACACAGGTAGTTGCCCAGGTTGTAAAGCAATGCATTCCCCTCACCTGTCAGCTGAAAATCTTTCTACAGTATGTTAAGTATTTCTACAATATTTATTCAAACCGAAATTTAGATGGTATCTTTTTATACCTATGAAGATATTGCATATATTCCTCCATTTACAACATAAATCTAGAAAGATTGACAATGTTAGACAAGAAATTAAAAAAAACCCACAGCCCAAACACGTATATTTTTCATTGAGGTTCTAATCCATTTCTTGTGCAACGGAAGAGGGAGAGTAGCTGTGTGTCCCAGCTAATGCTTTGGAAACTCATGCACCACACGTTGCATAACATGCCATCTTTTCCTTCTATTCTAAATGGTGCATGTGTGGATACTAGACAAGAAGAACACTAACTTATTTTAGGATATTATGTCCAGAGTGGAGTTTTCAAATACAAATGGGGCTGGACTAACGTGATTAATTTAGGCATACTTTCAGACTTAAAATTAGATGTGACTTTCACCTATTATCTGCAAACACTGAAGCTTCAAATATTGATTATTTTAATTGCTAGTCCCTACCACAAAAGAATATTCTTGGAATAGCATAGTCATCCTTGAGGCATCCTGATAAAAAAAAAAATTTCAAAATGCCACAAAAATTGCTGAAAGACTGGGCATTTAGAGTTGACTTTGTCACCTCACCATGGCCATCCTGCAGAATCACCAGGGATAAGAAACACAGAATTCAAATTCATGCTGATGAACTTTATGTTAGAAGTCAGAAGCTACCAGCTGCATCATCTGCTGAGATAAAGGCAGTGAATAAAAGAGGCAGAAACACAGGGAAGGTGAGGACAAATAGAATTGTATCATTTAGCTCCCATATTTTCTATAGAAACAAAAATACCAAAATGGGCTAGTGCAAATAATTTCTGAGGACACACAATTATTAGTGGACTAACTATTGTGGTCCTTTACGACTGCTCACACACTTTAAAATATGAGTGCATTATGAAGTTATATCTATTTCCATTAGAGAATATTCCCCCAAAGAACTGAAAATAAATGTGAACTTGCTTTTCTAAAATGATCTACTGACAACCAAAAAAGTACAGTAGTTTCTATGTTGGGCTATGCCAAAAGGGTACCCTTACCAGGAGCCCTAAAGATCTTGATAGATGGATTGAAAGGCATCCTAATAAATTGATGCAGTTATTCACTGATTTTCTCTCCAGCCCAAACTTGCTTGAAGACAGCACGTCAGTTCTTAAATGGACCACCTACTATATTCTTAATTCCTCCTCTAACTTTCTTCCAGTTACTTAAGATTGCATATTTATACTTTAGGGCCAGTGCAAAGAATGATAAACCCTTAAAAAAATTCACACAATTTAGCTTTCATCCGCTTAAGGTACCTTAAAAACTAGAGTAGTATTTTATCTATTTTCACTGGGATTTGGTTGTCTTTATAGCACCTTTGAACTGACCCTGATAGCTGGTGTTTCTATCTTCTGTCAGCCCTGAGTCTTTTGAATCACCAGTTTATTGAGTTGTGAGACCCTGCCATCTTCACGTGTACCTAAACTTACTTATCCTTGCCGCCCAATTTGGGTCTTTAATAACATGCCAGGAAATGTGCGTCTATGTCCTATGTGCTGTATTATGACATCAATCCCATAGGAGACTCATGGTGAAAATCTGATAACGTTAACTTTATTTTCAGCATGAATTTATGATACTAAGTGCGATTTATAGCCTACATGCTGACATGGCATCCTTTTTTTTTTCTCTCTCTCTTTTTTTTTCTTTTCTCTTTTTTTCCCCCTAAGATCTTCAAAATGCGTACAGCATTCTCCATCCTTTCCTATTCACTATCTGGGATCCTTCCATATAAATGACTCATCATAGAGGAGAGTGGCACTTTTGCCCTTTGTGGCGTACTCTTTCAGTGCAGTAGCTATGGATCTAAATAAAAAGCAGCATGTTTCCAGGCATTTTTTTCTCTCAGGGCTCACTTGCTAAAATAGAAACCCAAGTCCACATGGTGATCATATTTGCTACCTCAGGGACTAATTTTCTTTTACCTCCTTTCCTGTATTCCAAAGCTTCATTCCCATTATCCTCTTGCTCCCCATGCACTAACAAAAAGATTTTAATGTATTCATTATGCAAAATCTTGTCTTTTGTGACCTTTGCCAAGAGTGCCCCCAAAGGACTGGCCAGGCTTAATAAGCTCACAAATAAACTACGATGTCAGCCAAGTGCACTACTGGCCAATTGAGCCTGCACCATTGCCCTCTCCCCAAGCCCCCACTTCACACCTGAGATACCCCGAGGTGGGATCGTGGGGGTGTTGTCTGCCCTGGAAAACCGTTAATCCTTTCCAGCAGCTCCCAGCTAGGCAAACAATCCCCTTTGTGAAGGCTGGAACAATCACACAGGCAATATTGCCTTTTGCCTCTTCTGAGATAGACTCTGCCTTCGTTTAAGTTCCTCTTTCTCCTCTCTCTCGGCTATATTGTTTAATGCTTTCATTCTTCTTATTGCATTTATGTTATGCCCTGTAAAAGCTTTGTCATGGGCAAGCCATCTGGGTCATTGGAGGAAAAGCACTCTCTCATCAGATCCTTGTGTTAGTCCATTTTCCTCCTGCCCGGTGTTATTGTCTAGGTTCTGTGGGGAAAACATCCGCTCCCCCATTCAGTCATTGATGCTGTGGCAGATTACAGCAGTTTCTGTCTGCTAAGCAGCCAGGCAAGAAAGGAGTAAGAGGGATACAGCGGACTCTGCATTTCATATATAAAAGATGCAGATAAAGTATATAATATCAGAGAATGACATAGCCAGTAAAAAATCTGAATTTATTGGGGAGGAATATAAACTTTCAAAACTCTGAAAGAGATCATGCTCATAAAAGATAGATATTACAAATGTTAATGCAAATTATTAGTAAATCTGACCCCTCTACCCCACTATGACACACATTTAAAATTTATTATGGAACACATTCAGGGGAATAGCTTTAGGGAATTCATTGCTCATCTTTCTCTTTCTTCCTACATCTCACACACTAGCAGTCTCCAGACAGCTTCTCTGAATTCTTCAGAAATACTGCCACTCTGACCTCTGTACCATAGATCCATTGACTTACTTCATTTGACTGTCTGGAGTGACAGCTAAGGTACTAGTACAACATGTTCTCACAACTTCCATGGCAGTGTACACATCTTCTTTCCAGCTCACCTCTTTATTATGATGCAGAATATCATGACACAGATTGCTTAAATAAAATCTTTTTGAACTTCTGATATTTTAATATATATATAGGCCAAAGAAAAACATGAACAAGCCATGGTCTTTGGTTAGTAGCAGAATTCATCCTAAAACACTTACATAAGTTCTGTTTCTGAGAATGTGTCAAATAAGGAAGACTTTCAGCATAATGAAAACTTTCAGGTATCCAACTGCCATTAACTGCAATGGAACTTAATTATATAATACTTTTCACCTGTTCTTTCCTCCCCCTCCCCCAAATTTCCAGTCTGTTCCAAAGTTCTCTCTAGGTTTATTGCAGTTTAGAAATTAAAAAAAACCCAAACAAACAAAAATGTCCTGAAATGATGACACTGCTTTTTTTTAGAAATCAGCTAGTAGACTGAAGGCCGCATTTTCATAGATGCTGAAAATTTAGGCAGTACTGTGGGTGCTCATCAGTGTGAAAACCTAGTTCTTGAGCTTAAAATTCCTTTGATAAAAATCTTATACAACTCTTCCTAATGCCATAACACCAAAACACCTCCTCCAGCATTTTAAGGAAAACCCCCTTCAAAACAAAACCCTAAAACCTTTCCTCATTTTAACAGTACTTTTACCAGGTTTTATTTGCAAACTTAAAGAAATATATATACGTTAATCTGACAGGGTGAGGCAATATGAGAATAACACATTTACCATATGTGGAACTGGAGTGTAGCCATTTATTCTTTTAATGTGTACTTCAGACACTCAGGCTGCACACAGTGGGTACAAATTATCTGTCCAGAAGCTCAGGAAGAAAAAATGTACCTTTCTTTGGCACTTCGGTCTCAGGATAGGAAAAAGCCTCCAAACGCCTTAATAAAATGAAATGAAAGCAAGGAAGCTAGAAAGGCTAGAATGTTCATCAAGATCTGGGGAGAGAAAAAAAAAAAAAAAACAAAGGAAAACAAAAGGCACTTGTCAATAAATACAATAAACACCCACCCTGTATTACTGCGGTTACTAAGTGCTAACAATGAGCCTCTGGCAGGCAGCGAGGTGTGCAGACAAAAGGCTCTTGAGAAGTTGTACTGCTGCATCCTGTATAATAGTTGAAATCTGTGAGTGTTTTTCAAGGTTAGGCACAAATAAAGCAAAATTTCTTTATTAAGGTTCCAAATTACTCATCTTCTCCTACGTTTCAGTCCATTGTGGAGCTCTGAGTACTGTAACTGACCTTTGATAAACAGTCATTTCACCACAGTGATGAGACTACATAAAAACTGGTCTGCACAATATAATGCAGATTAACTGAGGGGCATTCCAGCTTTTCTGAAAATAAGCCTGAGTGACACCAGAGAATTTGCTCATAATCTAGCTGGTTGCATGTCCGTATATCCTTTGTGCGTGAAATTTCTTTCCAATGAGAAAATTTAAACAATGAAGAAATTACTCTTGATATACATGTATCAGGCAATTCTATAATATTTTCTTCAGAGGAGAGTCTAGTTAATGCTTTGTCACAGGTGCGAAAGAACTGATGATTCAGTGTTACTATGCTTCACTCTATAATGGAGGCTGAGCATCGACGTTTATAATACGGGCAAAAAACCCTGTAAATGTGAAGTTGTTACAGGTTGTGTCATGAACAAGCTTCACCCTTCTGAGTGAAGTCAGTGAGTAAGCTGGTGCTGTAAAGCTTGCACAGTTATCTAAGGATAAAACCAAGAACTTGTTTTGATCAAGAAATCTTTCGTCAATAGTTTGTCTAACCTCAGAGATCATTAAAAATATCTACAAAATACAAATACAAAGAGTTAGCATATTTTGTGGCATGAAAGATCAAACGGAGTGATCGTGTCATGCTGAAGGTAGTCTGAAATATTGACAAAAGACCCTGCTGAATTAATTAGGCTATAAAGTTTCATAAGCAAAGCTGTGTTAACAGTGTGGTATTGTTTACTAATTATATGAAAAATTCTCAATATCAATTTGCAAAGGCATTTTAGCACACTAATAAGAAAAGAAAGAGGAATAAGATGAAAAGATTACCACAAGAACTAGCACTACCACTTTGTTGTGTTGCACTATCCAGTTTCTGTCATTATAGCTGCTCCCAATTTATCCTGTTCTCATTTTACAGGAAAAAATCATAAAAGGCACTAGAGATGAAATGATCAGTATTATTGTCAAGGCATTTTAAACAAGAATGCAGAGTCCTTGGGCCAGAGCTCCAGCAGTTCAAGCCAATCTTTAATCCAGCTTTGTTTCTCTTCCCTGTGTTCTCAATTTGTGTGTCTTGATGCCCATTCGCAATGAAGTCTCTAAATTACATCACAAAAGGCAGTTGTCTTTTCAGACGAGAAGCTGTAAAATTGAACTAGAATAACGCCAGACATTATTACTGAAATGGCAAATTCCAAAAGTCCATGAAAATAAAATCTGCACTTGAGGATACAGGTAATTGATTCACCTAAACAAAATGCTGTAGTCTATAAATAGCACTGTAAAAGGCCAAAGTACTGTTCTTGCAGGAAACAAATTTTTGAATTCCACTTCTAATCTTCAGAACTCTTGGATTGCACTTGATGAGGAGCAAAACCATTTTTAAGAGCTAAATGACTCTATATTTTGAATTTCTGAGCATTTACAGCACCCACTAGTTTCAATGGAAGCTGGTGGTGCTGAGAACCACTGGAAAATCCATCCATATACATATATCTATTATTTATATTGATATTCATGTATTAGTTATATTATCTACATACATAGTCACCACGATTTCTGAGTGTATGTTTGTTGTATTGGAAAAACATTTATGATAAAGGCAATGTAGTAGTACAACTGTTCTGCCAATATGCATACTAACTAGAATTCTCTGATGTGGGCTTGAACAGCTATGGGCAGTACAACAAAATAAAATAAAATAAATAAAATAAAATAAACCCAGCAGATTAGAGAAGCTTTATGAGTATCATCCTGCCATCAGGGTTTTCTCTACTGATTTCAATGGGAGTGAGCCTTAAATACAAAGTGCCTAATGATTTAACCTTTTCTTCTTACTTGCAATAACAGAACAGTTAAGCGACATGGAAGAAAATATTAAGGAAAATAAAAAAAACACTTCAATTGCCTTAGGCCATATTAGGAAAACTGAGGAACTAGTTTGTGGATTGCCAGTGTAACCCGCACGCTGCTGATTTCTGAAGCTGCTTCCTCCGCTAAGAATAAGCCCCAGAAAACATTCATAGCAATTGCAATTTCTGAGGCACGCAGTACAATTTATTTAGTCAGGCAAATTTACGCAGTTCAACAGATTCCTTGATTCTCGTCTTGCTTTTTCATTAAGCCCTTTAAACTGTACTTCTTGTCAATAAATAAAACTATTGATGTTAAAAGGTCACATCTCTGACCTTTCACATGTTTCTCCTGTGCTGTATCTATATACACTGTATACTTTACCTCGAGAAGAGATTCTTTTATTTAAGAGAGCTTAAACTGTTCAAATTTGTAATGTACTGGGGATTTTGGAATATCTAGGGGGCTTAGTGGATAAAGAACTGACCTTTCATCTCTGAACCCAGTCCCCATCCAACCTAAGATAAGTGGAAGAGTTTTGTGTCAGCTGCCCATGTGATAAAACTAGCTTTACCCTGTATCATTCAACACAATTTGGCATGACTGGCAGTTTTTTCCTCTCAAGAGAAGCACATTGAATATGGAAAATGAATTGCTTCTGTCTCTAGAGAGGGTGGTCCTCCAGGTTAGGCTTTGAAGTTATAAATGGGAAGTGCTGGAAAGCTCGTATTATTGCTGGTTGCCAGCTCCACATCAAATGTATGGATAAACAGCCCGTCACAGTTTTAAATCAGTGATAGAAGATGATTTACAAATACAAATATGCAACCACTTATGTGACTTTTCCTCACCCAAATGGGAACTATGCAACGTAGCCCGAAGTCGATACAAGTGATTTTAAGGTCTACACTTGCTCCTATAGGTAGTAAATTTTGACACATATCACAAGTGAGTATGTTTATGTATTTTCCCCCAGGGAAAAAAACTTCTCCAGACTTCCAAAGAACTACAACTCCCTTATTTCCCTCTACATTACCCTCTTCACAGCAGCCCATCCGCAGGCGGGAGGCTGGAGCAGCCCACCTCCGCCCGCTCCAGAGGTGCACTTCCAGGCCAGTGGCTCCCAGGGGCCGCGCTCCCCAATGCCACGGAGCTGCTCTCTTCCCACAAGCCGAGCATCGCAGCCTCTGCAGGGAGTGCTCGCCTACCAGCGGAGCGCTAGACCCAGTAATCAAAGACAGGTCTCTTGCGCGGCACATAATGCCCAAACCACAGTGCTGGGGCTTCATTTTCTGCTGGATACGGTGCTTTTCCACTGGGAATATTTTTTCAAAAGGAGTTGAGATTTGTTTTGATTAGAATTATGTACTGAGTCTTTGTGACAAACTTTAAAATGAAATGAACAACCTGAAATGTGAATTCAGTTCATTTTGTTGCTGAAACTTGGAACCTGCAATCAGTTAACATGCACCCAGTAATTAACTGGATTTTTTCTGTCTACCGAATGTATTAATTATCTGCAATATAACGTAATGCTCCCTTTTCTCTTGCAGTCCTTGGAACTAAGTTTGTTTCATCTGATACTTTTTATTACTCTTTAGTAATATAAAACCATTTTTTAAAATAGCAATAGAAAACTGTTCTGCCAGTATTTCTGAAGACAAGATATTTTATACACGAGAAAATCCACCTCAGTGGCATTCATTGATTAATTTTATGTTTATAATTTTTCTATATCTATATCTATATTACATAGATGGAATTTTTCAGAAATGCCGTAAACTGGATTTTTTCAGAAATGCCGTAAACTGCAATTTGAAACCATGTTCACCTACTCCACGTCTCACAGCTCTGATCTCATGTTAAAAAATCAAGAGAATAAATTTCCTTTAAAGATAATGACATCTTTGGAATGTTAATAGTACAAAACTTTCAAAAGGTAAAATTATTTCTTAGCTGAACTAGCAAAGAAGCAGATTGGCTTAGTCCGTTTTGCACCTTTGTGCTAGAGAATGACTGGGTTTAAATTACAGCAGCTTCAGTCTTTGCTTTTCAATCCCTTAATCCTTAAGGAGCAGAGGTTTCAGTTCAAGACAACTTCACACAGAACATAAGAAAAGATTCTGTGAGCCTACCTCAAGTATGATGATCATTTTTTCAGCTGTAATCTTTCACTTGCATCCCATAGCAAAAAGATGTCTGAGGAAAACCAGTGTCAAATAATTAATGCATTTTCAATGAAGGGCTCTTTCCATTATGGTTTTTTATACACACGCATGAAAAGCAATAAATGCTTTCATGTGAGCCACTTGCAGATATTCATACCTATGGTTTTCATCACTGTTTTACTGGTATCCCCTCACATTAGAAAGCCTTTGTGATATGCCCGAGCTCAAATGGAAAAGGAAGCCTGGGAGGTTTTACATCTGGTAGCCAACACTATTACTTAAACAAGCTACGTCAGTTTTTAAAAAAAGCTACATAGGTTGAATCAGGGCAATTACATTCTGATCTAAGTCACATACATTTGTCAATTATTTCCAGGTGTTTTGGGGGCAACTTATTTTTCTTATCTATAATTAATATTTTGCTAATAGGGCTGAAGTGAAATGTCAGCGGCCTCTCCACTTGTCTTTAGTTGATAAAAAAACCCCCAGTCGTGACAGTAATCATTCGACAATGCTTAGGTTTTAAAGCATTACACTATTTTATGTTACAGCTATTATTTAAAACAGTTTGCAGGTAACTGTGCATTAAATTGCTGTGTCTCTCTCTGCATTCATACATACGTCTGTATACATCTCAAAGAGGATAGAAAAAAACTTGGAAATTAAACCGTAAGTGGTTGGGGTGGACAGTACAATTACAGAACAGTTCTGGAAACAATAATGAAAACCCTTATTTAAATTTCTACCTATCATTTTGAACCTGTTGTTATTCCTTAACTTACGGAGGGTTACCGTTGAGCATTCTGAAAACTGTACAACTAATCAGTGTATGAATAAGCATTCTTTACTAATACAAAACATTCAGACTAACCTCAGAGGTCTAGAAGCCATTGTGGTTGGCACAAACAAACCGTAAAAAATGTTAAAAGAAAAAAAGAAAAAAGCCAAGTTTGAAAATCACAAAGGCGGACATTTATGGAGAAACCAAAGTGACAAGTGGGTTTTTTCGGTGACCGTTTCCTCTGAATTATAGGGGATGCCATATGACATTAGATTCATAATGTTAGGTGAAAATTTTCCTTTTAGTCTTTCACAAGTCTGTGCTAAGAAGTGCTGACATCTCAGAATTACAGAACTCAGTCCACAGTCTCTTCTGTTTCAGCCGGCTAAAGTAATGCATGACACTTTCTGAAGAATGCAAAATGTATGCAGCAACACAGAGTTAAAAATTTTATTTTTGATCTTCAAACATTGTTTGACCTTAATCAATGTCTTCCAACAAGCTTAATATGACATAGCCCTGAAACAAAAACACACAGCTCCTGGGTCCGGCTCTGGAATGAAAAGCTGTGATTATTAGTCCTCTGTGTGATCTTTTCAGATTGCACTGATGAGATGAAGTTTAATCTCGTTTCTCTCCTCTCCAGTACCACAAACCACAGGCAGTTTAAGGCAGCCTGGAAATCTCTTACATCTGGAAGAGCAATAATTCATGGGATTTCACTTGACAGCCATGACAGGCAGCAGGGCAGCCAGAAACAACTGTCTCTTATGTTGTGCTATTTGCAAAAAGTCAGAAGAGGAGGAGCAGGCACAGGACCACATCCTTCTTTAGCATATGTTAGAGGAGGAAACCCTTTTATTTTCTGCCAGATGCTCCGTGAATAGGTCCTAAATATTACATAGACAGTAGCTATCACTTCCAAACAAAATTCCTTGGTGTCTGCTAAGCTGCAAAGCATATGAAGGCCTATTGTCTGGCAAAGGGTCATGGTTAAATTTGCACAGATTTTTTTTATAGATATTTCAGATTCTACGTTTTGATTTATAGGCATTTGCACACCCTGCTGTGCATGAATATGATACCATCTTCTGAGCAGGATTATTTCATGAAATGTATATGGGATTTAGCTACAGTAACTTTTACTGGGCAGCTTAGAATGGCCAACAAAGTACTAGAATTTACTGCAGCACAGCTTGTGCTGTCAGACTCATGGCTGGTGTTTATGATTTCTGCAGAAGCAGAAATAAACAACTTCTCCTTAATGGCTCTCTTTATGTGTAGGCAGCAGTAGCTCTATCTGGTCTCACAACAGTAGCTGGTGCAGTGGTCTGTCCTATTTCATGTGGAACCAATGTCTGAAAATTTGCATTTCTGCTTTTCTGAGTTTTCAGTGGAAGCGACCAGGAATGAATAAATCAACTGCAAATGTCTGAATGAGTAGCATTCCATTCTACTGCTTTTTCATGCTATAAATACATCTGGTTGAAATGGCCAGGTTTTGGAGTAAGAGCAAAATGATCAGATTTAATCTTAGTTTGTCTTAGAGTCTGTACCCACACTGTAAATACTCTGATATCAACTGAGACTTACTTAAATTACTGTCTTAAGGAAGGAGACCTGTTTTCTGAGTGTCTGTGGTCAAGTAGCTTAATCAACATTTTAATAAGCATTTACATATGTATTTAAGTAAACACTAAAAACTGGATGAGCTACACCAGCTAGTACACAGATGAATTAAATATAAATTTCCATCATTTATATCTGCATATATCTAAAAAACCAAAATATCCAGAATGTAATTGTCTAAGTAAAGCTTTTTTGATGTAACAACTGTTTTTAAAGTTCAGAAGAATGTCGACACACACACTGTATATACAAGCAGGCAGAAAGTACTTTTTTTGAAAGAAATGAGACAACTGCTCTATGCCAAAGAAAAACAATTCCTTTGCCAAACTACACATTGTTAACTTAAAATGTGTTCCATGTGGAAGTAGGAAGACTGATCTGATGGAAAGGCTAGTGATTTAGTCAGCTGGCTCTGTGCCTGTCAACTACACATTCTGGCTTCCAGTTTTACAGCTAGAATTGGAAATATTTAGTTCCTTCCCGGCCCCCCCCCCCCCTTTTTTTTTTTGTTGTTGGGGGGGGGAGGCATTGTTCTCTCTCCTTTTCTAGTGATGCAATGAATTTACCAATAAACTTGCATATATAATCTTCCAGACTGTAAGCAGAGAGAATATAATTTTGAATCACAAATCTCATTCTATGTTTTACAGACTTTGTTTTATATTGGACTCATTTTCCAAAGTGAATTTCCTGCTGCTTTTGTATATCTATCACAGTTTTTCTCAGAAGAAATTGTATTACCCTATCTTTTCATTATGGAAAAAATATAAAGAGAAGTCTGTATTCTGAGGGAAGTACAATATATTACAGGTTGCACTATTTCACCTTTCATTCTGTTAGTATTACCTATGTTGATCAAGTCTTTAATGTTTCCCCCCGTCTTGCACACAAGACACACAGTACTGTCTCTATATGTGGCCTAAAGGATACTGCGAATGTAAAATATTCAGATAGACATGAATGAAACAGCTACACTACACCTGGTAATATCTTAAAAAGAGACTATCATCCCATGGTATTTTCTGCAGGATTCTCCAAACTTCATTTGTTATTCACATTGAACTTACATCCATCACCTTATTTTAGAACATATTTTCCAGCACATGCTGCATGGTAATTGTGAATACAGAAGGTTCTATTCATTGTGGAGTTTTTGGTATTTTTTTTGGTTTTTGGTTTTTTTTTTTTTACATGCTTTAGATACAGTGAGCACTATGAGGTTGAATTTTGATTACTGTACTAGATTTCTGGGCACACAAAACACACTTAGAGCACATTTGCTCTTATTTTTAGTTTTAAAATATTTCTAAAACATCTAGCAAGTCTGCAGATACTTAAATGGCAGAATTTCAGACATAATTCAGACAGAGCTGTTTACTGCAAATAAGAGTGTAGAAAGCTTTTTTTTTTTTTTTTTTTGTCTTTTTGCTAGAATACCCACATTTTATTTATGATTTTGGATTTTATTTCACAGCATTCCAGTTTAGTTTAGCACGATGTATTTAATAACCATGTCTACTGTCTTAATTACCCTATAAAGCAGGGTTCCATTGGCATTTGACCCTCCACAGCATTCCAGAGAAACTGCAGGACCATGATAATTACCAACTGCCTGTGAGAAAATTAAACAAAAAAGGCCTAACTTTTAAACCACCATTTTAAACGACCTATTACATCTCAGGAATAAATCATTGATGAAATAGCCTGCTTAACAGGAAAATAGCTATTCCATAGCAAAGAATTTCCCCTTGCATGATCATGAAGAGAATATTAAGTATTCTTCAGCTCAAAAGGTTAGGTTTTATGTCTGTCCAATGCCTTTTAATGACACATTTTTGTGTAATTTTACTGTAATCAAAGCCTTTTCCTATGCAGGTTGTAGACTATGGATATTTTGTCAGTCTTAAACATTTTGCTGGTCAAAGAATACAAAATCTATTTAAACATGTACCAAGAAAAAAAAATGTTTATAAATGTTGTATCTTTCACCATTAAAAGAACCTGCATTAATGTAGCTTGATTTCCTTTGATTAACATAGCCATTTGATATATATTTTTCAAAAATGTGATAATCAATTTAAACTCATAATAGTACACTGTGTTAATTGCTAACACAGTTAAAAAATTCTAATAAATTCTGAAAATCTAAATCATGGCTTGATTAATTTGATCACACTGTCTTTATTCTGTGTCTGATAGCAATTACTGTACTTATTTCTATTGCCATCCTATGCTTCATTTCTTATTGCTATACTTAAGAGTTCTAGTTCATCTATCTTTTTCTAAATGTCAGTTTGTATTTTTTCTAAATAATCAATCTGGACTGAACATTGACACTCCTTCCCAGATCAGATCAGATCAGCACTCCACATGGTGTGAAGTTAGGACCATAATCAGAAAAAAAAAAAAATTAATTATTAATTCTGCAATTAAAAGCATTATTTTTCACTTTTGTATGTATGATACAAGGATGTAAATCCAGGGAATATCCATTACTTTTAAAATTCTTTCCAGAACATTTTCTAAACCTCCTTAAAACATTTCACTTGAAAGCATCTCTGTTTTCAACAGAAGCAACTGGAAGTTTAATGAACAAAGAGTTTATGGAGGAGCCAAGCCACAAACGAAACTTGAATGGTTTTAGAAAGGGAGTTTGAAAAATAATTCTGTGTTCAATCAAAAATAGTGCAACCCTTCTACTTCGTGCCTTGTGGCTCAAAAGAAGTCTTGTGACATCTATCAGCATGGTTAAAGGCCTCTGGCCACAACTTTTATTTAAATTCCAGTTTAATTTATAATCCAAAGCAGAGATTAAATGCATAGCAGGCAACTGAATCCTAGCAGTATATTACAAACTTCTGGGTTTGATGATCTCAGTGCAGTTGTTCCCAGCCCAGATTTGACACTGTTATACTATTGCTTCCATACTACTGGGATACTACTAATCACTTAGACTAGACCTGGAGGTACTATTGCAGCTTGGGAATTTCTGTAATAACATGTAGTTTAAAATTATAAGAAAATAAGAACAGCCATAATGGTTCAAACACAAGGCCTAGCCAGTCTCATATTGTGACTCTGACAATGTCCTGTAGCAGATGTCAGGGGGAGAGGATAAGAACCAGGCAAGCGTGTAATACTGTTTTCTATATTCATCTGGCCCTTAGCTGTGATTCAGACTTCTTGAATGAGAGTTTTTTGTATTTATGTTTTTTCTCAACAAATTGGAGCACATGACATTTTTAAACATCCACAGTATATAGCAATGAGTCCCACAGATTAGCTACATGTTGCATAAAGATGTATCTCCTTTTGTTTTGAACTTTCCAGATGCTCATTTCATCTGGTAGCCCATATTCTTGTATGGGAAAGCACAGAGATCAATAATTCTCTACGTGCATTCTCGAGGGTGGTTAAAGATTTTGTAGACTCTTATCAGCTACTCCCTTAACTCTTCTTTTTTATTTATTATTTAATGTTATTATTTTATTTTATAATTTTTTTTATCTTCCCCATAATGCAGTGCCCTGATCTATTTAGTAATTTTTAATGTGTGGAAGTATTTTCATACCTCTGATCATTTTTATTGTTCTTCTCTGTCCTTTTTTCAGTCCCGTTGTATGCTTTTTGGATAGAAGAACCAGAAATGCCTACTTTGTTAAGAGAAGCCTTGTTTCATTTAGTAATTAAATTTAATTATATACCATACCATACTGTGCTGCCAGGGTGTGTACAAGAATCCAAAATCAGATTCAGGTATTTTGATTTCTCTGACACTGAATTTCAGTGTGGTATGTTCAATCCCTAGAAGAGGCTAAAAGCTACAACATTCGAGTGTTTACCAGGTATTAAGTAGCTTAGTCTTTTTGGAACCTAAACTCTCACACTATAATCAATGCTGCCATGAGGCACTTTTCTGAGCATCTGGCACACACCAAGCCCCTGTTCATTTCTGGCACAAAACCTTGTCACAAAATCTTTCACAGCCAGTAGTTCATTATCTAGAGCACCAGTCTGCTGTCCAATTCAGCTCCACAAGCTTGTGGTTTTTTCTCAAGTCAGACCCATCCCTACACCCAGATGTTGCGGGGAACCATGCATTTCAGAGGCCCTTGGCTCCATCTTTTGAAATCAAAAGTCATCTGAGGTGGTACTGGTCCCTTAAACTCAGGTTTAACTGCTGGATGAAGCAGATTCTTTGGTTGGTTAGGGAGTAGTACAGCTTTCATCATTCTTACATAGGCATGAGCACTACAGATCCCCATTTGAACTGGTCACTGAAAAGCATGAGCTGGATCCATGCGAACAGCTCCCCAAATTGCCACATGAAGAGTTTCAAGAATAAGGAACAAAGCAGAAGACTTTCATACTCCCCTGGCTTGCTAGTGACTGGAAAACCTCAGTGAAATGGTTTTGCAACAGTACACTTAGTAAGGAAGCAATGACTCCCTGTGGTTGCCTAGAGGCTGTTCTAGGCCTCCAGATCTTGGACCTTGTTTCATACCAGATTTCTAATCTTCTTTCTCTTATTAATGCTATGCTTTTCCTGGCAAACAGAAATTTAGCCCTGTCAAAGTGAAAATGATCCCCATTCCAGTGAGCTAGACTTCATCTTGTCCTTCACATGCCTGTAAATGGTTTCCAGGATTAGCTGCTCCATCACCTTCCCGGGGACTGAGGTGGGGCTGACTGGCCTGTAGTTCCCCAGGTCCTCCTTCTTGTCATTCCTGAGGATAGGAGTGACACCGTCTTTCCTCCAGTCCCCGGGCACTTCTCCCAGTTGTCATGATCATTCAAAGATTATTGAGTGGCCTTGCAATGAGGTTACTTTGCTAGTCAATGGGCCAGCAAAGGGCCGCAAAAATGCTCAAGGGAATGCAGCATGTCTCCGATGCGGAAAAGCTGAGAGAGCTGGGACTGTTTAGATGCGAGAAGAGGCAGCTTAGGGGGATCCTTTTAATATATATAAATACCTGAAGGCAGGGTCAAAGAGGGAAGAGACAGGCTTTTCTCAGCAGTGTCCAGTGACAGGACAAGAGGCAATGGGCACAAACTAAAACAGAGGAGGTTGCCTCTGAACATCAGGAAACACCTCCTCACTCCGAGGGTGACCAAGCACTGGCACAGGTTTCCTAGAGAGGTTGTGGAGTCTCCATCCTTGGAGATATTAAAAAGTGGCCTGGACATGGTCCTGGGCAACCAGCTCCAGTTGGTCCTGCTTGAGCAGTGGGGTTAGACCAATGTCCTCCAGAGGGCCTTTCCAATCTCAACCATTCTGTTGTTCTGTGACCTTGTCAAGCAGTTCCTGATGACAACAGCTTCATCTAAGTTAGCTTATTGCACACAAGCTGATTTCAGGAAAGATTTGTTACCAATAAAGAGCAGATAAACACCAAAGAATAAGACAGCCAAAGCCTTGATTTCCTCTTTTCTGTGATGCCTTAGTGTCATGTAATCAGTCAGTAGCAGTGGGTAGCAGAGGTAAGGGCCAAATAAAGTATGTGCCTAAGTGAAGGATGAGTTCTAGAAGTTTAATTTGAATTTTGAATAGAAAACAAAAATGGACAATTTCAGACATTTTTTGGGGGTGAATCTGTTAGTTGCTTGAATTTACTGAAAATAAAAGGAAAACCAGCAAATGGAGAAGAAATACAAACTGGTATCATCTTTGATGCTCCTGTATGAGGACAGAAGGCTGTCAGAATTCAAAGGTCTTCCTCTTCAGGGTGAAATGTGATCCCTTCAACCAATTTCCAGTACTATAACTGTGGAATAGGGTGGAACAGGGGTAGATCTATGACTTAAAATAAATTAAACAACATGCACACAAAAACCCAAACCCAAACCCCAAAAGATCTCCCCCTCAAGCTGGATCTAAGAACAAGAATAAAACCTTTTCATTGTAACAGTATGAGGTGTTGGTAGAATTGTTTGATAATTGTTATGAAAGGTTCATATATCTCCTTACAGTATCTTCATACACAGAAAGAGTCAGGTGATAGCCCTCTACTTATGCCAAAGACTGAAGAGCTGTATAAGGGGTGAGGGGAGAGAAGAAAAGAAAGTGCATTGTGGAAGACTTGGGGATATGAAGAATGGATGAAGTTTCAGCATATGCAGAGTCGAGATATTGTACAGGTATGTAATATATGATAGCAGTGATAGGCACCCCTTCAGAAACAGATTAGGAGGGGGAGCAGCACAAGAGGTATTTTTAGTTGCTTTTTAAATAAAAACAAGTACTATATGAAATGAAGATTTATAAGGACACTTGTAGGCACTAGCAGTAGGGGGGAAGGGACACCACAGCTTCTCAGAGTACTCAGGGAAACACGTATTTCACAAGTACTCAGGATAGCAGTATGGGTATATTAAATAATATGGTAAATTTGGCTAAAATGTCATAGATAATACTTTGGTGAATCTAGCTGTACTAGTAGGGAAATAACATGGCAAATGCAGTAATCCTTCAGCTGTAGTTGAAGCTAAAGGCTGCAGCAGTTTACTACTTATCAAGAATAATTCATGTAAGCCATGGTCACTTATCTGGGCTTCAGGCTTATATTTTTCTTCTGCTTGATCTGAGGCAAGAACTTGAACGTGGGCTCCACTTCTCAAGATTAAATGGTATAATGATTTCAGTATTTCTTGTCATAGCTACCCCACTGTATAATTAATTTGAAATTTGCAGGTAAAGAAAGGATAATTGGAGGAAGAGGTTCTATGTCGTTGCACCTAGTTCACTTAGAAGGGGCATGAGTATTCCTGTGAAGATAGATATTTAAGTGTTAAGTTTCTTTACATGACTTTCAACTTGAAATCTTAAATTCAGCCACTCAAAGACTGCCTTTCTATGTGCCAGTCCCTGAGATTCCTATGTCACCACAGCAGCCCCAATTGCTTTCTGCACCAGAAAACAGTCTTGGTCTCTACATCTGTGTTCAAATGTTAACTAAAAATATGTTTTTATGGACATGCCTTGCAGTTCTAGGATTGTTTCCTTCTTCTGAGGACAAAGAATGCATCTGCATCATACTGGTAGTGGTGCACTAAACCCATCTATATGGCTACCAGCTTTTCAGTGCCTATTGACAACTTTGTGCTTAAGTGGTATGTGCAGTGCTATGTTATGCCCAGTCAGTTAAGTCTGTACTGATAAGCAGAGATATCATTAAAAACGTCTATGACTATTTTACCCCATCAGTCTTTGAAAACAATTCAAGCAACTAGTTCTGCAGACCCTTAGCTAATCTTTGAAAGACATCTTTCCCTTCTAGTCCTTCTTATAAACTGTAAATTAATTTTTATGTTATATTCTCAGAGATCTCAGAGATGTTAGCGAGCATGTTATGCCTCTAGAAAGTGTATCAGGAAGTCAAAGGGACCAAAATTATTGTCTTCCAATGAATTTACTTTTGATATAGTAAGACCTCTTCTTCAGGATATGAGGTTTTATATCCCTGTCCACTAAGAAAAGATTTTCAACAAGACAACTTCTGTATTTTTAGTTTCATCTTTTAATAGTTTTGTCAAAGAAAAGGACTGGCAGGAGATAAAGATAGACATAGGCAGAATGAAATGATTTGGCACAGCTCTGGAACCATCACTGTCTGAAACTGGTCTTCAAGCAAACACCATGTAATTAGGAGATGCACCTGCTCAGGGCTTGAGCCATGGCTATTTTTTACATCCAGACTACAGCACAGAGCACTAGGACTTCTGCTTCACAATGTTGGCATAATGTTCCTGTAGGGAACCAGAGCTTTTACTCTTGGTGATGCAAGACATACTAAAATACTTTTTTGGAGTTCAAGTTACTTTTCTAGATAGCCTTAAGTGATCCATAACAGTTTCTTAAAAAATCCCCATTATTTATTTGCTCAAAGCTGCATAGCAAACACAGCAAGTGGAGGAAGCAGGAAGAGCTCTATGCTCTTACTGTTAAACCTTATTTATTTTTTTATTTGTAAATTTTTTTTGTAAGTATTTTGTTCCACTTAGCTGATACACTTAATTCATAGGCAGGAGTTATTGCCAGCTCTTCTGGAACCAAATGCATGTGTCTTTCTCTGGCAGTTTTCTTCAGCTGCTGATACCTCTACTTTTTTCCTTGTTAAGCTTGTCTGATTTCTCTTAATAGCCAGGTATAGGGAATACCGGTAGAGTTTCCAGGTTCTCTATTTTTTCCACAAGGTTTCTTCATAAGCTGCCTAAAAATATATTTTCTTCACCATTGTTTGTCTTCTTTAAATGTTCCCTAAAAGTCTGCTTGGAACTACCCAGCCAGGCAGGATAAGATCAATGAAATAGGCTCCAGAGCCACAGTTGGTATTCATAAAAGTAATGCAGATGTCTCTCTCATTCTCTTCAGCAACTGATGAGTATTACTCATATGATTCTCCAGTGGTTCAAAGAGGTAAAGATGCATTGCTGTCAAAGTTGCTTCCATTTACAAGAGCAGTTAATTTTGCCTAGCACAATGTAATGGAGGAAACAGCAGTGTTGGCACCAGAGCCTATGGAGCAGGCTATATTGTATATGAGCAAGAGATGGAGGTCTTTGATAAGAGATGATGTAGGGGGGTGGCTTTAATGCTCCAATTCATTTTCTGTGTGAGGGGGAGGGATGGCCTATTGAAAGTTTAATTTTAGGCCAGTTAACTAATACTACCCCTTACTGATTCTCCAGCCATGCTCAATTAGAGAGACTCCTTTGTCCTGACACCAGTCAGGATTACTACAATCCATCAACTTTACCCTGAAGAGTGCTTTTATACCAGCTAAACCTTTCAGCTCTAGCTGTGAAATGCCTAGTCACGAGGTTGCCAATAGATATTTTTCCCCATCCCTGTAAACAGTATGCCACTATAAGTAAGTATCCAAAGCTAACTAATAATAGGCAATCTAAACATGTAGCAAATGTTATGTATTTGGAAATTCAGAGTAGTTGTTAGCACATGTATTAAACTGTACCAAGAGTGTAGAAATACATCAACTACTGAGGGAAGATCTTTTAAATGATATTAACAACTTAAATGGAAGTCGTTGAGCTTGTCAGATGAGAAAGCTGCTATACCTCTAAAATAGCTTTAAAGCAGTTTGGACAAAGAGTCCAAAAAAACCCTCATTGGCTTCAGAGTCAGGAGCAAGCAACCACAGACAATGCAATGTATCAGTTGTTGTGGCTGAAAGAAAGCCAGGCTTTGCCAGCACAGCTTGGAAACTACAGAAGGTCAAATCACAGTGATTCAAAACATTTGCATACATTTCTATGAAAACCAAATGTTTTCCCTTTAATTCAAGTGAACATGAAAATTAAAATAACAATAAAAATTGAAAAGAAAATTCTGAGGAATATGCTGACATGCAGCAAAAAAGAAGGTTTCTCTGCAACATTAATGAAAGCGTGAGTCATAGTAGAGAGCTATCTCACTGCAACCATTTGTTACTAGTGATGATGTGCTAGCCGTCAGTTAAACCAATGGGTATTGTCAAGATTTTAGCTGTCTTTCATGAACATAGTTGAGTAAACTATTGGTCACCAATTATAACCTGGTACACAAAAGGCCTGGAGCAATCTAAATAGTTCACAGTTAACACTTAGTATAACTGATTTTTTTTCTATTAAATGTACAGTTTAATGTCAATAAAATTTTCACAGATTGAATCAGCCCTGCTAGAGAAATAACATCGAAAAATTTCTGATTTTTAGTCTTTTGATTTGCCCTAAGAAGGTTAAATATAAGATTTTTTGGTTCTGTTATAGTTCACTTTAAAAAATATCTGATATGGATAGAAAAACCGAAATAAAACCACTTTTGAACTACAGGGCAAAGTACAGCCACAATATGTAGAAAATGTGTTATAACATCTAACTAAAACTGTGAGAGCAGGAAAAAATGGTTGTAGCATTTTTATTTTCAGGAAGGGACTAAATTAAGTGAAGAACTGGAATAAGTAACGAATATCAATTACAGGATAAAAAAAATTTCCAAAATTCAGGGTTTTTTTTTTAAGTCAGTGTGTGCTTTATTTTGATTTAAATAGAAGCACAAAATGTCCAACAGTGCAGCACATTGGTAAATATTAGAAAAAATCATAACCTTAAGCCAAAGTTAACAGAAAAATAAATTATTATATAAGTCAAGCTCTGGACATTGTTTAAGTAATTACAGAATATGTGGTTATTCTATTTAGTAAGTCTCTTTTGGACCTGTTGTTTCTACTCACTGCAGATGGATACAACCAGTAAAGTTATTTAAGAAAAAAGTGGGACTGAACAGAAAAATGAGTGGTGGCAGTAACAGTGAAATTGGGGAAGTAAGATCTTGGGACACTTGGCTCCTGCTGCCCACTGTAGGCTGATCGGTGTTCAATGACCGTGATGATCACAGTCCCAACCTTGTAAACTTTAAATCCCACCTTTCTAGCAAGGAATGATTAAAATATTTTCCATGTCTTCGGCAAATTTTGAATTTCAGTAGACAAATGGGTTAATATTTTTTATGGATTTTGGTATAGAAAACCACAATCCTTTTATTTCTTGGAAATGTAAGGGGAAATTATTGAAATCACAACATTTTCCACCTCTGCTTCAAATTTTGTCTGGAACCAGAAATATCTACACACATCTTAGGCAAAAAACTAAAGAATGCACCTCACTTTTCAAGAATCTCTGTTTTTCATTGCCAGCTGTGTCCCCTGCCTTATTTTTGTCACAGCTCATTCAGAGTGGCTTTCCTTTGAGCCGAAGGTGGAGGAAAGTCAGAATTAGGTCACAGACGTACAGACTCACACATGTATCTATACAAAAGTCTCTGTACTTATGAAAAGTTTGGGACAAATCCAATCTCAGGTGTCAGTGAGTCAATTAACCTTCAAATCCTGTATTTCTTAGGCATTCAGGTGCTAGTATGTATTGCCTCTTACATACTGCATTAGTAACAAAGACATACAATTCTTATCTGATACTCTATATGTCTGTTCTGCCTCAAAAATAATTTAAAATAATTAAAGAAAAAGAAATCCAATTATCCTACATGGCATATATTTTAGATCGAAAAGTGCTCATTTCATGTGTTTTATTCAATTTACTTTAACAACAAACCAAGATCCTAGGGAAAGCCAGAATTTTGCACATAGTGCTCTGGAAACTTGAATGTTTCTAATGTACTAGATATGATTTCTGAATTGAAGAGAATTTTCTGAGTGTCATTACTGTGTCTGCCTTCTCAGCAATCATAGAAGCTCACATCTATCATTTCCTTTGTTCTGTGAGAGACAGACTTCTTCCAAGGAGGAAGAAAAAAAAGAAAGAATGGAAAAAGACTGGAAATATTTACTGTGATGCGATGGAAAAAAAAAAATAATTAAAGATGCAGCCAAAATACTCCCTGCACTTTGCATTTTGGAGATTTAAATATATATTGGTAGTTACACTATATATATACATGTATATGAATTGTACTGAATATATTAATTTTATATATTTAAGCTATCCATTATGTTAAAATAATCATATAATTTATGCTTTGTTATTGTTCTTATCTATCATTTCAAAATCTATGTACTTTAAAATTAATAGCTAGATGAAGTATTTGAGATGATTGCAAAATCCTCTTCTGTGTTTTCATTTACACCCAGCCATTTCTAGAGTTATTCAAATTAATCGTCTTAAATGGAACATATATTAATGTTTTGCAGATCCTTTTAATGAAGCTTGTAGTGTATTACTGATTTTTTTATCAGATTTTCTTTGGAATTAGCCAAATTTCTTTAACGTGCCATATCACATTGGAGGTATGCGAAAGGGATCTACATTTTTCAAAAGACAGAGTCAATTAGAAAATCAGGCTCAAAAATTTTGTCCTAACTGAAAATTTTGTGACTAACTGGCAGCAGGGAAAAATGCTTACTGGGTTTTATTCTTTTAATGCATTTGCCAGCATTTGAGACAGTCAGCTGCGCTGTTTTGTTACACTTGTTGCAGAGTGATGCTATTCTCATGTGCCACTGCAGTGAAGCGGGTCGCTCATATGTACATGGTCTTTCTCAGCCCCAAGTTAGCATTACAGCAGATAAGGTGTACTGGTGTACAAATTCAAGACAAAAGGAGGTTTTATTTTCCTGGAGTATTTTCAATGGGATTGAATAGTACCCTGGGAATCCTCAGCCCATTTCTTCACTTTCTAGATGACTGTATATTCTCCTTCTTCCCACATATGGTTTACTTATTTAGCTAGGTGATATGCACAGTAATAAACAGAGCCCACCCTTGGTCACTGGTTGCACTGAGGGTGCTGTCCGCCCTGGGATTTCAGGTCTGCTGACCCTTAACTTCTCAGCACAACAAGAGATGGAGGCTGTTTTAGTCTGCCTAAATCCCTGCACCATGAAAGGATTAGGCAAACTAGGGTACTATACTGAGCATGACTCTACAAAGTTGCTTCTTCAGAAACATATTCAAATAATTCAGAAATATTCTCAAAAAAGCAACGAATGACTTCATTTTACAACTTACTTTGCTGCTAAAAAATGAAGGAAGGTAAGTACCAAATTATTTCTGCAAAAGTATACCCAATAATATTAATAATTTAAAGATATGATCTTATTAATGCAGCTCTTCTATCTATGCATTAACAAGTTTTAAGTATTCTATAAAATGAGAGCAGATCCATCCTGAACTTTTTTCTATGATCTTTCTGTATTTTAGGAAGAAATCCAGAACTGTTTCTTAGGTGCCAGTGCCAGCTGCTAAATATGCCTTCTCCTTTTTTTAATATTAAGTATCTCCAGGTCATTCTTAAAAATACAGTTCTCCTTGTCCCACAAGTACATGCTTCATGGGTAGAATAACCACTGATACTCCTTGACACAGCTGACCACAAATCATTCCTAAAATTATTCTTCCTCAGACCTTCTTCCAGGTTAAATCTCTACTGTGACACAGGTGAGAAACCACTGCTGCTGGGTTTATGTTGAAGGCAATTACCTCACTTGTTTTGCAAATACTAATAAGGTACAGGAATGAAGATGCCTCCCCCACCCCCACTTTAAAATAATAATTTCTAAAAAGTCATTGATTAAGAACTTGTTCTAATACATTCCCTACTCTTTCCAGTTCTTCATGATCACTTTTTGTATGGGAAAAAAGCTAATGTTAGCCTGAGATTAAGTGGATCAATTCTGAGTTGTGATAAACCTATGTGCTGCTGTCTGGATTGATACAGTTCTGCCTGGTGACTCTTTAAGAGATGCACTGAGGCTAGAATGAGATCGTCTACCTGAAATTATCTACCCTGAGATTCAATGATTGCAAAAAGCAGGTGAAAATCTTCATGAATACTTATTTCAGGAAAAGGAAGTATGGTGAGCAGGACTGAAAGAACAGGCCATGGCTTTCCAATGTGATATATAGATTCATTACAACCTATAGGTACAGCCATGGTAGCAGCAAAAATCCAGGCAGATTTAAGTAACCGGGCTGTGCTAGCAACATTTTCAACCAAGCAAAGGAGTTGCCTTGCAAACTAGTCGTCTTTCTGTTTTTGTTTTCTGTCCTTTTCAGCATCTCCTTCTTTGCATTTACTGCTAAGCCAGAACCTGGTCCTTCTTTATGACTCACCTGTCATTTTTACAGTTTTGTGATGGACCAGATAACCCACAAAGCAGCTAAACACCAACCCTTTATCTCACGCATTCAGTTTTAACGGTGTTATCCACTGCGTTCTATTGTCTGGTTCAGCTCAACAGGTGAAATGAGCCTGCTTCTCTGAACAACGTAAACTGGCAGTGCTCAGTTATTTAATAATTGGTATTTTATTAACTTCTATATCGCTCTCACTGTGAAAGCCCAGCCCTCTGTCTGGGGTCACTTCACCATTTGCATTGCATAAGGCCCCATTTTGAATTTGGAGCAAAGCTGTGTCACTTGTATGCACACAGTTTTTCATCCCATTCACTGCTGGCTGCTGCTTACAACTTTCAGTGCACCAAGAGAATGTTTAGAAGGACATGAAGTCAGTGTGTTTTCTGACCCATGCAAGACAGGACTGGATGTTTACAGTGTGCTTGTTAGCATGAATATATGGGGCGGAGCTCTAAGTCACTCTTCTGATGCCAAGCATTATGTTTTATATGCTATTTGGTTTCTAGCCCCCTGTTTGTGCTCAGGACCCCATCGTGATCTGGGTGGGATACAAAGCACATTCAATCTTTTCCTCCTACTCTCTTCCCCAGCTGCCAGACTTCCTCTTCTCCTTAGCCATGAAGCAATGAAAATACGCTGGCAGGGTACTTTAAATATATTATTGCTTCTGGGCTTTTTGCTGATTGGAAAGAGTTGTACAGTAAAAAGGTGCAGAGATGTTTATGTGATAAATGGGAAGATATAGGCTGGGATGCTTGGCAGGGCAAAAATACTGTCACGTGCATGCAAGATGGAAGTAAAAGGAAGGGAGGGAGACATGAGCTGTTAAAGTGAGTGGCAGCCACCTACAAACCTAATCCAAATAAAAAGCCTTGGAGAAGAGGGGGACTAATGGGAGATACCCCTCCAGTTTGCACCATCACAGAAGGATCAAACAGAATAGCAGTCCATGCTCATGCTGTATGAGCCTCTGCCACAGATTCCCTCCCCAGTGGGAGCAGGCCTGGGAGGTGACTGGGTCACCTCGCTTGTCCCCTCTGCCCTGCACAGCAGATCTGGCTGGGGGTAGGCAGGAGCAATGTGCTGCAGCCTCAAAGGCTGGAGCAGCCAGTGCACTTCTCCACAGACCGCCGCAGAGCTTCAGGAGACACTGTGCCTGCCTGAGGCTCCATGCCTCCTGGAGCTCCTGCTGAGCGGTGCAGCTCTGCATCCCAATGCAAGCCTGCAAATATGATATATGACCCAGCCCTGAGTAGAGGGAAGGAGGCTGGTTGCCACATTATTATGCATCTTCCTTAAGACTCCAGGGGAAGCACTGTGTTCAGTTGTACTTCTACTGGATGAAAACTGAAAATATCTGTAAATGATTAAAATGGTAGGAGAGAAACAATCATAAATATTCATCATCTATCACTACCGATTTATTTTCCTAATGCTGCTGTTACTCATAGGACCAGATCTGGCTTGTTTTGGCTTCAGTAGCACATGTACAGCACACCAGAATTTAGCAATAATTATGTTTGCATAAATTTAAAACATCACACAGTTAAATTAAAAGGAATTATAGGTATGACCTTTGTGGCAGGCTGTCAGATTTTTTACATCGTCTCCCAAATGTAATAAACAAATGCACATGGTATTTAAAAGGTTCTGTACTTTTCAAACACACCTTTACACGTAGCGCTAAGTGAATATGATGCTTTAAGACTTAATGTAACAGCTTGACCCATTCCTGAAATTCCAAGCAGTGCCTACTTATTATTTTAATGCTATTTCAGCAAGATAGGTCTTTATTTTTCTTTGCAAATGAAAGGAGCCACATTTATCACTCTTGTGTATCCAGCATGATTTCAGCTTAAATTATTTTATTGGAACACACAGAGCTCTATTTAAGAGTGCGATGAATAGAGATATACTTGACGTACGTGAAATTAAGAGAAAAACAATGTAACATGCCAGCAAGCCTTGAACAAATCTATGGTTCATCTAATATTACTGCTTTCTTTAAAATTTTCCTTTAGTTTTCAGTCAAATCTTCTTTTCAGGTCTGTTTCGGTGTAATATTTTGCAGAGAAACAATTCATCGTACGATCTATATGGCAATAAGTAGGAAACAGTTGCCATTTTTCATATAACAAACCAAACACTGTCCTTTTATTTACTAAACTAGATAAGTTTTCTAAAACATAGGGATTTTTTTTAATAGTTACGTGGCTCAGATCCAGCAGGCAAACCTGTTTTACTGATGGGGTCTGTACTTATCCAGTGTTTCTGTCATCAGCCTGACCTTGCAGCTTTCTACAGTGCCATTATACCCTGGGTGCTGGCTTATTTTCATACAGCAGCCCCCAACTACTTGATCCCACTTCATCTACTTCATGGACACAGACATTTGTTGGGCTTATTAGCTCAGCAGGAGCCTTATCATATTTTGTATCTGAGGCTGTTGGAGATGTCAAGAGATGGAAATACTGTGTAGCTTTTTATCCTCTCTTCTTGCACTTTCTCTGAGAGCCCAACAGTGCATTTGGATTCAATGCTTTCCTGCCACTAGCTGCTGAGATCTCTTTAAATATGTCTAGCTTTGCCATCTGTACCAATAACACTGCAAAGGCTTAGCCATGATTAGGCTGTCAAGACTTATTAAGTTAAAAAGTATCAAAGTTTCTTGCTGCAACCCCAGACCTTTTAAGAGTCCACCTTCTTTAGAAACCCTTCCCCCTCCTGACTAACACTACAGTCAATGTGCTTCGCTTGACCTTGACCAACATATGCACCCGGGGAACACTAATGAATTTGGGCCAATTCATCTTGGAACTCCAAATTTAATCAAGCTGACATGCCAGGGAAAGCAGACTGTAATTAACTCCTAGCATTTTAGGTAATCTGTAAATTTCATAAACTTAGCTCAATCTGTTTTTGCGGTATTAAGCATTTTTTGTGGATTTAACAGACTACAATTGTTAAAATAATACAATAATAACAATTAAAAAGTGAGCGTATTCTCATAGCATTAAATCCCTTTAAAAATTACTATTTATCTAGGAGAATAGGGTGCTACCAAACAATGTATGCATAGCAGCCTGCCTAGTAAAACCAACCGAATCCAGTGTTATCATTTCTTTTTGAAAATGAGTCATGCACTCATTTCATGATGTGCATGTTATGAAAATGTACAGTCAGTCAAAAAAAAAAAAAAATATCCCCTGCTCAGTGTTATCTTTCAATTGGTTTAATTTTGATGAAGAAGAGATAGGAGCATTAAAAACTAGCCCATAGGGCTCCTGTTTTGTTCTGCTTCATTTTATTATTATTTGTATAATGGTAGCACTCAGAGGTCCCGGTCAGGATCAAGGTCCCACTGTGTGAAGTGCTGTATGAATGCAAGGTTCTAGCCCTGAGGGAAAAAAAGGAAATACAGTAAAATTTTGATTAAAACAAACAAACAAAAAACCAACCACCACCTTAAACCAGACTGCTCTGAGACTGCCACTCAAATCTCCAGGCTGAAGTAGTTTTTCTGACTACTTTTCTTCTTTTTATGTCTGCATGGAGCATCAACAGCATGCCTAAGCCCTAGTGTCTCCGCAGTGGTCCTGGCAGGTGAGAGATTCTGGGTGGCGATGAATAGAAGAACAAAGTCAGAGCTCAAGTGATGAAAATATTATATACTGACATAAAAGAAAAAAACACCAAATAATAGAGACTGAAACCATGGCTACATTTACAGCACATGATAATTATAACCTTTGATATTTTGTATGTAGGAGTTAATACAAGTATTAGAAGCGGGACCATGCCGAAGATTGAAATATAAAGGGAGCCAACAAGAAAGCTGGAGAGGGACTTTTTACAAGGGCAGGTAGTGATAGGACAAGGGGTAATGACTTTAAACTGAGAAAGGGTGGACTTAGATTAGATATTAGGAACTCTTTACTGTGAGGGTGGTGAGGCACTGGAACAGGTTTCCCAGAGAAGCTGTGGATGCCCCATCCCTGGAAGTGCTCAAGGCCAGGCTGGATGGGGCTTTGAGCAACCTGGTCTAGTGGAAGGTGTCCCTGCCCATGGCAAGGGGGTTGGAACTAGATGATCTTTAAGGTCCCTTCCAACCCAAACCATTCTATGATTTTATGATATGTATGTATAGTATTGCACACATATATTTCCTGCAGACTTTGTTAAAGGAAAGCAATCAAATAACACCAGGTAATGCTTCAATCAAATAAATGTTATTTATTTAACAGCAGAGGCAGAGAAGAGCTAGAGCCATTAATTTAAGTTCACATCCTGAACATGGGTTTTGTAAATCCCCCACATTTTGGGTTTCTGCTCTGCTTCTTTGTAACCCAAAAATTAATGGATGAAGTTTTTTAAGACAGACAGCAGTACAAAAAACCACAGTGAACAAAAAGTTCACCTAGTCCTGTTGATCTTTGTATTCTTCAAAGAGAAGGATGAACAGTATTTTATTGATAACTAATTTAAATTCTTGAATTTTACAGTGTGTACATATTTAAATAAACACATATACAAATAAACGTACAGTGAGTGACAAAAGGAAACATGTGCCTCAACCTTAACACACCGATTGTGGTGGCTGTGGCTAGAAAGAAAGACCAAGGTCTGAACTCAAGCATAATATGTAAACACACCACACACTGTATTTACATACCAACAATCATATACAGCAATATATATATATTCTATAGGATGAGATTTTTGATTTTGTTCCAAATGGTTTTTGCCATTTTAGATGGCCAAATCAGTCATGCCATCCATGTCTTTCATGAATTTTTTCCTCATAGTAAGGAAATCACAGTGTAACAATACATGATCATAGAAATTCCTTTACTGTCCTGTGGTCAGTACAGTCTTCGGTTTTGAAATGCACTGGACCAAGGGGAATAAAAGCATTTCAAGGCTTCCTTCCTTCACCAGGCTGGAAAAGCTAAGCATGAATTGCTTCTGCTCTTTCTTGGTATATGACTTTACACATGCATGCTCCTCCATCACAAATATGTATTTTTGCATTGTTGTGCAGGCTCAGAAAGCTGAAAAATGGATCTTGCTTGCCCTCAGCCTATATAAAAAAAAAAACCTATGTAGGCATGTTCCTTAATGTATGGAGTACCCAGGACTTTATTTTGAAAAATGCACAAACACAACTCAAATACTCAATAAAAGAAGGTGGAGTCTACATAGACATGACCAATAATGTGCTGTTTGCTTTAAGAGATTCAAAAAATATCTTCCCATATGCTATTATGATTTATTAAGCAAATTCCTGACCCTAATAGCTAGTAAAAGCTAGCAAAGTGCAACTGGCTACTTTAATGACCGGAAACATAAATGCTGGTTCACAGAAAGTGATCTCCCAACCATCGTAATGTGCAATAGATCTTTCAAGACAATAAACACTTGACCGGAGTGATCTCACCTGCTGTAGAATACTCTCTAAAATCCTTTTGTTGACTGGTCAATGAGAACATTTCGGTGCAAAGACAGGACTTATATCAGCATGTTGGAGCCCTC
The DNA here is from genome assembly GCA_035590275.1 of Ibycter americanus. NCBI lineage: Eukaryota > Metazoa > Chordata > Aves > Falconiformes > Falconidae > Ibycter > Ibycter americanus. The sequence continues at coordinate 37,504,276 of JAVJGI010000040.1, forward strand.
ATCATCAGGCTACCTGCAGGAGTAGACAATGTAGACTGCTTGGGTGGTGGTAATGGGTGGCCTTCAGTGATCTGGTTAAGGAATACCCAAGGTGGTGTAGAATCATTTTCAAGTAGATCTCAGTGAATTGTGAGATAGCTGTCCAGCTATAGGTTATCTACACGGAGCCCTGCAAGGATTTATCTCACCTCTCCTTTTCAGAGACAACTGGGTCTGTGGAGACAACTGCAATACCACAATTGTGATGAACTTTCACCAACTCCACCATCTCCATCTTGGCCTCTACAAACAATGTTATCACCCAAAGGAGGGAACATAAAATTATGGAAAAAAAATTTTTTTTTGCAAGGACCTGAGTAGCTAAAAGGCCACTGAGAGCTGAACAAGCCAGTTACAATTTTTAAAGCAACCTCCTAAAGGGAAAAGTAAGTTAATGCAAAACACTGAAAGGAGCAATCAGTAATGTTGCCTGTATCTTCAGCAGAGGATATCCCCCCACTAGCTGATAATGGAGAACAATCTTGAGGCTGTATTAGATTCACTGATAGTCCTGACTACAGAGATAATTGTGGTAAGAAATGGTTGCACTTCCACTTTCCCAAGAGACTGTGCCTATTCCTGTCAAAAGAAGATCTGGAAACCTTGATTCATACTGTTATCATCTCTATGTTCCTAACTAGGGCTAAGGGCTCCACAGAAGTTTCATCTTGTGCAACACTCAGCAGCCCACCTCTTAAGCAGGAAAACCTGCCAAGAGATCATAATGGAAATCTGCACACTCTAATGGATTTCTGCATTCATTATCCAGATACAAATCAACTTCCTGGTCCTTATATTTAAGACCTCAGCATTTTAGATACTGGCTTCTATCCAAGATCCACCATGCAACTGTGCTTATTGAAAATGCTAAAGTGTATGGAAGCCACGTTCAAATGCTCAAAAGTGTTTCCTATACTATGTTCCTGACTCTGTAAGAAAAATTTAACAAATTTCAAGATGTAATGCAAATCACATCTTCTCATAAGCAAATCTTTCCATAACAGTGCAGCTTCAGGAGGAGTGACCAGGAATGAAGAAAAAAGGAAGGAGAAGTAAAGTGGGAAGAAAAAAAGAGGAAAAAAGTATACACCTCTAAAACCTGTTAAACCTAAGAATAACTATGGGCACAATCTTTTTATAGACATCCATAATCTACTTTTGAGCATGAGAGTTATGGACATACTACATGTATTGATGGAATTAATGATATTTGAAAAATTTCTGCCCAAGAACCTTACAATCTGAGGGTCCTCGTATGCTATACTGAGCAGGAGCAAAAGGAAGGAGAGACACGAGCTGAGATGGAGATAAAATTTCTACAATTCCAAGGAAAATAAGGCATCATTTATTTGTGTACCACTACACCCACACACTCAACTCCCTTTTTCACTACAGAAAGTTGACTTGCCAAATGTTTTTCTTAAAGTAAACAAGGAAAGAAGTGGAAGAAAAATGAGGAAAAGAGAGCAAAATATCAGCTAACAGGAGTTAAAACCTTAATTTTAGTGTTTTTACATGACATGCAGCTTTATCATGTATATTTTGAGCATAGCTAGAAACTACCTGATCACAGGATCCACATTTTACCTAGTTATAAGAATGTACTGTGCATACCTGCTGCTGTAGTTAAAGCTTACTTTGGCGTTTTCAGTAATGTTTAGAGGAAAATGCACATCAAAATAAACACACATGCCTTGGTCTAAATGCCAGCATAAATAATTACTATGAATCAAAATTATTTTGTTGCATATTGAAATTTTCAAGTTAATATATTTTCCAGCCAGAGGAAGGAAAGTTTTAGTGTTTAGAAAAGAGGGAGGATGCATCAAGATCCAAACCTGCCAATTTTTCAGCAGAATCACTGTTCCCCCAATGTGAGCTTTAATTGCTCTAAACTACTTATGTTCAAAGTAAAGAACTTTGAAACTGGGCACATGGAAAATGTTAATTCTGTTGCATTATAACAGTATAGTAGGCTTGTCGAATGGCTGGTTTCCAGCTGGTTTGCCAAATTTTTTTTTAGCTCATCCTAGCTCTGTCAGAACTACTAAGCATGGACACATTCATCAGGGCATAAGCAGCAGTTGCTAGTCCGAAGTGGTCATTAAAAATATGCTGTGGTGGAATGTCTACACAAACTAGCAGGCGCTTTCTCTCCCATCAGAGGATGTGGCTTTCTCCATGTACTCTACATCTGAGTTTCACAAACACAGAGGCTCAGGGATGAGGCTCCAGTGGAATCATAAAATATTTGCTAGTCTGTCATTACCACCAACCTGGTTGTTAGTGGGGTGGGGTGCTCCATCTACTTTCTGGCACTAGCCCCAAGACTGCTGACAGATTTATGTGAAACAGAACACATACACACTTCTAGCTTTTACCCAATGTGGTGGTCTTCATTTTTTCCCCCCTACAGCTGGACACTCCCAAAATGCAGTTAATACTGTCACATTAAGTGACTCCAATATTGTAAAGATGAGAATAGGTGAAATGGATAAACATTTTTGGAAATACATCCAAATATTATTACAATTTATTTGTGTAGTGAGAACAGTAGGCTAGGCTATTAAGGCAGGGAAGAAGCCGGAGTATTTTACTCTAAGACCTTATAACCTAAGCAGCATACAAAGAACCCAGTCCCGGGAGATGCTGAGCTGATATATACTACAATGAGAGGTACTATATAACACCTTTGGTTAGATTCTTGGAGCATCCTAAATGGTGTTGCTGAAAGGAGGAGTAGTGAGTCTTAGATTTCGTTAATTAGGTGTAATTCAGCAAGACTGATGCCCTTGTATGGTTTTAGGGTTTTTCTTACTTTTGATTGCTGTTTAAGAATCACTGCTTCCACAGTATCATGCTAACTCCACTGATTCTGGGATTAGCCAGGGTGATAGCAGGGGAGATAGCCTCAGGCTTGTGTACAAAGGAATGTCTTTCAGGTCCTGCTTTAGACTGTGCCACCATTTGACTGGGGTTGTCTACATGGAGAAGTTAGATACTAGTAAGCATTAATGTGAATTTATAGCAACCTGGCTACGCTGCACAGGGACAGCCTTTAGTAGAAAGTGGAGTGGGTAGCACCAAACAATACATACTAGGAATATCCATACAAAAAGGTACTTGTTTAGACAGGAACGAAGACAAAGTGCTTTCCTTAAAGAACTTATTATCTAAACAGCCTATAAAGAAAGCTCAGTTCTATGAGGTGCTGTAGTTAGTGCTCTGTTAATTCACACCCTTGCTTACTGCATACTAACTTCTTGTATAGACAAGCAGAATTTAAGCCTCACAAAACTGTGAATGGTTAAAGTGATCTCATCTATTCTTTCTAATGGGACATCGTGCAGGTAGTGGCATCAGTAGCCAAACTGTTTAGCTTTGGAGAGTTCCTTCTTACATTGTTTACAGGTGGAACAGTAACTCCTGCAGCCACATCTTATAAGCCTTCGCGGAGTGTGCTAGTGGTTCTGCTGCTGTGAATGGCAATGAGGAACTGGGAGACAGGAGTCATGGAAATACATTTTGCTCACGGCATCTCCTCATTGCCTGAGTCCTTCCAGGTGTTGGGTGCTTCCTTAACTGTTGGGTGCCGCCCTCCTCAGCGCACTAGCCAGCCTTCTCGGCTGCTACCACTAGGCATTATTTGCTGATACTTTTATTGTGGGAGGCAGCAGCAGCTAGAAATGCTCAGGCATGTCAGAAGGGCTCCAGAGGGAATGCTTCCCTTGCCATTTCTAGAACTGCTGGACCTCATAAGATGGCACACACTGCAATGTCATTTAAAGGCTTGGAAAAATCTGCCTGGCCCATAAAACATTACCAGCTCAGAATTTCCTAGGTGTATCCAGTACAAGAGGTTCAGAATTTATATTTCATAATTCACCAAACACATGAGCAATTTCTGGAATTGAACAGTTCTGTTCAGTCCTTTACTCTTTATAAATTTATGAGTGGGTTTGTGGCCTGTCATTAATAGGTCTCTAAATTAATAAGCTGATGTGTATTGCAACACTCTCTAGGGCAAGCTTCCTTCAAGTTTAGAGTCCAGCAACCTGCCTTATGTCATACTGTGGATTCACCCTTAGCAAAGGGCTGAATTTTCAGCCTGTCTTTCTTTTTGTGTTAGTTTACAGTATGTCAGCTTCTCTTTCCATGTCATCAGTTAATATTAAATGCCGAAAAAATAATAACTGTCTTCTAGTACTGAGCAAGAAGATTAATGTCTTCTTTTAACGGCATTCTGGAAAGATGGAAGAAAGAATGGGGCATTTTTGCTTTGCAGATTCTTTTCAAGGAGGGCAAAGACACCACCGTTTCATTATGTACAGACTGTTGTCAGAGTCTGTAAACTCCGTAGTGGCTCAGAAGTCTTGGGCTTCCACGTGTGTATACAGAGCTATGTGCTTGCTCATCACCTCCAATACAGCCACCCTAACAACGCGCCAGCAGGAGAACAGGAGGTTACATTCAACGTGCCACAGCTGGTCCCATAGGATAGCACTGTGGCTGCACAGAGATTGCAGATTTTCTAGGCACAAGAGGCAGGACATGTACCCTCTACAAAGGGGCTAGCCCGGGCTAGTTTTTTTATTCTATTCTCATCTCTTCCTGCCAACCCAAGAAATTTCTATGAGCCTGTGGTCAAAGAAATACCTAATCTCGCTACAATTACAAGCAACAAAGAACCAGGAATTATATTGCTAGCTCGTTGGATAGATGGGCTTTATTACTTCCTAAAGAGCTTTGTGATCCCTGTCTGCAAACAGGTAAGTTTTCCACCCTTCACACCCCCACATGCACCAAGCTGATCTGTGAAATAGTGTGAGGTGGTACACATTTGTCTTATCTGCACTGGAAGACTTATGTATTGTGGGTTTAACTGGGCCTATGGAGAGAACAGCATGTAACTAGATATAGTCACAAAAGTATATCAGACTATTAGTTATTTAAAAATGGTCAAAAAGATAAAAAATCAATTTGGGGGAGGAGGATTGTGGACAGAAATGATGGAGTAAGCACTGCAATACACCCATTTTATCTGCATTTAACTGTTCAGTCACCACATCACTTGAAGGAAAGCACACTTTAAATGAGACCTTCAGCTGGCATAAATCAGGAAGCATCTCTGAAAACAGTGGTTTCAAATGTGTGCATCAGATAAGCACTGTGTTGCAGAGTTTTTGTCATTTCTTGAAGACCAAATGAGTATGATCGCTGCATATTATACAAGGATTATTTAGTAGGCAGAAGCTAGCTCTTTTGTTGAACAGGAACCTATTACAGAAGGAATGCATTTATATATAGCAGTAAAATGCCTGCAGTTCTGATTAAATAAAGAGAAAGGCACGAAATAATGGAAATTAATATTTCTGTAAAGCATAAAAGTAACCCCAAGCTCTTTAACAATTTCTATAGGCATTCAATAAAATAGAACAACTATGTATGTGAGAGCAAGAGAAAGACAGAGACACAGAGGGAAAGAGAGAAACATGGACAGAGGCAGAGATATAGAAACAGAGAAAAATATTTAGGATGCATGCTGCAAAGAAGTATTTTGGACAGGAGTAAAAATAAAGATCAGAGTTCAAATTAAACTGCCACACAGTCTCTACACGTGACCTGCTCATTATATATTTATTGTTTCTTGACTACTGGAAAATGATCACTGTCGCTGTTATTTTTACCTGACTTTCAAAAAAAAAAAAGAAAAAGAAAAAAAAAAAGAAAACCGAGTAAAGAATACATGTTATCTTTTGCATTATCTCAGTAGGCTAGATTATATACTGTACATAGTTAAACACGCAACGATGAAATGTTCATATAGGCTGCTCTCATTTCCCCGCTTCTCATTTTTATACAGAGCAGCTAGGTGTGCCAGAATCCTTTTCTTTTCTCCTTTGGCAAGAGGGCAAGCAAGCAGTCATTTCGGAGACTGGTGCCAATGCCACCTATGAGTCAGCGTGATGTATTTAATGCTCCATTTGTTAGAGGCTAAGTACATTACCCCTACAGTGCCCTAACCTCTAATGGCTCAGTGCCAAGGAGCCCAAGTCTGGTCCTGAACCTGAATTACTACTCCACATTTTACTGCAGTGTCAGTTGTCTCTAATACATACATTAGAACTAGGCATCACAGTGCATCATTTTAGCATTAGAGTCTGGTATTATGAAATGTATCTTTTTCAGAATATTTCTCATTTCCCTGTAATGCATCAAAAATGGGAATAAAAAATTAGACATGAATTTGAAGTGCAAAAATTTTATGTTTTCATCATTTTGTACTAAAGCTGGAGTAAAAATATAGGTGTTTGTAATATGGTGCACGGATCTGACATATAGCTCTTGATGTTCAGGGTTAAATTTAAATCTACATTGCCTGGTTACCAATCTCCGCAGTTGCACCCAGGCAGGACTAGGAAAGATTGATGATTGTGATTGTGAGATTAATCCTGTAATGTTTACAAGACTCCTGAGCTGAAACCTGGTTGGTCATATCATGCTATCCAGAGAAGGCCGCTTGGCTTGCCAGGGTAATTTCTTCTGATGCAGTAAATAACTAGGCATAATGAAAATACTCTGATGTATTCTACTGCCTGATTGATGCTCTGCATGCGATATGGCAAAGCAGTGCACTTCCTATCACAAATTTACATATACAAACCAGCAGAAGAAGCATGATAATGTCAGCATCCTCCAGAAGCCCTAGGATGCTACACAATTTTATAGCAGTTATGAATTACTGTTGACCTTTCTGGCCTCTTATACCAGTATGCTAGACTCAAGCATATTGAAAGTCATCAGTCTGAAGCAGTCATTCTTTACATAATTATGGCTATTTGTGTGTGGGAGGATAGTGTTTCTTTTATTGTTAAAAATTAGCATTAAAGAATATCACTGCTGTGATTCAATGACCAATCTGCTTTAAGCATATATTTTAATAGAAGCAGAGAAAAGGACAATTTGAATTCTTCAAACTATTTTTATAATCCAAACAATATCAAAACATGGACTTTTATAATTCAGTGCTTAGTGAAAGAGCATAGCTGGTGTCCTGGTTTCAACATTTTTTTTTTTTTTTTTTTTTAAAGCAGGCTAAAAAGTCTTAGCATTTAGCACTACCATTTAAACTAAATTTCTTGCTGGATTTTGCAAGTCTAAAATTAACAGGAAATATTCAGTAGTGGTATAAAAGTCTTTCAAGTACAAATATAGATTAAATCTTTGAAATCATGTAGATGCATTAGTTAAAGGAGCTTTCATATTTCATACTAAATATTTGAATAATCAGGCTTTCAGAACATCACTAAAACACAGCTCCTTATTATCATTTGCATTTTAATGTCCTTAAAATTATTACACTAAGGGAAATGTTTTTGATACATTACAGCATTTCCTCTAAATGTGTGATTATGTTAATGGGTTTTCAATCAGGATCCTAGCCTGACACCATAGGAAAATTTATGCAAAGTTCATACCCTGTCAGGGCCTTTAATCAGGACCATTTATTAGACCCCTGCCTTCTTTGATGGTTGCTGCTCCCTTTATTAAATATACTGACTTGGCCATCTGAAGAAAAGGACAATAAAAGGTTACTGGGGATGAAAGCATGAATGCTATTTGCTCATGTTTCCTTTACAGACACTTCTTCAATAATTAAGGAAGGGCTTTCTTTGGCCTTTTAGGCTTTTGAAGTGCATATCAAACATAACACTTAGTTCTTGTTTTTATGTAATGTTTAATGCACAGATCTAGGCTTAAGCACAAGTAAACTAACTTAGAGGTTGCTAACAGAATTAATTTCAATAATTTTCACGAAAATCACAGCAGTCACTTATGTCTACTGACTAGTCAAGCTATATTTAACCAAGACAATTAAACTTACTGTAATTTAGGAGAAATATTAAAAAAAAATTGCTTCCCCCCCCCTCCCCCCCTTTTTTTTTTTCCTTACAGTGGTCATTTTTCTAGCTGCTTTCTAGGCAAACCTTAGTATAGCAAAGGCATTGCTAAATCTGATAAAACAGCTTTCAATATGAAAACAGTTTCCTAGAGCCTTCAATGTCTATGTTAGTTACTTTATAAAATTTGTTAATACGCTGCTTAAGGATTTATGGGAGGGTTGAAACTGGCATGAGTGACACTAATTTTTCCCCTGGATCACATGCAGAGAAAAACACAACAAACAGCAGATCTAACTAAGTAGTATTGACAACCTGGGGTTTGGATACAAATTCAATATGAGAAAACAGACTCACTTCAATGAAATACAAATAAACAACGAATTCTGTTTTGACATGTCTAAATAGGTAGTAGGTGACTGACAGGCTTGGGTCTCATAGGAAAGCCATTAGTAGAGCATTTGATAGGAAAACGTTTGATTTGAATGCAAGTTGCGTTTCCCCTCAGGGGGTGATCTGAGTGGTATACTGGGGATTCACAGGCGCCCTTTTCACTAGAAAATGCCTGCTGGGCTGTATCTTGATAAATGAAATTTGTAGGATCTCCTAATACTAACAAGTATATAACTATATCATCTATTTAGAAGGCATGCTAATTATATTGGTTCACTGATGTTCATTTTCTCATTCTGAAAAAATATATTAAAAAGTTTTAATAACGAGCACCTGGGTCAATTCTATGTCCAGCCTGGAAAAAATAATAATACTTCATTAGTTTAATTATCAGTATTTATTGCTCTGAAAAAAGGAATTCATTATTTTTCCCCACAAGCAATTGGTAAATATTCAGTGAAAAGATAGGATTACAGCAAGAAATTAGTTACGTAAATGTTACTGACCCAATCTAGAGTAAAGTTTTAAGCTGAGAAACTTTAAACTGAAGAGTTATCTGACATTCTTTGCCAGAAACTGATTTACCACACAGAAACAGTATCCTAAATATTATCATGGCAGTCATAAGTATTCATATAATGAATAATCTCTAACAAGTTATTCAGATGAAAACCAGCACATCCTTACTGGTGTTTAGGTGCCTACATGCCTTTGTGTACATGTCTTTAGATGGTAGGTCCTTTTGCAACAAATGAAATTGGTACCTAAATTGCACAGCAAAAAATAGTATATTTTAGAAAACTAGGGGAGATTTGTCTTTTTTGTCACATCAGAATCTTATAGAAAAACAGTTTTAAGTGTTATTTTATACACTAATATGTGACCCAGCCATACACTTTTTAAATTTCAGTTTGTTTTAATGACAGATCAAGAATATTCAAAGAATGTGGGGCCAGGCTCAAAATAAATGAACAAGGCACTAAGGAGTTAATGTTCAGAGATGAAGCTTGGAGTTAGGGGTTGTTTATGATGCAAAAAATGCTGCTGAGGGTAATCTTAGTAAAACAACCCCTCAAAATTAGTATTACATTTAATTGCATGCATGTGTTTCTGATATATCTCATCAGTGTTAAGCATCATTTTATCTTTCTGTTTGTCCACATGAAGCAGGCAGAGTAAATGAACCCGGTAATACCTGATAGTTCGAAAGCAGAGAATGCACGGTATGCAGCTTAAAGCACATCAAAGAAAATGTAACAGGACCTCAGTATGTCTTCCTATTAGACAACATGTTGTTATGAAGTAGAAATGCTGTTTCTCATATTTATGCAGTTTAATAGATCAGAAGATACCTTTCAGAATTAGTAATTAGTAAAAAAAACAACAAACCCAAGCCAAAAATGTTTTCCCTTTCAGTGTTGTAGAGAAACAAAACCAGAAATTTTATATTTCCCCGAATAAGGAGGGCAGGAGGATATTAATTCAAATAAAAAATACAGTTTATTGGTTTATGCTGTAGCAAGCTATCCTGATTAGCTAAATGGATCAGGTGTAAGGACATTAAAGGGGATAAGGTGGCTTCTGAACATTTAAGAATACATAACTTATCATATAAATATATATCTGTATTTGTCTATATTGCTCATGCGCATGCACACACATTCTGCATATGTTAGGCCTTTCTGAGAGAGGCAAACAATATAGATGAAAATCAGCATCTGCAAAAGGCAGCAATCCCATGATTCCATCTGAGCCAATCACTTAACATATCATTCATAATGCTAGCCTGCTCCCATCATCCTCACCCTGTCACTGGCATCTTTCTTCATTTTCTTCTGCTTCTCAGTTCCAAGAAAGTGGAACCACTGTATCATTTACTGTCCACAACCTAAGCTGCTGATTTAAAGGCTGATTTTTTATTTTCCATAATGTCATATAACTATCCTTTCTGCTTTCTACAAAAGTTTAAGTTCGGAAAGATCTCAGGTAATTTTAACACTGAAAACCATGCAGGGAGCTAATTTTTTTTCCTTTTCTTGCCCACATTCTCTTTCTTTCATTATAAATCTTATAATTACAAGCTTTTAAAAAATATGATATGCAGCCCCGTCTCTCCCCCCACCCCCCCTTTTTTTTTTCCTTCCAGGGTTATACAACTAGGTCATGTAGGAAAACTTAAGTAGTAGCTTTTATTTATGTTCAAGAAAATGTCTAAATTAAAACCCAAAATGTTGATATAATTTCTTCCTTTAATGACGACACATGACATTTACTAAGCGTATTACCAAAATGTTGATAGTTACATTTCTTTTATTAATGATTCATAAAAGCAAATATAGTACATATTAAATGCTTTTTCATTGTTATTATTATTATTATTATTGTTATTGTTACAGTGGACAGCAATGACTCTGTGTCTTAAAACCTAATCACTAGTGCCTATTAAATTGGGGTTTCATATGTTGCTGGAGGTAGAACTGATTATCATAGTGAATGAAATACTTGTTTGGCGTATTCCCAGAGGGCAAAAAGTCATTCTTCAAGGTGATGCATCTCATTTGAGGAATACATTAACAATTGAAGGCAGTTAAAAATACATGTGAACTCCCAGTGAGGCAAATCTGAGGTTGACCACATATATTTACTGACTGACTCTTGCCTCATTCAGGGGAGAAAACTGTGATATGGAAGGCTGGTTTCTGCAACACATGAGACCTTAATTTACAACTCTAATGTGGCAAGTAGATCATAGCTGCTTAGAAAATATTTAGGATTTAACGCTCTGAATGGGTTTTAGATGTCTTTTGTATCTTCGAAGGTTATAGAAAAAGTATGAGAAAAGATAAGACTCAACAGCATTAAAGGTCAAGTTTGTGATAGAAATTAACTTCTTATTTCAAGGTTGCGTGATGAAATAAAGAATAAGACAGATGCATTTTTGAAACCATGCTGAGATCCACAGTGAAAAGTTTTATACAATAGAAAACAGGACACAGGCTACATAAAGGCCAGTATTATTGCTATGAAAGGCCAGGTTGCAGAATGATTGCATTAATTGCAGCAGCACCCTGAATGGATCGAGTAATACAGAGGATATCCTATATGATGACGAAACATATTGCTGTAACAAATGTTATTTTTTCTCTATATTAACTTTCAAAACATTTGATATTTTAGCGGAAAGTAAAGCAGAAATAGAAACAAAGTCAGGGTACCTAAATTGCTCAGGTAGACCTGAGCACTAACCAAGTGGAACATGGAATGTAAAGCAACAATATGTAATAAAACCCAAAACAAAACAAATCAAGGTAATATATGAGCTTGTTTTTTCTTAAAATTAAAAGTTATGTTCTACCATGTAACTTTTTATATATTTGTAAAAAAGTGACTTTTCAAAAGGTATAAATATTATCATTTTTATTCACAAAGAAGCACTACCAAATTGTCAACCTCTCTTCTGGCAAGTAGAGTCAGACAAATATGAAGGTCTGCAGAAGGGAAAACAGAGGTAGATCAGACTGGTGTGTTCTTCATCCCCAAATAGTATCTTCCTCCAAATTCAAGAAATGATAATTTTTACTGCACAATATATTTACATATGAATATATTCATATATTTCACACCCTTACACAACCACAGTCAGAGTGTGAACCTGTGTGTATTTGTCTGAGACAGGATAATATAGCTGACACATATGTTACTATTAAAAAAGTTTCAAGGCAAAACCCAAACACTAATATGCTCCCTCCACCACCCAAATGTTAACACCTAAATTCTGACTAGCATTATGACAACAGTTCTGTGCCACAACCCAAGCCATTTTCAGTTACTGGGTACACTATGGCTGAAACTTCTTGAGATCAGCTCCTCGGTGTAGGGGAGATACCACATCATTTTACTGCAGTCTATCAACCTGTGCTTTTCTTGAAACACAGTTAGAACTGCTGTGAGATTTCAGGATATCTATTTTCTGAGGCAGCAGCTGAAGGCAGACTGGAAGGTAGGGAAACAGAGAAATAGGATAAGGATGAAAAGGGACAGAATTTTGTCAGAAAAAGACCCTCTCACAAAAGGTATCATTTATGCAGTCCATAATCCAAATTGTTACACAAGAAATCCTGCGCTGAGCCTAGGGATCTAACGTTACACATAAAGCAAAATTGCATGGAGCTCAGGAAGCCAGCAGCTACACGAGAAATATGTGGCTGGAAAGCCCGACGATTCTGCACTGAGACTGATGAGTTAGGATTTACACAGGGAGCTCTGTCTGTCAGTTTGATTAGCCAGAAGTGTGAAAAGGAACCTAATGCTTAGTCAGAAATTCCTAAAAGGGAATTTTTCCTGTTGGAGAATCAGGAAATGTGGTTGGAAGAAAGCAACAGCCAAGCTGTGCCTTTGGGGTGAGTGAAAGCCAGTAGATTGCTGAAAGTCAAGAACAGGTTTGGTTAAAATTACCGTCTCATTGTGGAATTACGTATCTAATAGCACCTAACCTGGAACCACAGAATCCAGAGCCAGGAGGGACCATTGCAGCGAGGTATGGGCCACAGAGTCAGTGAGCTTTACTCATGGGCTGGAAGTATGCACATTTCCTAAAAGGATGTATGATCTTGCCTTCAAGACTCCAATGGCAAGTCTACCATACATTTTGATGTTTAATTGTCATTACAATTTTTAATTATTCTGAGAGAGATTAACACTCCACTCAGTTTATTTTACAAAATTAGTAAATGAGGAGCCTTAACCCTTGGATCCTAACATCTGTTACCTCTCTTCCCCCAAATCCCTTTTGATATTCTTTTCATATCTGTCTCTGCTGTTTTCTGTGTCATCCCTGAAGTATGGGTGGATACATATCCCACTCGCAGTTCTCCAGTGCTAGGTGCAAAGTGAAAATGAGCTCCACACTGCTACCTGGTATTGGCTTTATATTCATACCAAAGGGATGTGTGAGCCATGAAGGCAGACCCTGCAGAAAGAGGTCAGGATTAGCAGTTGTCTCTGACTGACTGACTCAATATTATATTTCAATGCTGAGTTACTGCTGTCCACTGTTATCCAATCCTTTAACCAGAGTTTATTTTTTTTCATTCTTTGATACATTCTGTTTTATTGTGTTGTATTAAAAAGTGCAAAACCATAACCATTTTAACAAGCCATTCAAATCACTCTGTAAAAGTGAGATTTCCTCATCATTTATTACCCCACCAAACTCTGTGTCATCTGTAAGCTGAAAGATGTGATATTGGCATCTACATTCTTGATAAAGAGTTTGGCTAACACTGGATCAAGATCTGAAGCTCAGAGTATTACTGAAAAAGTCACTTCATTGTATCAGCATAAACAACTAATTTCTGTGATATATCTATAAGCCAGATTTGTATGGCCTGTTAACCCCACAGAGCTCAAGCTTTTTAATCATATTATCTTTCAGTAATAAGTCAGTTGGCTGGAAGAAGTCCCTGCTACCTGCAGAATGTTTTCATCGCCAAAGTCTTTAATCCTATTAAAAGACTCAAACAAAAAACCACATACAACTTGATGACAATTGTTGTCTTTTGGGAAGTAATGCTGAGTGGCATTGACTATATTTTTGCCTCCTCTTATAATTCCATTTCTAGCTACTTTGTGAGTAATAGCTTAAATCAACTATTCCATTTTTTACTTAAAATTAACACCATTCTGTCCTGTTAGTAACTCTCTGGTTAATCTTCTTACCCTTTGACATATTTGGAAATCATTTACAGGCTTCTAGTCCCTTAGGATCTGATCTGATTTCTATTTCTTTATGGTTAACACTTATGGTTTAGAGAGATTCTGAGTAGTTCCTGAGCGTGAGATATCTTGGCCAGTTAACTTAAAAATGTTTAATTCCAGCAAAAACCTTTGCTACAGAGGATAAAGTTTCAATTACAACAACATCACATGGGACAGATACATCTCTCTGGTTTATTTCAAATAAATAACTGAAATATCTGCTGAACATTCCTGTCTTTATATATCAGTATATGATCAAACAAACCTAGCCGTGAACCTACACTTGTAAGCAATAAGATTTTTAAAGTATTCTTACTACTTTTAATTCTATGGGCAATTGATATTTCATTGAAACCTCTAGCCTTCCTTTACTTCTCCTAGAGGTTTTAACTTGCAGCTTATATCCACTTCCATTTGCTTTCCCATTTTTCCTTCCATCATATACTTTTTGTTTATTATTGTGCCTGTAGCAGCTTAAAGACAAGAAATCCAATAGAAAATTTTTTTCTTGTCTATCAAGTTCTAATTTTTTGATATCTATCAGGATATCTTTGAGAATTTTTCACTTGTTAAAACTTTGTAAGTAAATGTGTATGCCAGTCTTACTAACAATTATTATAGATTTGGGAAAATCAGCTGCTTTAATATAATGGTGATTATAGCGGTCACCACTACTGCTGCATTTGCATTTTGCAAATTTTGAAGCCAGAAAATCACTTTATTTATAAATAAAAAATCACAGAATCATAGAATATCTTGAGCTGGAAGGGACCCATAAGGATCATTGAGTCCAACTCCCTTCTCCTCGCAGGAGGAGGTGTGCCTTCAGATGCCTGATATCAAGTTGTACATCTTTGAGGAAATATTTTCACTATTATCTTTAGAAATTCAGATAGCTTTAAAATTAGCTGTATGAAATGATAATCAAATAACCATGTTACATTCTAATGAAACAATTTTTCCTGTGGGTGAATGCTTATGGAGCCCTTGATGCTGCTTCTTGGTGTGAACAGGTATTTTGTGTCAGATGCCCACCTGCAACACCATCAAAACTTTGTAGCAGGCACAATTTAAAACCATAAATACCAAAGGCTTTGTGACTTCAAGTAATATTTGACTCAACTCATCTCTGACGTAATGTGTCACCTTGTGTATTCTGTTACATTCTGTCCTTACAAAATTGGTTTGAACTGTTAGTTTTAATTGTCCATTCATATGACAAATCCTATCAAATTTAAGTAAACCACTTCATATTTCTTCTTATGCATTATTACCTTCTCTTGTTAATAAATACTCAATAGAAGTGCCTCTGCGTTTGGATTTATCATATATGGGATACCAAGATAAGTTCCTGGACCTGTATGGTTTATATCAGCTGTGGTCTCTAGTTTTGGAAGCCTTCTATGTGGAATCAAGAGGAAAATTTTGTGGACTCTGACTAAACTACTTCTTCAGGTGAACTATGACATGTTAAATTAAGCCAAACAATTATATTTAATACATAAAACTTAAAATCAGTTAAATTTCAAACATTCATCCATTCTTCCTTTTAATCTGTATACTGCAGAACAGAGAGAGATGTCTTCCTGCTTACCCATCACCCTGGTGTCCATTTACTTTACATTATGTTTTCTGCTCCTCACTTGTTTTACCATGCTCATCTTCCCAAGAAAGTTCTATCCAGAGGAAGGAAGACCAATAGCTTTGTCGCTGTCTTTGCTTAAGGCAATTTTTTTGCAGAAAACTTGTATCTCATAACATTGTTTTACAGTATAAATATGTTTTTGTCATCTACAATTTGACTCAGGGGCTGCTCCCCCACTTTCTTCAGATGGATACTTGGAAAAAAACTTTTTAAAAAAGCATCTTTCTTCCAAAAATGTTGCATATTTTGTTTGCTACTTCAAAAATACAGTCCCTACTGTTACAACAAAGGTTTATAGGACTATTATTTTCTAACCTCCAAATGCTAAAGTACTTGTGTGTGTATGGGTGTCTGTGTGCAAGTTGCAAGCTTTCACAGATAACACTTTCACATATCATAAACATTCCTGTGCCACAATGCCTGATCTATGGCTGTCCCAAAAAGATACGCTCCTGCCAACTTCTTCAAAGCTGCCACATATCCAGAGAGCGCTTGCCCTTCTACCTGATTTCCGTAGTGTAGTTTGTATCATTCTGCAATAATGTTTGTTCTAAGAACAATATATCTCCTCAAAACATCAAACTTTTAACCCAGTTTTTGTGGTGTCTGTCAATACTCAGTCAACTTTTCTCTTAACTCTGGTCACAGACACTACCTTATGTTTTTCTTCAGTAGAAATTCGTGAGAAAACAAGCCTTTAAGTTTTTAATTTTTACCAAATAAAGCTGGTTTTGTTGTTTTTCTTTCAGACAAGTTGATTCTTCCTTTTGTAGACTGTCCTTGATGTGATTCTTTGGGGGGCAAAAAACCCCCAACCTGCAGAGCTCTTAACTGACTCAGACCGATGCTGGATTCCTCACCAAGTACTCCCTTTTGTATACGGAAGGGGATCTTAAAACTCCCGCTGAGTGTTCCTTAGCAAAATGCTAACTTAACAGGCGGTTGCTCCTAGGAGAGATCCAACATAATTCAAGCATAATAAAACAGCTCTGGACACAGCTCTGTAAACACAGCCTGACTGAATTAGAAGCATCACAAGTTGCAGCAAAGCATCATTCCTAGATCTGTTGTGTTCCCTATCATACACTGGCAAGAGCACAGACACAAATTTCACCTGATATGTTCCTTCAGTTTCAGCCAACAGCTTCCTAAGCCAGATTCTCTCATCATGTATCTCGCTGGAAATGCAAATCCCTTTTCTTCCTTTAGATCCCTAAAGAGCATTCACGCAGCCTCCTTCCCCCTTTCCTTCCTTTCCTAAGCACTCCTGCCTTTCTTAGCCAATGTCTGCACAGAGCTTTAGGGATTTTAGAACCAAGAGTAATTAATTTACTTTTGATTATCTTGAAAACCATCAGCAATTCACACATTACATTGTGAGCAAATATACAAGAGAAAATCTGAAGAGGCTATGAAGCATCTGCATACAAGCTAACAGCACTCTGATTCTGAAGCACGTTGAGGTTCATGTCTTGGCTGCACCTGTGACATACCACTTAAAAATACTATCTTGTGGGTGGCATGGCAAGAACTGCCTCTAAACAGGCTAGAAAGCCTTATTCACATTGAGTATCTCAGAAGGACCTTGTCTATTCTACCAGTCCGATTCCCTCCAGTGTTGTACAAATCTTTAAATTCCACATGCAGAAATTACAAATGCTTTAGATATAAAGATAATGTTGCACAAACATCATATTCTGTTTGGGATGTCAAAGTTCCTCTTGCACAAGCCCACCTGCTCTCACTATCATATTCATACTTAGGACATCATATATCTTCCATTTCAGATGAATAAGCTGCCCAAAAGTCTGAGGATAGGGCACACCTAATTTTATCCTTTGAAAATTATAAATTGCCCCCAAAATTTAATTGTGTAGAGTATAAATACCAGTGTCATACCTGATGTATGTGTGAATGCATACTTTCTTCCTATAAGGGAACTTTCTTTAGCATGAAAGCTACTGTTCAATCATCCCGTGCAGTCTGAGCAATTTTTTTATTATTGGCTGACTCTCTTGTATCCTTTTAGAAGCTGAACAGATCAAGAGGCATAACTAAAATAATTCTGCCAAATGTGGAGAAAGATTAATTCTCTCAGTAAGAAAAAACATGGCAACTTTACCTAGGAGAAGGTGCAATCCCAGACCACGACATTTCTGGTGAAACAGCCCTAATCATTTTTTATGAACGGAGCTTTTTTATTTGATAGTAATAAAAAAACCAATTAGAAATAAAATCTTGGTCTCCTCGCAGACTAGATGTGACAGGCTAGATAGGTAATATTTATACTACACATGCGCAAGCACTGACACTGTTTCATAAGGCATTCTGGATATTTTACAACAGACCTATTATTTGCAAAATAATTTGCAATTTTGAATCATATATTCCTATTTATAACAATTTTTTTGTGCATACACTGGCAAAATCTCAATAAGCAACCGACTGTAAAACTTATAAGTGTAAAAAGAAATACTACTCTTCGCACAGATTCAATAAATAGACTAGCATTTCTTTGCACTGTTGAATATTGTGATTAATGCTAAAGTATTCTGGGTAATCGTGAAGGTGAAAAATCTGAAGCTTTGCAGATTGTAAATTACTTAAGAATAATTCAACTTGAGTAAATTATCCATATGTTATTTTCAAATGACAAAGATATCCAAATCATCTACAACACTGACATATTTAATGAGTCAAGGTTATTTTACCACTTAGCTTACATGTGAAAATCAATAGATAAGCTTTCTCTTTAGCTTTCAGTCAAGTTCAGACATGTTAGAAGCTGGGGGACTTAAAGTTTATTTGTGGTCCTATCATACACAATAAAAATCTCAAGAGGGTTATTCTGATTTACCTTTGTTTGACCTCGAAGTTTTACTAGTTTGAGGTTTTAGGATGTCAAATATATGTCACACCCGACCTTCTGTTGTCAAACAGTTTTCAAGATACTGTACGTAAACTTGTCTTTTAAGGTGAGTAGTAACACATTTTCTAAGTCTTGTGGTATGAAATGAAATGCAGATTTTTGATTTAGCTGATACAGCTGTGCAAGTTTATATTTGGAATGGGGACACAAAATGTATAGCTTAAACATATAAGACCTACATCTTTTTTTTAACTTGTCAGTGAAAGGAGATACTGTATTGTCCTTTTAAGACTTTAATCTCCATAGAGCACATCCTTCACCATTGGTAATGCTGCTTTAGTATAGCCTGTAGACAAGAGGTCGCATGCCACTGGCTGGTCTGCCATGCTACATATGAATCTTCTCAACTTAGCAGTAAGAAGTATCTTCCCTAACCTGGAGGGGAATCCTTGGTTTCTCTATTAATGACTCTTCACAAAGAATATACTTCTTGGGAAGACCAGAAGCGTAAGTAAGTGCATCTTTGCAAGTATACAGCTTACACTTCTAGTAGCTATGGATGCAATGCAACCAGCCAGCCATTGTATATTTGCAACCAGCTACTACCAGCCTGCTATTCTTGGAAGCAAAAGAGAACAAATATTGAAGATAGTTCAAAAACTCTCCTTTGACTCACACAGAAGTCCAATTAGTATATATAAAAAAGCGTGGTGTGATTCAAAAGATGTAGAATACTGTCAAATTTTAATCCCCTAGTTCAGACCAAGCTAATTGAAAATGTGGACAAACAATCTGCAACACTGTTTAGCAGCTAGTGTTTTCTAAATTATGTATATTTAATGTCTAGTCTGTACATGATACACATAGGCTGCACTTGTGGCTCCAGTTGATGTCCATCTTTTACTCATACACAGAAGGACACCTGTTATTCAGTCCTATACATTCTTGTTTTTTTCAGGTTGTTTTTGTTTGTTTGATTTTAATTTTTCTCTATCAGCCAGGCAGTAGCAATGAGGCTCAAATGATATCTTTCCACTGCTTTTTCTCTTAACCAACTTTATTATTTCTCTATACATGCTTTTGAGCTATGTCTGTCATTACAATATCCACCCAGAACATTCATGTCTCTCCTCTGGCTTTTTGTCTTAGTAAATATCATCATAGATGGCATCCTATCCAGACACTTCTGGACATCTAAAGAAATGGCCGTAACAGTATTTCTAAAACTTTCTGTTAGTTCTTGCCCTTATCTTTTTCTTTATTACTGTATTTTTGATTTCTATTCCTTTCAACCCGCTGAATTCTGCAGTTAATCATAGAATCATCATAGAATCATCAAATGGTTTGGGCTGAAAGGGACCTTTAAAGATCATCTAGTCCAACCCCCATGCAATGAGCAGGAACATCTTCATCTAGATCAGCTCAGAGCCCTGTCCATCCTGACCTTGAATGTTTCCAGGAATGGCACAATTACCACCTCTCTGGGCAACCTGTTGCAGTGTTTCACCACTCTCATTGTAAAGAATTTCTTCCTTATATCTAGTCTAAATCTACTGTCTTTTAGTTTAAAACCATTACCCGTTGCCCTGTTGATACAGGTCCTACTAAAAAGTCTGTCCCCATCTTTCTTATAAGCTTTCTTTAGGTACTGGAAGGCCACTCTAAGTTCTCTCGGGAGCCTTCCCTTCTGAAGCCTTAATAACCTCAACTCTCTCAGCCTTTCTTCATAGGAGAGGTGCTCCAGCCTGCTGATAATCTTTGTGGCCCTCCTCTGGACTCTTTCCAACAGGTCTATATGTTTTTTATGTTGGGGACCCCAGAACTAGACACAGTACTCCAGGTGGGGTCTCATGAGATTGGAGTAGAGGGGGAGAATCACCTCCCTAGACCTGCTGGCCAGACTTGTTTTGGTGCAGCCCATGATAAGGTTGGCTTTCAGGATTGCAAGTGAACATTGTTGGACCATGTTGAACTTCTCATTCACCAGCACCCCTAAGTCCTTCTCCTCAGGGATGCTCTCAATCCATTCTCTGCCCAGTCTGTATTGATACTGGGGGTTGCCCCAACCCAGGTGTGGGACCTTGACTTGGTCTTGTTGAACTTAATGAGGTTCACTTGGGCCCACCTCTCAAGCCTGCCAAGGTCCCTCTGGGTGGCACCTCTTCCCTCCAGTGTATCGACCACACCACTCAGCTTGGTGTCATCAGCAAACTTGCTGAGGGTGCACTCAATCCCACTGTCCCTGTCATCAACAAAGATGGTGAACAGTGCCTGTCCCGGCACGGACCCCCGAGGAACGCCACCTGTCACTGGTCTGCACTTGAACATAATTAATATCCGTTGTTTGACAGCTTTGGCCATTTTTCACCATTCTGACCCAAGCCACAATTAGTGGCATGACTGTGATCACATATATGCTGCAGTTTCTATCATTGACTGTCCTGCTCTTCCACCCCAAACTGCTGTAATCACTGACTAGAAATACTTGGGAAAGACTGAGATAGGGAACAATTTTTGCATTCATATGATTTAAGGCAGTGTGTTGTTCTAGGCTCACTATTTCTTAACTACCTGTGTAAGAGCCTAATGATATAATACAGACAAAAGTGCCAGCAGCATGCAGCAGACTTTGTCTTTTCAAGCCCAAACTTCCGTGTTATGCTTTTCCATGGAGGAAAGATGTTCCAGTGGTGGTGACTTCAAGACACGTTGAGATAAATATGTCTGGAACTCAGAGTGCTGAGGTCCATAGGATTTATTTCAAAACTTGTTGCTTTTTCTAAAACACCAAACCCATGAAAAATATTTTACATCCATGTATATGATTTCTTTATTATTGAAGGAGTTTCTGAGAGAAGATATAAGGATGTTCAAAGAAAGCAAAGAGAATTACAATTTAGAGAATTAGACTTCAGTATTCCTAAAATGTATCAGCAGTGCCTTAGGTGAAATGACAGATGACATCACTAAAGACTTCAACACATGAACATATGAACAACACATACATATATAGAAGCATTTCTTGGCTTGTCTAAGAGGAAATTTGTACATATGGTTTCAAACCCTCTTTTGCTACATCTTCAGGCATTCCAAATTATGATATGTGGCTTCAGTACATGACTTGAGGCAAGATGAGCTTGATTAACAAGGCTGAACTAGTCACAGGACCAAGCTAAGATGAATGTGCTTGGCTTATTACGAAATATAGGCTGTTTCACCTTTTTTTACATGTTTGCCTTTAGAGAGGTAGATGGCAAAAGAAGCACAGATAGTACCTGCAAAGGAGGCACAGATTCAGGTGCATCTCTCTCTTGGCTGTGCCTCTTTGCTCAGCGGTACCACAAAAGGCATAGTTCAGAGGCACTTTCCCCAGTTAAACTGTAAAATCTGTGTATGCTACCCTTGGATTACAATGATCAAAGCAGCTGTGATCAACTCAAATGAATATAAAAGAGAGTCAGATTTCGATTTCGAAGTCTGCCAATGACTGTGTAATATTGTCCCTTTACCTTTGTCTTCTTTAACCATCTAAACCCAATATGGTTTGAAAAGTGCTTTTATCTATACACAAAAGGGAAACACTGTAATATTTATGGGAAGGCTTTTCATCCAGTTTATATAGCCCATCACCAGGTTGTGCAATATAAGATTTTATCTTCACACAGATATATTTTCATAATTATCTTTAGTGCCTTTAAATGAAGAATGACAAAAACTGGTCTACTCTCTCAATATTAATGTTAAAAATAATATAGGTTATAAGATACAATATGACAGGATTGCAGGAATATTCCATGGTGATGGTGAAATTTGTGGTATCTCTGACAGAAATGGTATTAAAGAAAGCCCATTGTGAATCCATTCATTGCTTGTCACACTGAGGAGAAAATGATTAATCATAGAGGCACAGAAATTTACTCAGTCAGTGTTTTTAGAGTCTTCCATTATATTAACAGTAGCTATATGGACTTTGAATGTATTACTTAGGAAAGAGACTTTGCCTTCAAGCCTGGCAAACTGACTGACCTGCTGCACTACATATGTATCTCAGTTTCAGCCGTGAGGTATCAGGTGCCAGAATCTGAGAAGCAGGTAGCACTGACTCATATCACTTCTTTCATAGTTTTGAACCTTGCTGCCTCTAGCCGGAGACGAAGCAAGTACTATGCTGGGAGGCACCAGCACCCTTTAGCTGAGTTCTTGGGATCACTGAAGCCCACTGGGGAAGTGGAAGGTAGGAGAGAAAAAGCCAGCACCAATATCTGTTGATAGGTAGCAATCAGTAGTGCTAAGACAAGCACCTATTACCTGACAATATCATGGGACTATAGTCCCAATGGAGAAGCAGCAACTAACAGTGTGACCTCCCATCTGTAAGTGCTCATCTTTCGCTCGGGGAGAAGGCAGGTAACAGCATACCACCCATGTGAATTGGGTGCTTGTTCCTTCCCAAGACTGGAAAAGAAAA
This sequence comes from Ibycter americanus, assembly GCA_035590275.1. Taxonomy (NCBI): domain Eukaryota; kingdom Metazoa; phylum Chordata; class Aves; order Falconiformes; family Falconidae; genus Ibycter; species Ibycter americanus. The sequence goes on from JAVJGI010000040.1 coordinate 37,527,348, forward strand.
GGCGTGAACTTGTATTTGGGTTTCTGCCTCAGCTGGAATGCTATGCAGGTAATTGCTACCTACTGTGCGAGACCAGAGCCCAACTGCACAACGGCTCCTCCCTGCCTCTGTTATTGGGATGCAGCAGGCACCAGTCTCGGCTTGCAGGCAGCCCTGTAAACTCATACTTCCCAAGGATGACAACAGATCTCAGCAACTCATCCCCGCAATGCAGTTAGGTGAAGCTCCCCACACAACTTTGTGCTGAGCAGTTTGCGTTTGCGCCCAAGAGGCACCAAGCACTGGGCTGGGTGGCTCCACGTCTAGAGCTTGGGGTATGACAATGTCATTGGCAAGTGAGGGCTCTGACAGCGACTGAACAGTGTAACCAGTGTGAAATGTAATAGTGTTCTGAAGTCTTATGCCTCCTTGTTTTTATCTAGTGGTGGATATGTTTATTCTTCTCTTTTAACAGTCAGGTTTGTTTGTTCACGGCCACAGGAAAATTTGGGGAGTTCAGCCATGTTTTCAGGGGTGATTTTTAAGTAGCTGGATTTGCCCATAATATTTATTTATTTATTTCCTTAGCAAGTTAGTGGTGGCCAGCAAAAACCTTGATTTTACTGAAAGCTGAATCAGACACAATGGAAGTGTTACAAAAGGAAGAAAACTCAGATTTCCTAAGAAGTTCTATATAGAGTTGGGGTTTGTAGCACTCATGTCATATCCTCTAGCAATATGTAGGGAAAACTTGTTTTTGACAGTGTTGAAAGTGCATACAGTTACACTGTAAATGCTATACTCCTTTTCTCTCCCCCCCCCCCCGCCCCCCGCCTTTTGGGAATTTTTTTCTTTTCTTTTCTTTTCTTTTCTTTTCTTTTCTTTTCTTTTCTTTTTTCTTTTTTCTTTTCTTTTCTTTTCTTT
>JAVJGI010000040.1:37533806-37549499 GCA_035590275.1 Ibycter americanus
TTCCTATTTTTTGGTAAGCAGTGTGTAATTCCGCCCCCCCCCCCCCCCCGGTGTGCTATGCTTGTCTTTTTGAAATCTGGACTTCAGTTTCTTTACAGGTTGTCATACACAGGCACTCATAACTGCGAATATAAGAAATTATATTATTTTGTCTGCAGTTTCTACACACAAACAGCACATCCTACATGCATATCCTGCTTTTTAAATACAAGGTAACCCTATTTTAGCAGAGGGTATGAGTGAACAAAATAGAGCAGATCCTGGTTATAGAAAACAGGTGGAAGGGTTACAGCATTTCATGGCACAGAGCGCTGTGCTTACAGAAGTGAAAATACATCAGAGTGTTTCCTGACTGATTCAAACATTAATCTGTTCGGTTTCAACTCAAAATACCAGTTTTTGATGTATCTAGATTCATTGTAAAGCCAAATGTGCATGTATGCATGCACATATATTAACGTAAAACACACGACAAGTGTACTTTCTCAGTCAGTCCAGGGCATCTCCTTTGCAATGTGCCTTGGTCTGCTAGCTGCTATCTCCAAGAGTCTACTTAGACCAGACTCTACAAAGAGCACTGTCTCACCCTTGGTGGGTATAAGCACACATAATAAGTCACCAGTAACACCCATTTTCACCACGATGCTAAATCTTTGTTCTGAGTTCATCAGCATTAACATCTCTTTCCCACAGGAATAAGCATAACGCTTAGATGTAGGATGCAGTATGCTGCAAGGCCTCTAGCCAGGTTATGTGACCCCTTCCCGTCCCCAGAGCATAAGCGGATCGTTAATCACAGATAACAATGGGGTAGATGTGTGCCAGTTCCAAATTTCCACATCAAACTCCGTGCTCCTTCCACCCCAGTCTTTTCCCTGACTCTGACCACTTTCATATTTCAACCCTCCACCCTTTGTCTGGTTCCATCATAGCTCTTAACAATGTCTGCACTCTCTCTGTAATGTCTTCTGACTCGGGTGAAAAGCGCTTCCCAACACAACTGGCAGTCTGGGTCTGACAGACTAAGGAGCCCCCGGTGGCAAACTACAAGTGCTTACTAGCACGGAAAGCTGTCTGAGCAGCCAGCACATGTGGCTCTGGAGACAGCATAGTTTCCAGTTGAGCTACCAGCTTTACTGCAAAGCCTTCTCTTGATGGCAAGCTATCTGTAGAGTTCATTGCTAAGAACTGTTGGGATGTTGAACTGCTCCTGGTCAGACGTCATGGTGATGCAGGTAGTGAGGAAATAAAGATACTCTAGAATGAGTGTCAGAAGGAATGGCATCTGCAGACCTGTTCCACCTGGGACAATAACAGAATAATTTCTCCTGTTTCCTCCACAACTGCTTTTCCATCCGAAGTCTACAGTAACCTTCATCCTATGCTGCAGAACTGTGCAACAAAAATGTGCAGTGAACATGCTTGCATGGGCACCTGTGCATTTGTGTAACAGATACCATCTTGGATAACTCACTGTAGATTACACCAGGCACCTCCAGAGCTAACAGCATGAGCTACTACAGCTTGAGAAAACAAACCAATCCCCTGTAGCTGTGGCTATAACAGACATATATTTCCTGTGGATCTAGCACAGAGGGGGACTTGTAACACATACTCGTCACTAGTTTATACATGCACATTCATGCGTGAGATTTTTGTACTTATTGGAACGCGATTCTTTACTTAATAGAATCCAAGAGAAGACAAATCAAAAACTTAAATAGAATAACATTTACAAAAAGATAAGGCTACTAGCATTACTAAGGTTTCTAAAGACAGAGTAGGAAATCAGGTTGTAAGAATCAGCCTGTAATAACAGAAACTTACAGTCAGTCTTTGAGGCAGAATTTTCCAGTGTGAGGTGTAATTTTTGAAAGGGGATGGGCATAGACACAGGTCAGCATTCTTCAGGAGAGGAGGTATAGCTGCAAAAGAGCAAAATGAAACAAAACAGAAAACACAGCTTATAGGTGACTTCCATATGAATGGCTGCCTGGATTTGTTGACAGCCTTAATGTATGAAGTGTACCATTTCTTTGAACAGTTTCTAAGATAAATATTCACAGCAATATCATTAGAGCAATCTTCTATAGCTTTTAGATATCATCTTCAAATTTATTTTTTTTTCTTCAAAATATGAACAAATGTTCAGTTTTGCGAAATATAATATGGTCTATTGTCTTGGTATTTAATGTTCTAGGTAAAGTAAGTTCCAAAAATACTAGAAGAGTTTTTTTGTTTGTCTTTGTCTCTGATTAGTGTTGATTTGTTGAAAAAGGAGAACTACTGTTTTGGATAAGTGTTTTAGTGTCGGACTGAAAGAGTGACCTACTGTCTGCAGCCATTATTTTGCAGAGTTGGTGTACATGCAAACTAGAAAAATACTGAGTAACAAACACATACACCTCTGATTTCTTCTTAGCTGGGAATTTGGATGACACTGTTCTGGATATCTGTTACTTTCTGGAGTGGAGCTAACCGCTAAAGTATACAAGAAAAAAATGCTCTTTTGTGTTATAGTTCTCTTAAATCACACAGGACTGTAGCTGAAGCATTGGAAGAAGGTAAGAAAAATACTTTTAAAATATGCCTAAAATGAAATGTTTCTTTTTTTCCCTCTTTTTCTACATGATTTATAGTCCGATATAGCCCTGGTGTGAGGAGCCCAAATGTAACACAAAGTGCACCCAGTATCTTAAATATAGTTATTAGGAAGTTTACTTGAGTCAACTCAAAATGTCAGCTGGAAGAGGAATGTCCCTAACGAATGAACACTAGCTTTCCTTGAAGAAAATTGTAAGGCATAATTAATCAGTTCAGTTTTGAACTGGCCACTAGACTAAGATTCAACTCAATTGGAAAACCAGTGCGACATGCCACTCACCTCAATGAGAGATCTATCATGTGACGTGAAGTGCCTTCACTATTTCACTGAGTTTGTATAATCAATATCCACTATGTATCATTTTCATAGGCTATTCCTTAAAGACTTCGCTAAAAGCAGTGATATATTAGTACTTTCAAAATATTTTATTTATTTACTAAAGACTAGATCGTGCATTTAGCCACCATACTGAACAGTGTGCAAACCACTGTATATGTACACATATCAGAAAAAGTTCCATATCAGAATTATGCTCTGAATTATAAATTTGGATTAAAGATGTATAAAAATCTATTGAAAACAGATGTAATTAATTAGTTTTTGAGGACTCTGCTCTGTTTGTTCTGTAAAGCATATGGAATATAGCAGTCATGAAGTTAGATCCTAGTATTCAAAAGTATGCATAGTAGGTGATGTCTAAAGTTAAAATCTCCCATTTTTGGCCAGTTATCTTCAGGTGAGCACAAATAAACTGTATTCATCTCTAACAGAGCACATTTAAAGATTACGGTATGTAGACACTGTTGAAGTTCTGTGCTTTTGTTCCAGTGGCTGTCTTGCACATGCGGTTTGTTTTTATATGGTAGTCACTGGCATATCTGAAAGAAAAGATGGTTCAGTCTGACAGATGCTAAAATGCCCTCAGCTTTCTCTAATTTCAGTGAGAATAATATAGTGGGAATAATTCAGTGGGGCTCTAGAAACTAAGCATTGAAATAGCTGTGTTCTGCAGCTTAAATTGTAAGAGTTGTGGACTTCAACAGAAACCAAGGGCACTCAGTCCACTACATATGTTCTTGTTGATTTTTAACCTTAATTTTTGACACCATTAAAAATAACCAGGAACTTATCATAGAAATAATGACAGTTGACAAGAACTCATAATCCTTCAGAAGTCAGAAATTCATCAAAATAGGTTTTAGCAGGAACAGCACAATATTTTTTGTATGAATAAATAAAATTTCTTGTAAAGACACAAGACATGATTCTATTTTGCATGGTACAAATAAAACTGTCCTCACAAAATTGTAAGCTTACACAATTTATGGTAGTTTCCCATAAATTACATGAGTATATTGGAAGCTTGTTAATAATTAAAAGTCTTTTACTTTTTCAACTCTCAAATAAGTATTAGAGTAAATAATTTCCAGTCTTCATCTGACATGACATCTAACCAATACAGGCATCACAAAATAAATAATTTATGAAAAATATTTATTTAAAGAGCTGTAATTTACCTTGCATTTACCATATGCCATTCATCCAAGTATCAATATAAAATATTCATTAGAGAAACTCATTAAAACAAACTTCTATACAATGAGGTGATGGGCCAACAAAAAACATCAATCATCACCGGGGTTTAAGTTGTTATTAGTCCATATACATAAACTAATATTTCAAAGTAAAAAATTATGAATATTTTTACATTTATCCTGGAATCACTAGGGCTACATTTAAAATTTTTCTTCACCTGTTTAATGAGGCCCAAGTGGTCCATGACAGAACACAGAGATCTAATTTATTAATGATGAATAAATCTGATGTAATAATTAATGGAAAATCTATAGCTAATCTTAATGGAAGAATAGCTAAGCATGTAATGATATTTAAGTTTGACATAAAAGAACTTAGTGCATGCACTGCAAGCAGGGCAATTACTTGTGAATGTATGCAACTCCAGATTAACAGGAGGGTGCCAAGCATTAAAACAGCGCAGGACTCCCTACACTCAGAGATAAGGAATCTCTTATAATTCCTAATAAACTGTTTTTAAACTCTGCCTTAAGTTAGTGAGATAATGTATGTGTGGGTAAACATCAGGAAGAGTATACGCTATCAATATCCTCCAATCAAAAATAACTATCCTGTGTGAAAACTATTTTAGGTAAGTAAATAACATGACTTCAGGTCAAAATTCACAAAATGTAGCATGCCACATCAATACACTTATGGAATACATCCACAAAACTGCATACCTCGCTCCCATATATAGAATCTTCCACATTAGGAAGTTCTGTTAAATATCTGCTTCACATAGACTGCAGTTCTATTACACTGTTGATCTGTGATTAAATGTTCTAATAAAATTAACTGGCTTTGCTACAAACAGAACATCTGGAGCAATGTTTAATTTCATGTCAAACATATACAGGAAACACCTGTCTAGGTGAAGTAATTTTTAAAAAAATGACATTAATCCATCTGTTGTGGAAATGCCTGTCACAGTTGTCACATTAAAAAGCAATATCAACAAACACAGAAACCTTAAATTATTTTGGAAAGTAAGTCTTCCAAAATTAACAAAAAATTCATTAATCCAAATGTTACCATGTCAGTCTGATTTCATGCTGAATAAGATCTCCCTTTTCTCTTCAGATTAGAAATGTCTTTCAATTATTGCACGGTAAAACTTCCAGATGTGAAATTAAGCTACATAATTAGAAGATTAAAAGTATTGACATGATTCTTCCTAAACACCTGTACAAAATAGTGCCTTAAAAGGCTCTTAAGATAAATAAATCGCATTGTATATAAAAGGAAAAACAGAAATAAAGTTAAATATAGCTGGTATTTAGAATTGGGACCCTCACAAGTTCATATAAGACGCAATGAGTAAGATAGTATGTTTGTTTAGAAGAGTAAAAAATTCACATGAGACATGACAGAAATATTCCTATTTTGTGGGATTTTTCCAGTATTTCTTTTCTTCAAGATATTAATACAAGGTGTACTATATATTTATAAATATCTGTTTGGAAGACAAGACCAGAAGAAACAAAAAAGAAGTAACTCCAGTATACAAGAAGGGTATGTGGCCTTTGTGACAGAGTTCCTGTGCCTTACATTTCTCCATGACATCACTTACTTTCAATTAACTTTCCTCTAAAAAATGTCTTTCAAGGCTATAAGCAAGGCTGCTTCTTCAGTTGAGGAAAAAGTCATTAAAAGCAATGAAAAGAAAAGAAAGAGACTAAGATTAAAAAAAAAAAAAGTGAAAGATTCCTTCTTCAAGGAATGTTATGACAGAGGCTATAAAGATATTTTGTATGAGCAAAGTTTAATAATTATACATTACAGTGCCTTAAAATGTCCTCTGCCTTATCTGGTACTGTCCACTGCTAGAGACAAAGCAAGTGACCAGCTAAAAGTTTATTTGACCTCTTTACCAATTTACATATTTTTCCATTTAAACTATTTTTGATCACAGATAATATAGGTACTGTTTTGTTGAATCATTTCCACTGTATTTCAAAACAAAATACTTTGTATCTTCTTATGTATATTCTGAATTATGGAGTCAGCTGATGGGATGCATGAAGACAAAATTTTATCAGGAAATATACAAACAAAACAAAAATGTCTTTTTGAGTACACTCAGAGTACTCTGGAAGTGATTTTTGGGTCTGAAGTTTCTAGATCTTCCTATATTATTACCAGCAGTGTGAGGACAAGAGAGTGGGGAGGGGTCTGTGAGGCTCTACTTGGACAGCCAAAGTCATGTTGAGACCAACAAAGCCAAAAGTAGGGATAAGAAGACAAATAACTATAGCAATCTCTGCTTCCGTGTCAAGGGGTCTCAGAAGAGACCGTGGGGCTTATGCCTTACAAGCTCCTGTTTGCAGGAGGGTGAGAGAGCTCCTTGATCTTGCGAGGGACAAGCAGAAAATCATGCTGGAAGCATCAGAGGAGTCAGTAGTACCATATGTGCTGGACTTCCACAAGAGAGTAAGTGGGTTTATGGCCTTAGTGCACCATAATAACCTTGCTGAAACACAGCAAAAGCAGAAAATCTGGTATGATTGACAAGTTAAGGCTTAGACATATGAGGTGGAGCAAAAGGTCATAGTTCTGATCCCAGCTTGGCAGGAAAACTGTAAACAGACTAGGAGGGACCATTTAACAGCATTAGACAGGTCAACAATACTATCTACATCACACAGCTTCCAGAGAGATAGCAGAAGCACAGACTCTACAGTTTTAAGACTAGCAAGCTCTAGCAAGGACAGGAATTTTCTTCACTATATGTGGGCATAGTGTGAAATGGAGGTAAAATTCATAATGCATTTAATAGGGCAAGCAAAAAAGTACTACGATAGAGGGAACGATTTTCCTCTTCAAGCTGTATCCCTGAAGGGAGTTCAGAGGACAGTGGTGCCAAGTGCTGCTGCTAATGTGCTCCAGACAAGCTGGGGCAGAGCCTTGGGTGAGGCTTGACTCTTCAGAGGTACAATTACAAAGGTGTAACAGTCATATGAAAGGGAAGCACTGTGCAAATACATCTTATGGGCTGGACTTTCTGTCCTCCATTTTTGACTTCTCATAGGTGTTTTGGGATGGCATTTACAGCTATCTGCTTTGCTGTAGCAAGGTTATTTGGAATAAGGACTCAGGACAGTGAATTGTGGGTTTTATATTAATGTCAGAAAAAGTTAAAATAACCCATCAAAGACAAGAATAATTCTATAAAAGAAAATAATCTAACAGCTCTCTCAGACCTTTTAAATGTTGGATGACTATTAAAAGGTTATTACCTATAATTTCACTAGACATTTCCAGGCCTCCTCATGGCACCATCAAAACCAAATATATATAATTAAGACTAACTGTTGTAGCACAGAAGAACAACAAATTCTACTTTTCTTATGAATTCGTTTCATTCTTAATGTCCTATCTTCACAGATGTCAGGCATCTTAGTCAATCTGCAAGTACCTCAGACTGGGAATGACAGAGTGACCTCAGTTGGAATTAGGAGACATGGAAATAAGAAAAAAATGAGGGTCACGCTCTTTGAGTGGTAAAGCTAAACAACTGAGAAGTAGAGAAGAAATCTACCTCTCAAGCCTCTGTGATGGCAGTGTGTGGTCCTGATAGTGAAATAAAATATGCCCATTGCTTGGGCCATGTTTGGTGGTTACACTCCCCCAGCATCACTGTGCCCCTTCTCAGAAGAGCAGTGCACAGTCGTCAGGGCTCTCCCTTGCTGAAGGCAATGCTACTCCCTAGAAAGAATTGCCTTTAAGATCACCAAGTCCAATCATAAACCTAACACAGCCAAGTCCACCATTAAACCATGCCCCTAAGAGCCACATCTACATGTCTTTTATACTCCTCCAGGGATGGTGATTCAAATGCTTCCCTGGGCAGCCTGTTCCAATGCTTGATAATACTTTTGGTGAAGAAATTTTTCCTAATGTCCAATCTAAACATCCCCTGGCACAACTTGAGGTCGTTTCCTCTCATCCTGTCACTTGTTACTTGGGGAAAGAGACTGACACCCACCTCGCTACAACCTCCCTTTCTCCAGGCGAAACAGCCCCAGTTCTCTCAGCTGCTCCTCACAGGACTTGGTCTGTAGACCCTTCACCAGCTTCATTGCTTTTCTTTAGACATGCTCCAGCACCTCAATGTTTTTCTTATAGTGAGGGCCCCAAAACCCACAGCTGTCGCAAAGCTTTTCAGGATAAAGGGAGTGGGGTGTTTGTGCATCTGATCAGGGGGCAAATCCTCAGTCAGGCACAAAGGTTGACAGTGTGGGGGACAGGTCCTTGCTGTGCCTCAGATTTGCCGAAGTCCATGCTCATGTGCAAACATACCATGCCCAATTGATTTGGATGCCAGGTTAATTTGGACTCAAGGGCAAGTTTGAACTTGTGTATGTGTGTGTGTATATACATATACATATATGTATGCATACATATGCAGGTTATAGTACATACATCCATATTACCACATCCCCATACATCTATATATACACACATAAGAAATATACCCTTAGATATATTGGCTGAGCCAAATTAAACTTTCAGTATTAGAAAAAGGACCTTGAAACAGGACCTCAGCACTGGGAAGAGAAACACCAACTAATGCAAAGATATTTCAGTCTCATATATTTAACATACTGTTGAAGAAGAGTCACGAGATTTTCTTTGTGGCTCCCTGTCAGACATGGACCAGTGCAACTAGCTACCCTTCTGAGCAGAAAATGTGTTGCTTCTTGAACGTGAAAGTGGAAAAAAGTGTTTGTATCACCTTTGCTACGTATATATCTTAAACATATGTATGAATCATTGAGAAATTCAGTCTCCTGCCTGTGTCTTCCCTTGAGACTGAACAGGTGATATCAACATTCCTTTTCCAAACTTTAACTGTTTTGCCTTTTTCCATACAAGTTTGTGCTGAGAATTAGAGTTTAACCTTATTAATGGATTATGAATTAAGAAATAATTGTTAAAAATAAAAAGAAATTATTTCCGTTTCTTAACTGACAAAAAATCAGACCTCATGACTGGTGTCATGACATTACCTTCAAAAGTAAAGAAGGAGAGAGACTTTTTCTGACAGCTGGCCTTTCTCAGACATGCAGAGTAAGCTTTGTATTTGTGACGCCTATATCGAATTCAGCACTAAACTCTAAATATCTTTCAGAACACTCAGCTCATGAAAGCAGTTCAATGTGTAGTCCATGTCTGAAATGGACTGTAATGAGACTGAAAATAATATTTCCTTAAAAGAATTTCCGTGTTTTGTTAACTACACATCTAATTCTATGTTTTTCTTGAATAAGAGTGTTGTATGAGGACAAAGTCACAGTCTTTGGCCTACATTTTGTTCCAAAGAGTTTACTACAATTATAAGGATCTTTCATTCTCTCCTGGGCTTTCTTATTTGTGTAATCCATAACTTCTTGCATAAGACTGTGATTTCAATCAATTCTCCTATGTCTGTCTCCTTCAAACCAATGTTACAAAAGGCATAATGCTTTTAAGTGTGCGTTCAAATCTCTTCTTGCAGTTTAAATCTCTTCACAAAAGGTTAATATTTGAGAACAATTTTTAGCCAATCCTTAATTCTATAAGGAATCTACAACAAATGTTCTTTTAAGAGGTGATGTCTGCTGTCATTCTACTGTCATGAATAAATTAAAGTCTCATTTATCTAGTGGTTTTAGTCCCTTCTTTTCTAACTGCCAGTAATAATGTTGGGAAGGATTCACAAGATGCAAAAATATTTTTAGCCTGGTGGAAACATTTTTTTCAACTGTAAGAAACATCTTCACATATGAAGGCAGAGTTGAATATTTATACAGGTCTTTCAGATCCTGCTGCTCCAGCAGTACAGCCAGTCACTGTGCTCTGATGGCTCTGATGACCCTGTTTGTTTCTTCCTACAAGTGAATCCTTAAAACGCTTTTTGATGCAACACAATTATAGACAGTCAGTGATTGGTACCAGATTAAGCTGGAGGACATGAAGGAAGGTTAACCATCTGCAGCTATGAGCTGTTTTTCTTTGTTGCAAGACCACAGTCCAGCTGAGACAACCACTAATCAAGTCAATATAACACTAATGCAACAGCTGCAGACTACCTCTCCCTAGAAGAACAGTCAGCCATCATCATTTGGCAATAAGGTGCTGGCACTTGACTATGAGCCAGTTCTGTAGCTTGACTGTGTACCCTTGTTACCCACGCTAATACAGAGAAGAGCATGGCCTTCCTTGGGACCTACTCCAAGAACTAAGGTGAGCGTCTTTGGGCATCCAGGCACAAGCAGCAACAAAACTTCAGAGAATCTGTTTACAGTGTTTAGTGGAGCAGAGGAGAATCAAGAGGATTAAGGAGAACGGCACTGAAATGCTAATGATGGAAGAGAAGTCGAGGGCGTAGGCAGGAAACATTCCTCAGGTTGGACCTTACTCATTGTCTCACATTAGCGTTCTCATTCCTCAGACTCCTAGTGTAGTGATGTGCCTTCTGGCTTCCCATACCACACTTGCAACCTATGCAAGTGATGCCAGTCACTCAGGCAAAACATATCTGCCCAGTGACTCATTTTGATTTTCCATTCTGTCAGTGCCCATGAGCTAGCAGTACTCATTTAATCCTGAATGTTCTTCATAGGTGCTGCTAAAACAAACAACCCAAAGTTGTACAGGCTGTGCTCTATCTTCCTTCAAGGTTTGGCCTTATAATGATTTCTGCCAAACTAAGGAAGAGCACACCTGAAACTACAACAAGTAGGCAGAGCATTAGAGGCTGTGGGTAGTGACGTGAGAAGAGGGAGAAAGGCCCCACGTGATGTTGCAAGGAAGCCAAGCTGTTAGCCTGAGAGAGATCATATGCTTTTTCTGAAGAGTGCAATCTTGAATTCCACTTACAAAAAGATTTCCAGTATCTGCCAGATTCCTTTCACTACAGTCATATCCATGCTTTGTCCAGGCAGACAGGAGCCCAGACTCCTCCAGACCTCCAGGTAACTCTGCAAGCTCTCTACTTCCCCAGTCTGGGGAGGATGGTTAGGCAGCTATACACGTGTCAACGCGCCAAAGGCAGCCCTTGCAAAGTCTGCAGGGGGAACTGTCCTGGGGTGATTGCCTCAGCAGTAGCAGGCTGGGGAGAGAGAAATTTAAAGAGCAACCAAATGTGAGGAAACACACAAAAGTATCAAGAGGAGATAGAGTACTCCAGGACTTTTTCTTGGAGTTGTATGGGGTTTTTTGGGGTTTTTTTGGGGTTTTTTTTTTCTTCCTCTATTGATTCTGCTATTTGTAAGGTGGGATGCCCCTCTATATCCTTTTCCACAACTACCTCTAAGCACCAGACAAGTACTTTTTTTTTTTTCTTCCTGTGTAACCTTCCCCAGAGTGTATCTTGAAGAAGACATCATGCACATTTGATCTGAGTACATTCTGAGGCATTCGAAGGCAGCTTTGTCCTCTCCATATGGTGTGCTGGACCAGCCTTTCCCAGGTTTTCTGACTGCACTTTTACAAATGTGTTTTGGCCTCAGAAAAAGGAAAGGGATTCATATAAATACTGTCCCTTGTTTTCCAATTTTCCAGTGGGACAGAGAGCCTTGCAATGTCATTTGGTTTCCAAACTCATCTCTTGACCCTGCGAGAGATCTTTGTTTATGTTTCACACTAGCTTTTTTACACTTGCAAGCAATGAAGGATGCTGCGTTTTGGGAAGGCTCCTAGTATTTTTAATGTCTCAAAATAAGAAACTGGAACTTGGTCACAAATTGTCACATTCCTGCTCTGGGTTTGGTTTAATGTAATTTGGTTTAACCAACAGATCGTTCCAAAAGTTTATTAGACCTTTGATATTCTGGTTAGTGTAGGGTCAGTTTCATCATTCATATCCAGGGAAAACCAACTTAAAGAGTCTTAGTTACAGCTGTGAGATGTCATGAAGATTAATCCTGCTTCTACAAATCCTATCTGGATGTCACTTTCTGGTGACTCATTTTTTAAAAAAAAGATAATTTTTGTTCTTACAGAAAATCAGTTTATATGTCCCCTAGTATTTCCCTATTCCCAGGGTTTTTTTAATATATATCTCATCTGTGTTTTCAAAATGAAGGAAAGAGGTATGTTGCCTTGATGCTGTTCTCTCTAAAATGTAAAATTTGTAATTACAGTCCTGTAAACTTAAAGATACATTTATAGTTAAGTTTTATATGAAGTTATTTTGGTTTATAAGTTCTTTACGTCTAGGAATTTTAAATCTATATGTCTGCATGCCCTCTTATTTTATATATAATTGATATCAGTTGTCATTTTACTTATAATAAGATTTTAAGCCTATCCCTTCAGTTGTGTTAGTGGAATTTTCATTCTGAATATTTACTGTATTTCACAAATACTTTGCTAATGATTGCAAGCATCTGTCTTGGTTCAAAATCATATGGTACCAGAAAATGGGCTGTGATATAGAAAAGGCTGGTTGAATTTAAAGTCTGAGATGTATTCAGGAATCATCTGCACATTTAAGATAGAATTCTACGTACAGAACAATGGAAGAGATTCCAGCTCTGCAGAAGTTACTGCTAGTGTTTTCAGTGAGTCCAGGATTTCACATCATGTATTATTCTTCCCTGAGGATAAACAGACCCACCTGATCTTAAAATCAAAGAATCTATTCTTATTCTTCAAATTAATAGGAGTGGGAGAATACATACTCTTGCTGTCTGAGGGTAGAGAAAAGTAGAAATAGTATGAATTGTAGCTGTACCTCTTTTAAAAATACATAAAAAATTAAAATATAAATAGGAACTAACATAACCTTTTATGTTCTTCAATTAACTAGAAAGAAGGCATGGAAATTTGATACTTGAAAAAAATCTTTAAAACAATAAGCTGTTTCTATATTCTCTTCTTCGAAATAGCCTGCTAGCTCTCATGCAGGATTAAGAGGACCTTGGGCCAAAACAAATGAGAGAGAAATTGTTTGCAATGTGGGTAATGTGAATAAATGTAAAAGATTCCTCTGTAGAATCTGTCAGCTTGCAATTTTGTGACAGATCACAGAATCATTTTGGTTCAGGAACCCACATTATGATACAGAAAGTGCTTTCCAATCTAAAAATAATATATTTTCAGCTAGGAATCAGCATTTCATATTTAGGCACAATATACTGTCACACTGTGTGATATTGTTAATGATGTGCTATGCGAAGCTGATGAGATACCGCCTACTTGCAAAAAATGTGAAGTGACATCCTGTGCACCTACCTTCAGCAGGAACAGTACTTGTAACATATGTCATGTAGTAACAATGATACAGCCAACTGACACCAATTAAAAAGTCACAAATGGTTGCTTTTCTCTAATGCTCAAAGAGCTCAAAGAATTTAGATGTGTACATTAAGGATCAGATGCTCGGTTGCATATTCTACAAACTACGTTTTAAACAAATCAGCATACAGATGGCTATAACAATAACTACCAGGAGAAAGTGAAGGGTGAACTGTCACAAAGTTTGACAGGCCATTACATATTGAGGGTCTTCTTTTCCTATTGCCATTTGAACAGTCCCATAGCATGTCTCTGCTCTGTTTTGCAGACAGATGGAGGGCAGGTAGGTATTCTGATTAAGGCATGGGACTGGAGATACAAGAAAACTGCAGTAAGTATTTTTACACTTCTATATGAACTTCCAGTATGACTTTGAATAAACATTTAATCAGTCTGCCTTGGTTTTCCCTATCTGAAAATTTCGGATACTACTAGCTTCCTATCTCAAATGTTCTGCACGTTAGTGAGACACTGAAGTACCATGGCAGTTGAATTACTACCATAGACTCATTAAAATGCTTTTTAGTTATTTTACGGATTTTTTTAATTGGTTTTTAAAGTGATCTTAAATGCCAGTAACCTATACAGCAAAGTAAGAGAATCCTGAACTTGGGCGGCCAGAAAACAGGAAAACAGGAAACAGACATCTGGGGACAAAACCAACTTGATCAGTTACCTGGAGAAGAAAACAGGTATGAGATACAGGTCTGTGCTTATCCAGAAACACAGACAAAAAGGGAAAAAATGGCAGAAAACCACTGTGTATGATTACATATATATATATATATATATATAAAAAAGAAGGAATAAACATATATTAAAAGGGATCTTCCAGGGCCAAAGTTACTTTTTGGAAAGCTGGTGAAATCCCATTGGGGTAGTTAACGACAGAAATCTTCTTTGCACCCGGGGAATCAGATATGGATGCATCTATGGATAGAATTATCTGCAAAATTAACGCAGAGAAACTCTATTCTCAATAGTTATGACACTGAGAAATTTTAATTCTCAGGGTATATGTTGAAGAACAAATGCAACTAATAGCCAAAGGAAGTCTGTATTCCTAGATGTGTATAGCTGATATGTTTCTTAATCAAGTATCCCCCTGAAGTATTTTTGGAGAAAATAACTTTAAGTACTTAATTAACATGGAGTTAATTAAAAAGTTGATACAATTTAAATTAAAAGGAAAATATACAGAAGTAGGACAGTAGGTAAGGTTTGGGATTTCAGAATTATTTATTTTGATATGGGAATTGAGTAGTAAAGTCAGTTGGGTTGAAAACTTTGAATATGGTTAACCTGAGCTCAAGAACTTGAGGCCTGAAGCTTTTTCCAGTCAAAAGTGTTAAATCTGATGGTAATCTGTGTCACAAAGGGAACAGACCTTCCAAAAAGGGGATTAACCACCTCAAAACCTGTACAATCAGAGGCATATAAATAATTGGAAGTATGATAACAAACATAATGTTTTAAAGTCAAGCTGGGATGTAGTTTGTCAGGAGATGTAGTGTCTTAAAAGCAGGTTGATTTTCACTCCACTGCTCCAACTGGAAGACTGTTCAAGGTTTTCTGTGACCAGCCAATTTAGAACTTCTCTTTTTTTCCCACTTGAAGACACTCAGGACCAATATCACACTATTACTTGGACAAATATTGCCTTTTAGTTTAACACTCTCTTCCCCTGTCGTGGTTTAACCCCAGCCAGCAATCAAGCACCACGCAGCCGCTCGCTCACTCTCCCCCATCCGGAGGGATGGGGAGGAGAATAGGAAAGGAATGTAAAACTCGAGGGTTGAGATAAGAACAATTTAATAATTTAAATAGAATAAAAAGGTAAGAACAACAACAATAACAACAACAACCACCACCATAATAATAACAATAATAATAATAATAATAATAATGATAATAATAGTTATAAAGGAAAGGTGGGAAAAAGGATAAGATCCAAAGGAAAAGGGAGAAAGGAAAACAAGATGCACAGTACAACTGTTCACCACCCCAGCCAGTCCCCGAGCAACGATGCCCCCAGGCCCCAGCTAACCCCCCAAGTATATATACCAAGCATGATGTCCCATGGTATGGAATATCCCTTTGGCTAGTTCAGGTCAGCTGTCCTGGCTGTGTCTCCTCCCAATGTCCCGTGCCCCTCCAGCCCTCTCACTGGCAGGGCCTGAGAAACTGAAAAGTCCTTGACTGAGTATAAACATCACCCAGCAACAACC
>JAVJGI010000040.1:37549599-37617462 GCA_035590275.1 Ibycter americanus
TTTTCTCTTTTCTTTTTCTTTTCTTTTCTTTTCTTTTCTTTTCTTTTCTTTTCTTTTCTTTTCTTTTCTTTTCTTTTTCCCCTTGGGAAAAGTGGGTTGTATGTATTTTTTGCCTCCAAATTTCAATAGGTCATTTGCAATCAATACCAGAGCAACCTCTGTGCAACACGTGGTACATTTGTTTCTAAGAAAGCAACACACTAACTCATGCTAAACTTGTTCATAGTATGTCTAGAATAAGAATATGAAAAGCTTTATCTTCAAGGGGTACTTTTAGTGAAATAAGAATTATAAATAAGGACAGAACTCAGAATGTTTCATATAAAGAAAATTGAATCTAGGAGCTGTAGTCAGGTATTTTCACCCCTTCACAAATGGCATGTTTCTGCTTCAAGATAAAAGTGGATCTCAGAAAAGGATATTCAAGTAGGGAAAATAATTTGATGATTCAGTCAGGTCCAGATAAGAGAAGGTTGTTTCTAACGGGAAAATGCATGCTGTCTTTCAGGATTGACTCTTGTCCAGCACCGAATGTTCCTCCAACCCTGATCACTGTGAGATGCTACCAGATTCCTACAGAGGTAACAGACAGATGTTGCTATAATCATTAATGTATAAGAAAAAACTCCCAGGAGATTTTACCTCTATGGTCTTTTTTAATTTTCTCAATTTTTTAGTAAGGCATTTAGCTGAAGTATCAGGACTGTAACTGAGTCAGTAATCCCCTTCTTCTTTCTCTCCTCGCCCACGAAGTAATTTTTATCAGCAAAAATCTATCACATTTGACAATAATGGGAAATGTGACTGCTCTCAAGTGGCAGGGTATGAGATCTTTTTCCCCCTTGCCTATACTTGATTTTCTCTCTCCATTTACTTTACTTAAAAAGTAAAATATGTTACATATTTTGGGACACAAATTCTTTGAGATACATTATAAAAATTAATGCTTTCTGACTTTTGACTAAATGAATTATTTAGAAATATTTGTTTGACTTTGAGCAATTATCAAGTTTTACCGAGTGTATTATTAAGGCCATGTCACCATACACAGTCATACATTCAAAAGCAGATCCCCACCCTTGAATGTTATTGTGTATTTTTTTCCTGTAAGTCAATACATTCATGAAAAAACCTGAGTTAAGCATGTCTGGAAGTTGCAAATCATGGGGCTGAGAGACCACCACAGTGAACTGTCTTGCTCTGTATGACAAATGTAATTACAAGGGTATAGGGATATCGCCAAATACAAACCAAATAGAACTTCACAGATCAAGCCTTAAACTAAATAGAGGTGCAAATAAGAAGCCAACACAGTCTTTAGAAAAGTCAAATGCAGCAGTCTGACTGTCTAATAAGCTGCCTGGCTGGCCAAGAATACCACTAGGAAAAAAAAAATTAAAAAAAAAAAAAATAAAAAATCACACTTCAAAGAATCAGGAGGGTGTCTTCAACAAGTCAGAAATTGGTTTTTGACCTTTCTGACTCATGTAAGCTTTCAGGATTCCCACCTGTGGTTTCTTTTCTAAATGATTTGATGATAAAAAGATAATATTTTTTTCTTCTTTTGAAGAGAAGAAACTCCTCCCTTTTTCTATTGGCTATAACACTGCTCAAGCCAGCTCTGTCCAGTACTGCCCTTTCAGGGGCAGAAACAAAACCTCTTACCACTACACTTCTCTGCATCACATTTCCTACCATGTCAACAGCCTGGGTAACAGAAATCTTTGCTGTAATTGTGCATGAATACATAGTTACTGCAAAATGAACATGAAAATCGGTTTGGGGTTTTTTGTTTTGTTTTGTTTTGGGTTTTTTTGTATTAGATAAGTTCAGCATGAATTATGGTTTGTTTTTTAAAGAAATAAGACATGCCATCTAAAATGCACTGGTGACTGGAGTTAATATTTTCAAAAGGTAATTTAAAGATTGGAGACTGCCATTTTTCACAGCCAGGACAGAGGCCTGATTTTAGGAAGCACTGTCGCTCATGTCCCTTTCAAATGGGTACTCCCAACCTGAAAAAAAAATCTCAGATATCTGGCCAGCTTCAAACTCTTGGTTTTAGCTTAAAAAAAAAAAAAAAAGTTTATTTTTTCTTTAATGCAAAATGCCAATGCAAGCGAAACTTAGGAATCGCCATCCCTGTAGTCTGTTTTTAATGACACAGAACATGCTAACTGAATCTTCAAGAAATAACAAGGTATTCCGACCAAAACCTATGTTGTGCTGAGGTCAGAGGATTTGAATATGCTTAAGATGCTCAACAGTTCACAGAAGTAAAACATCTGGAAGTGTCCTGGTGTACCTATAAATTATATAACATAAATGGGAATGAAAATGCAAGTAATAAGAAACATCAGAATTTAGATTCATTTGGAAAAAAATGAGTGAACAAAAGATTGGAATCCATAACTGAGACAAAACTAGTGGACAACTTGTTAACTACGCTCCCCCAGGATGCTAAGCATTTCTCCCATGATCCTCCATTTTTATTGAGAACAAGAGAACCTTCTCCCTCAACTCATGATCTCCCTGTAAATAATCAAAAAAATTGCAACTTCTTTCTGTTTTTAACTTTGATCCTGCTGAGAAATTCAGCAACACTTTTAGCAGGTCATCCAGATAGTACCAGTCATTATGTGTGAGAAAAAGTGCTCTTGAAGTAGTATGTATAAGAAATGTAAAAACAGTTTTGATGGTAGGAGCTTCACAATCATACACAATACTGCTGAAAGTGTAAAATGAAGTAGTTAGAAAAATTTAAGCAGCTCTGAAAACAGAGCAAAAAATCAGTTGTGGATTCTAGAAAGCACTGTCTCTTTTTTCTAAAATGTCTTCTGCCTAAGCAGTGTAAATAATGTTTCCCCTGTACTCTATATATTCTTGTGTTTTGCTAATACTTTTCTACAAGAGCGCTGTCTTTTTCTACCTACTGTATCTAAGTGGATCTATGGAGGAGGTTCCTTTCTGCTGCTGTTGTCCAGTACATCTCCTATGACACAACCACACATGCATAGGTCTACCCTTCTTTATTTTTCCCATTTTCCCCCCAAACTTAGATTTCTGACCAACAGCTTCACCATAGACTGCCTCTCTATTTTTTGGTATACTGGGCTTGATAATTGTCAAGAAGATTCTGAAAGATATCAGTGGGATACCAGTTCATCCCCATTTTTACTGTGGATCCAGGATTCACCAGAGTCTTTCTGGCTACAGGGATTTTTTGACGGGGAATTTACTGGCTGGTTGGGACACAAATGCATTTGCCAACCCAAGGAAAGCTAATGTGAATTTGAGAAATGTAAGATGAAGAAAACAAATTTCATAGCTGGGCCCTTTTTTGATCTCTTTTGTAGCATTTTATTTATATTTTATAAGGAGGAATACAATGGTTGAGAAAGTGAAAACTGCTTTTGAGGAAATGTTATTTGTTATATAGAGAATTCATTATGCAAAAATTTAGATTTTGCTGAAAGGAAAAATTAAATACTTCTCTAAACTGCAGTGATAAACTACTATGTTAACTATTAATAGGTAAATCCTTAGAGCAGGATGAGCAAACTTTAAACTCAATATGGCCCCATAAACAAGTCTCAGAGTATTGAAGATATTTAAAATGCCACCTCCTATTCAGTGTTTATGACTGTGGCATGGTATAGTACACACAACTTCAGTGTATTGTGAATGAGACAAAATACAACTCCCAGTATAGTCCACAGAAAAACTCCCACTTACACTACTGAGAGCAGAAGCAGGCAGCCCTAAATTAGTAATAGCTGATGTGTCATTAGATTTATCTTCTGCAGCCTAGGACCACTTCTATGTGGCATGATTCATTGCAGGTTCCAACATAAATTATGGATCCAGGAGAAACTGGTAGTTATACATTGCAAGTTGCAATGCCTGGAATTTGTGTTCTGCTTCTTGTTCTTTCTTTTAACTACGGACATCAAGTTAACAGTAAAAATATTGTTTAATTTCCCATCAACTTGTACGTGTTTTATCAGCATCCAGTATTCCCTCCTTCATTTCATAGAAACTTTCCCCTGCCTCTCACCTCTGTACTGTAATAACCTAAAATTCAGAAATTAGATTCTTCTTTCCTCAATCTACCCCTGTGCTCAGTTGCTGAGTTTTGCTACCCAAGTGTTGAATTCAGCCCTAGAGATGGCCAAGTTCAGTGCAGAGTAAAGTGATTTCCATGTTGCTCGCTGTATGACTCACTGTGACAATAATGAAGTGTGGGTTGGTATGGTTTTCAGAGAGCTGACCTTGCATCAAATCTGTTCTCATTAAGCAAAATTCCCAATGAAATTCAAAGTACAATTAATGACCACAGAATTTTGCCAAAAGCAGTAAGCACTAAACTAAATGAGACAGTGTTGATTATGCAAATAAACAACCACCCTGGAAAGCTTGCCTATTGTCTAAACCAATGCATTTCTATTATTATTTATGTCATGATACTGATCAGAACTGGAGCCTTATTACGCTAGATGCTATACAAACAGAAATTACAGGATTGCAGTGTAATTTGAGACAAGATCCAATAAGTAACAAACCACAGAAAGAGATCTCGGGTCTGAGGGAATTTTGTGCGTATCCAGTTTATTCATTATCTAACAACATTTATAGCTATTACAATTTTGTCTTTAGTAATCAAAGGACTGCTTGAAACTGAAAATAGCTAACTGAATCCTGGCAATTAAATTAAAAGCTTTGCCATGTGAAAGCTCTTGGTATTGAGAGCACATTCATTTTATTAAGGAAAAGATGAACTTTTTCTTGGACTGCCAAAGTAGGGCAAATAACACATTTCAGTGGATTATACTTTCTCAGCAAAGTCTTTAGCAAAACTAGAAAATCTTGCACAAAACCTTCAATTATTAGCTGTAAATTACTGCAGTGTGCACAACTGGAGATTACAGATACAGGCATACCACTGAAGGAACCATAAAGCAGGAGAACACATAAGTTTCCCCCTTGGAAAGAAAGATTTAACTCTTATCATTTATGAAAAGCCAGTGTAAAAGCCACTTTCCAGTCTCAATCTGTTATCTCTTCTTCTCCTTAGTTTGCATATCTACCTATTTGCTTCTTTCAAAAGTCATTTCTGTCTCCTTTGTGTCTAGGAAACAAAAAACATGAAGGGGAAATGGTTTACTGCCCATATAACAGAAACAGTTAAATTGTCTAAGTTCAAACTGCTGTTACATGCACAAAGTAATCAGAAAAAGAAATATTTAGGAAATTACACTCCTGCAGACGCAGAAAGCTTACAGTTTAGTCCCAAGATGAAGTCCACAACAGTGATAGAAACAGACAACCAAGCTTCCAGTAAGAAACACAAGTCTTGAGTGATACTCATCACAAATGTAGGTTACACAAAAGGATTTTTGATCAGAAGAATAATTATAAAAAATGAGAACTTCCCTTTAAATTCTATGGGCCAGCAGATCTGACCCTGTCTAGATATAGTGAGCTCTGTGTTGTTGGAATCTTAAATTTTTTAGCAACACAATTAGCTAGACTGAAATGTTGTAACAGGCCTTGAGTTTTCCTTCTAAAGCATCTGTATGCTATATCTGGGCCGACTCTGCTACACTCTGTCCAGTGATGGTGGATACCCATCACACAGTACACTTTTGTTATGAATAGTACTCTAGTGTTTTACTCAACAACACAGTACACATAAAAGGCCAGAGAACAGATTGGTGTTTCTCCCAGGAAATATTAGCTTCACACCTTCCTTCTTGCCAGGTGTTTTTATCTTTTTGTCAGTGAACATGATGAATGTATTTGGAGCTTAAAGTACTTTTCATTCATCTCTCCTTTTTTTGGGTTCTATAGTTACAGGCAGCAAGAAGTTGGGGAATTTTGTATATGGGGCAAAAAAATCCCAACAAGAACTAATTTTCGAAGGATTCACTTTTGTCAATGACTGTTGTAAATGCATGTCCTGCAAAAACATTACAGTTTATTATTATGTTATTCTCCATGGATTTGTAACTTAAATCTCAAGGCTTCTTTTCCACAATTTTTTTTTTTTTTTAGAAAGCAAATGAAATATTGTTTTGTTTTTCCCTTCTCAGAAAAGGACCATTTTGTTAGCTGTTTTAGGGTAAATTTCCAAAACAGTTCATGGTAGGTACATATACTGACCCATTCAACAAAGTTTAATATTAATTCATCAAGATGATATGCATAAGGCAGCAAAGTATGGAAACATACCTTGAGAGTTCTACCTTTCCCTTCCACTTTAAGCACCATTTTGGAAATGTAGCCCAGAATACTCTTTTAAAGGAAGGAGACATCATATTTCATGTTTCCCTCCATATTAAAAGAATCAGGTTCTAAAGCTTATCAAAAATAGCAAACAAATAACGATGCATGACTACCTTTGCCTGCCATAGGTTACTGTTCTACAAGAGCAGCATATCATCTTCCACCCTTAGTGAACACACTACAATTGACCATTCCCTGCATGATCAATTATCCTGTTACTGCATAAAAATGAAAGCAAATCCAAACTGTATTAGGGTTTCATGTATTTTTACAGATAGAAAAGCTGATATGACTTTCCCAGCTGAAATTATTGCCAATAGTTATACAGTATAATACTGTTGCCAATTGTTTACGACAGGTTTAGCCGTTGCATTGCACCTGCTTCTCAATGGATTTAGCTAAATGACCAGCCATAGATTAAGCTTTTGAATTCATTCCCTCAACTTGGTTAGGAAGGATTGGAAAAAATTCCAGGATTTTTATCTATCATAGTACCTCTTTAACATGGAAGCCTGTTATAAACAATTATAAAAATACAGGCTATGGACTATACTGGCATTCTCTTTGCTAGGTTTATGTTTATGTGTGTGGTAGGGAGGAGCTATGTACAAACTGAAGGCACTGAAGCATTTCCTGCATGCCTGATCATTTCCCACATCTCCTAATTCACTGCCACTCTCAAGTTCTCCCCAGAGAACTTTGTTGGAGTCATGAGACAACTACTTTAAAATCTATGGGTAGCAAATGTGAGTCTTGGAGCATTTTTAGCATTTGAGTGAGCACTTTTTCAGTGCTTCTGAAATAATATAATCCATGTTATGGATAGCTTACAGTTTCCAAAGTTCGTGTGTAAATTACTTTCAATAACACAAAGTTAGAAAGGAGATCGATAAGGTAAATCTTCCATTTCTGCAAT
This sequence comes from Ibycter americanus, assembly GCA_035590275.1. Taxonomy (NCBI): domain Eukaryota; kingdom Metazoa; phylum Chordata; class Aves; order Falconiformes; family Falconidae; genus Ibycter; species Ibycter americanus. The sequence goes on from JAVJGI010000040.1 coordinate 37,556,801, forward strand.
TATTCATTCTGAAAAAGCTTATCAAAAGAGAGAAGGGAGGAATTCCTGCAGAAATGTATAGCTAGGATCACCTCTTCAGCAAATGTCAGAAAAGGAAAAGGTTCAATGTCCAGCCCTGGAAGAGAAGGGCCAGCTTTGCTCTCAGACACACTACTGTTGGAGACAGTCCAACCAAACTAACGTTGAGAGCACCTGATGGTGGGTGTACCAAGGCCCAAGTTTTTTAATGGAAGCGTACATGGATACATTAACAGAACCACAAATAAAGCAGCATATCATGTTATGCAGCAGGTAGGCTTAGAGCTATTTCACAGTTTGTGCTTTGGGCTCTGCTTGCGCTGAAATCAACCTCCAGCTGATGCAGAGGATCCGTTTGCTTTTGCAGTAGTGTTTATCTACTTGCTTAAAGAATTCTTTCACATGATCTCTAGACAAGGGAGTTAATGCTTTAGTGGTGTTACACTGTATCTTCAGCTAAAATGCTTACTGCTGGTACATTCCTGCTTCATTTTTGCATAAACTGACATCATATACCAAAAGAGAAAGAAGGTCAATGTGCTTCTCAGAAATCAAGTGGTCATGAGACTTTACCTGCCACTACAGATATGCACATACATACACATGTACACACGTGCACACGCACACATACACACATACACACGCGCGCGCACGCAAAAGATAGGAGAAACGACTCAGCAATTGCAAGAGTCGCAATTTACCATGGAAGCTTCTACTTAATATTCCGCTTGATCTGCCAAGTTTATAGCCTGGCAAATCTGAATACAAATGTCGATGCAAATGAGGATTCATTATTCTTACATCGTCTTTGTGTTGAAGCTTAATGTAACTTGGTTCCTGTGGTTGCTCAGGGAATGTAGATTGCAAGACAGGAGGGGGAAAAAAAAACCCAACAAAAAAAAAGAGAAGCAAATAGGGAAAAGAAAAGTAACAGAAATGGAAATAAATGGAAAAAAAATATGTTAAGGTTTCAGACTAGCAAGACATCAAACTAATATATTACGTTCTCCCCCTATTTTCTCCTATAAGGTACATTTTCTTACCATTATCAGCAGAGAAAGAGTTAACTAACCAAGACCAGTCTCCACAGAATCAAAACATAACAATCCTCCTTTTACTGATTATACAATATTGTGCCCATTGTAAAGTTAGTGCCCCATTTATCTGAAAATTTCAACATTCTTTCATAATCATAGAGCTCATCGTCTGGTAGAACCTGTACATTTAGACCTGTAAGAAGATTATAAATGAATTTAAAACCACCCCACCAGTTCTGCTTCTTTCATTATAAATTACTGCTGAATAATTCAGAAAGACGTTAAGAAAACTACAGTACGATTAATAAACTACACAATGAAAATCACAATAGTTTAAATCATACATTTATTGTCCCATTTATAGCCCATCACAAGCAAGGGTTGAAAAGCACCAAATTAGAGAAAACATGAAATGCTGCAAAATTATAATTAGATCCTCAGTGCCACAGTACATTGTTCTGATGAATCTTTTGTACGGCTAGCTTATGCTTACATATAAATACCTTCTCAGTAAATAAAAATGTACTGTAGGCTTGACTTTTAGAGGAGCTGTAAAGCTTAGCATATGCGATGATCCCAAAGTCAATGCTGTAAGGCTTGCTTCTTCATCCATAAATAAAGCACATTTGCATCCATTCAGTCAAATTAGCTCCATATAAAAAGGTGGTTATAATTAGCTCCTCTTTCAGGTTCACGGTTAAAACTCAAGCATGCCTGCCGTCTTGATTAAATCCACCATCGTCTTCCAATAGCTAGTGCTAATTCTTCCAAGGAAATATTCAGTTGAGGTGTTATTTTATTCTGCACTGCTGTTAGTTGTCTAATTTACGCCAAGTCCCTGCAGTGCTTTCCTTAAGCCATCCTCTTTGTCTTGCCTTTGAAATTTACCAAATCTTACAAGAAATCAATACTTAATTGATTATTCACTTTTCTGCAGCTTCAAACAGCAAGCACGCATAAGATCCTGGAGTAGTCACCCGATTTCCAATGCAGGAGGTTGCTTGGTGGCAGGGATCTGCAAGTATCCAACAGCAGGCATTCCACGGAGCTGTGCAGTGGCGTACAGTGCCAGCATCCAATAAAGAAAACGAAGATACTCTAACGAAGCAGGAAAAGTTCCCATGTGAGACAGATCCATATCAATGCTTTAAATAAAAAACGGAGGCTCTGGCTTTCGGATAGAAGAGCACCATTCTCTTTGCAGCTATCCCTCTGTGTTTTGCTTACCCTTTTCTTCCCATGGCACTGAAGTGGAATATCCAAAGTGCCACCGAACTCAGAGAACTCCACGCCGGAACGGGGGTGAGGCTCGTGCTGTACCTCTGACATAGAATAAGGATGGCAAGCACGTAACATTACGAAATGTAGGACAAATTCAGGCGAGAGAGAGAGAGAGGGAGAGCAAGAGACAGATGGCGGATCTGGCTAGGAGCCAAAGCCAGTGAAATGAATTACATTGCTGAATAACTGTACACCATTGATTCTGCCACTTGTTGCTGCATGGCAAAAAAGGGCCCTGACGTTGGCAGGAATCTCCTTGAATGTCACGCATGCTGCAGACAACTTTTCACACGTAACTCACCGCACTGACAATGACACACTATGGCAGGGAACGTCGTGTGTGCGTGTGTGTGTCTCTGTGTGTGTGTGTGTGTGTGTCTGTGTGTTTGTGCGCACAGGGGAAAGTGCGTGCGTGTGCGCGAGGGAGAAGAAGGGAGGCAGCCGGCGTGCTGGTGGGGGGTGTGCGGGTCCGTGCCTGCGCGCGCCCTGTGTGTGCCTGTGCGCGCGCGCGCGCGTGTGTGTGTGTGCGGAGGGGAAAACAATCACTGCAATCCAGCCATTTTGTTTAATGAAGAATGGAAGGCTGGCATTCAGAGACGTGGTTATGTGCCGCATATTAATGTGTGCTCTGTAGACATCCTCCCCCTTTTTAAATGAGTGGCACAGGAGCGAAGCCCTCTATAGAGCAGCCACCGTGGGAGCAGGAGCTCGCAAGGTAACATATCATCGCTAAACCTACGGACGTGCCACCCGCTGCTCTGCAGAAGAACAAGTTGCTGTCTGACGAGGAGGAAAAGCTGGTCCCATGGTTACGATGTTTGGGTGTTTTCGCAAAGATAGCCAGAGTCGAAGCAGATTGTTCAATAAATGCTTCGCACCCAGGATGAAGGGAGACATTATGGGATGCCCAGGGGGCTTTGGAAATCAAATACAATGTTTGAGTAGCACAATTTGAGGTACATTATAAAAAAGCAATTTGAATTGCCAATGAGGCGACACATATCTGCATGCTAATTAGACCTGTGTCAAGCTTAGTCTGCCGGGTTGTGTTGATGGCTAGGAATGTGCTTGTAACTTGCTGAGAGATTGTTTCTGCATAAATTATCAGCTTTGTCCTACTGATCATTTTCTGCAAACAAACATGAAATGTAAGATCAAAAGGCAATTCTGAAATTAAAATTATTGATTGATAAAGCCTAGATTTCAGAATCTAATTAGAGGAGGCACAAACAAAAGCTGATATTATTACAGATTGTGCCTGAGCTAGCAGCCAGATTGTGCAAGGCTTGTAATTTATCTTTGTTTATGCAGCCAGGATATTAAAAATGTAATTAAAATGGTAAAATGATCTGATCAGAAATAGCCACCTAGTGGCAAGTATATTATTTTAAATGGATTATAAATGCATTGATCTGTGCAAATAAAAGGGTTTTTTCATGACAAACATAGCAGCTCGTTGAAACTTGCTGAGCAATTTGTCTTTTGCTAATAAGTTGTCTTTTGTGTTTTGTTCCATAGATAAGCAACATCATTTATAACCCTCATTTGCACACTAATAAACATTCTGTTATTACAGGTGGTGTTGGAAACATCTTTCATAAATTATGGCATATGAAAATGGAAGAAACATATAAACCCTTTTCTAGACATGCACTATATACGTTTTGTAAAATTAGAATATTCACCTGACAGCAGCAGGAGAAGTTGCTTATTAACTCACTCTATTGCTCTATTTAAGCCATGAAATGGTAAAAACACTATCAATATGTAATTCAGCTTCTTACCTATCTTGGTTACTTAAAAATGCTATACAAAGCACAGAGGGCCCAATTTACTAAGTCTGTGCAGGTTCAATTACTAAATTTCATGGTAATAAAGAGGCCTTTGTGATTTATACTTTATTTTTACCCTCATTTAGAACCTTTCTGGAGTTGCCAAGTGGATAAAGTATTTAAAGAACAGACTGTTTAGCTGCACACAATATAGAAATGAGTTTTGAAATTTCTCAGCCATCATGAGCTATGGACAGTGAAACTGCCAAAGGAAGCTTTGTCATATGTTAATGAAGCTAGACGACGAAAAAACAAACTACAAACAGTTTTTCAAGAAAATATAGTCAGAAGCTTGTAAGTTCATGTGCAGGGCTTAACTCATGTATTTCTTCTTATTTCAGATTTCCACATGAAACCACTATGGAAATACTCAATTCCTTTTTAAGAAATTCACAATTTAGGGTCCTGTCAGCAGCTCTGGGGTCTTTTGTTAGGTGCACTTAAAATGCCAGATTAAATATTAATATGTGGTTAGAGTTGTGCTATTTTGCAAGCCCTGAAACCCTATTAGTAAATCATGATCTGGTGACTGATGCAAGAAATTTCAAGGCACCAAGAGTGCAGATTGCCCATCAATCTGATGGATCACTAATTTTTAGTAAATCAGGCCCTTGGACTTTTAGCTGTAAGCAGATGTATGTTTCATTGTGACGGGGAAAGCAGTCCAACTATCAGAGCAATTTTCTGCACTGAATGTGTACCATAACAGGCAGAGTTGTTTTGCATAATCAGTAAGTTATTTGAATACAAGTGTTCATTTAACAGGCTGTGCATGAGTGATGCTCTTCTTGAAGAAAACACATTTTAAGCTAGAAGAGAAAGCTGCATTATTTTTATAGAATAGTACTAGGATTTAAAAACAGGTCCTCAGTGCGATAGAGCTCCAGCATGCCAAAGAAGAATGCCCAGGGAGAAGTAGTGTCACATCTTTCCAGCCCGCCCAAGGAGCCTCATCCTTTTAATAGGCTTCATCACCCACTGACCACAGGTCATATATGCAGAGTATTTATGTGGGGTGACAAATGATCAGGCAAAGGAAAAGGGAACCCAAAAGGGGTGGGAAACAATCTGGTTGAAAATACTGAAAATACTTTTAGATAATAAGCTACTGCTGTAGAGAAGGAAGATCCTCCCTGACATATGGCATGCTTTGATATGTGGCTGAGTTCCAGCCTTCCTAACCTCTTGAGAAAAAAACCCCAACAACCCCCAAAACCAAACCACACCCTCTTTATTGGCAATCTTTATTTCATACAGATGAATCTTGACTTCTGGTTCCTTATAATATGGATTTAAGCAGCTGATTTAGGTATTTACTAATTATGAAGTGTTTACTGTGTACAGATAATAGCATACTCTATATTGCCTTCCATTTTCTGTCTGTCCTTTTTGCTTTCCTAGCTCCTCTCTCTCACTTTTTAGCAGTCTGCTGACACTTGCATGGAAATCACCATTAGAAAGAGACCTCTCCACACTTCCTCTGCCAGTGCTGCTTGACCGACACTGAGAAGTACAGGTTTGAAAGGCTGATAAGTCTTGCATGTATCTGTTTCTCTCTCAGGTCACCCTCTTCAAAACACCTATACACACTACTTAAAAGAAATCCCACTAATCTTAATCTGAAATAATATGCAATTAATAAATTCAAGTTTTATTCTTTAGCAGAAGGCTACAGATATAAGCCTTTACAATCAATATATTGAAAGTACAACACGTGGTATACATTTAAAAAAAATAATTACAGCGTGCAATAATTCAAGGCTGACCCAAGCTGATGGACAGCCTAAGAAAGAGAGATGCGGTGGTGTTATTTTTACACCAGGTGGCCATTTTTTACCATTTTCAAATACTAAATCATTTCTTTTATTTAAAGAAAGTGATCCAAATCAATAGGCCTTCTGGTATTGACATTACGAAGTAATATGCAGCAACACCAACCATCCTGAAACATTCCAGCGGGCTTTTAATGTGAGTGAGAGTCTGCTGGGAGCAGCCTCCCTGGCCGAGGCACTTGGAGGGTGTTCTAATTTCCACTAAGCCCTGATCAATGGGAATTTATTACCACTTAGACAAATAGAAAGCCAGACCGTGTGCGCAAAACCAATACGGGCTTGGATATATGGTCCACATCAGAAAGAAACACAAATATTAAAAGTAAAGCAAAACAGTAAAACAATATGTGGATGTCTTTCTAGCCTTCCTTTTCCACAAAGCTAGTGCTTTGCTACTACATCCTGTGAAAATACAAATGCTGACGGAAGAAAGCTCACATGTATTTAATAGCGTTCCAGAGTAATGTACATATCATTGTTTCTGAACTGTAGCTCCTATTGTGCTCTGTGTCGTACTCATGTGTTTACCAAATGTCAGAAACCTCCTTTACAGGCTATTAATACTATTGTGGTCCCTCCAACATGCACACAAATACACCCACTCCTCTCACCACACACACTTTCTCAGTGTCCATCAATGTGTTGCAAAGTCTGCGTTTCATTACCATATCATATGGAGTATTGATTCCTGTTCCAAGCTAAATAATGTTGTTTTTTAAAAGATCTTTTACCCTTTAAGTGGGGTTTGCTAACTGAACCGCAGACTGGTAACAAAGACATATTATAGTATTTGATACCATATATACTTTGGCAAACACCAAACCCCGTAACTTAGGCAGAAATTTCAATGCTTAATTCAAGTTTTACAAACAGGAAAATTGTGCACAAGATCCAGTTACATACATTCCATGTTAAAAAGGGAAACATTCCTAATAGACCTTTCAACATAATAAGATTCAGGCCTTAGCAGTAAAGAAAATAATTACCAGTTTTATTAGGCTTCAACTAGTTTCCATACCAGATCTAAAAAGTCACCTTGCACCTATATAAAGAGGATTATTTATGTATTTATCTGTACATGTGTCCTCATCAGCCACTGTATACAATCATTTCGCGGCATTCAGATTCAGCACAAAAACATCAAGGCCTAAGTACAAATATTATTACTATAATGGGTTTTCATTTCTAGAGGTCATCAGGGGAAGGGATTAATTTTGCTTGCTTTATTGTACACACAGAACAGCACACAGGGTCATATTACAATGCCTCTATCTGGAAAATCACATTCAGTTGTAATGAGAAAGGCACTTCTTAAAACAATTTTACAATTTTGGGTGTACTAGCTGTATTTTATTTCGTTTCTATATTGCTTTCTTTTATGCACATTTATTTCAGATATCATTAATTGTTAGCGATATTTACAACGATGATTTCAGGTGTCTTTTTTGATCTTTGACAACTGTTTGCGTTTCCTTTTCAAGATTCTTTTTATCAGTCATAATATGGAAACATTTTGTATCTCTGGCTTGCTATAGACATTTTTTCAGAATTGTATGGAGAACTTAAAATCTGTTAACCATGACAAAAGTACTCCAAATATATTGCATTTCCTTACAGTTTCTGTATACTGTACATAAAATGGTCTCTGGTTAATAACTTACAGGCACAACTTTATTTTCCCCTTGCTTCTTCAGAGAGCCTCTCATTATGAGATATTATTTAAATGAGACAACCGCATTCTCATCTATGCTGCATGAAACTGATATTCTGCTACCCAAGTAACTTCATTCCTGCTCACGTCAGTTGACATTGTGAAGCAGGCTTTGTATAGCAGGGTCAGAGGCAGCAGAAAAGCAAACCCAAAAGATCATGTCATACAATGTCCAGATATATACATCTGTACACAATATCCGTTTAATGAGTATGAAATAAACAGTCACATTTTAGTCAGCAACAGATGATTTTTTAGTCCATTTTCAACCAGTTTCAAAGCTGTGTGAGTGAAAGTTCAACAGAACCAGGACTGGCTGCAGAATCCCAATAGGACAAGCTGAGATAAGAAAAAGAGAAAATAAGTTTTTAAATAAAATATGGAGAAAAGCGAGATGAAAAGCAAAACCAGAAATTGAATAGAACCATTGAACAAAGACACAAATACTGGAACTAAAATTAATAAAAAGAAAAAATTAATGCCTATAGCATTTCTTATATGCTATATTCACATTTTTCTTATCTTATCTTATCACTTATTTCTTATACTTGCACAAGGAAAACTCGTTCTTTTTTCTGTAGCTGATAAAACCTAGATTTTGCTCAAGTTAGAAAACTTGTTTTCCCCAGGTTTCCTCGATAGGGATAAAAGAAGCAGTTTAAACTACTGGTAAAAAAGATTGACCAACCTGAAGAAGTTCCCTGAATATTCCCAGTCTTAACATTAATACTCTTCTGACTTGTTTTGTCTTGGCAAAGGAGCTGAGAAGCAGCAGTGTCTGGAGACATTATGATTTCAGAGGCCAAGACTATCCATAAACCTTACAAAAGCACTGGAGAACTACACAGAGCAACAGCATTATAGGCAAGATAAAACACATGCTTCCTTTCCCTAATGCATGCTCTTTCTGGCTCTGCAGATTGGCAATAAACTCGTTCTCCCAGACACTGTCTTTTTGGAGCGCTGAAGACTATTCTTGGCACTTGAGGAATACATGTGCAAGCATGCTGGCCACTGAAATTATGAGCACAACTTAAGGAATGGTATGTCCTTTCCATTCCAGCAAGGATATCTCAGGGACTCTATTGACTCTCATGCATTGAGACTATTTCTCACTCCAGAAAAGATCCATTAAATATACAACATTTTTTTTGCCAGAATATAGCCAAAGAAAATTCTCATTGCCATGTGAGAGTACACATTGTGTTAAGAGGTACACAAACGTGTACCTCTGCAGTACCCGCCTTTGGTCATAACTATAGCTCATTCAGATCTTTCAGCCTACATATTTGTCTCCACCTCTGTAAGAAAATATTTAATAGAAGTACAGTTTGTTGTGGAGCAACATAGGTTTAAGACTATAAAGGCTTTGTATGTTCCTGTGCATAACATGCAGAGGAAGGAAAAGATGATAAATAATTCCATTCTGCATTCGTGTACAACAAAGTTAAAGGCTCAAATTGTGCTTAAACTTGCATAGATTAAATCCTGACATGAAAGTAAATTATATTAACCCATTGTAAAGAACTGCACTAACCCTCTCTTGCTTCTCCATCTAGACATATTTAACATCAAAGGAAGAAACAAATACTGATACACTAGAAATAATAAATGTAACTTTACTGCAGAATATGCATTTTCCTTTACTGAAATGTTTATGCACCATCACACAGATATGCACAGAGCATCCATATGACCCTTACCTTTCTTCTTCCTTAAAATGTTATTCTTTAAAATTCAAGACAAGTTTCTGAATAAATCAAAATCAAAAACATTTAAGGTGCTTGTTGAATCAGAAAAAAAATTATATATATATATAAAGAAGTGGAATTAGTCCAAAGATTTTTTCAAATATTTGTCTTACTGTTTTTCCAAGACAAGGGGATTGGATTCCTGTCTTCTGGGTACTCAAAAGAGCCACTTCAAATTTAAAAGGTCTGATCCCACTTGACTCTCTCTCTCTTTGAGTATAACAGCATCCTGGCACCTGTCCTCAGCCTCACACAGATCCCAGACACCATCGCACTAACTCACAGAACAGTCCTACGGGCTGGAGGCTACCGGTTTCGCAGTCACTGGTTATTTTCAGCCTGGACCTTACCCTCCCCACTCCAGACAGTTATTATTCTTGGATGGGTTAGTGGAATTGTGTCCTTTCTGATCTAGGAATCCCACACTTACTGGGACTTCAAGGGACATTCCCATGAAGAATTTTTTATTTTATGATCAAAACAGGAAATCCAAACAAAGCTCCTGACTAGTTCTATCCAAACACAGCCCCATGCAAGGAAGTCTATACAGTGCAAGGCTGTAAGAATACACAAAAAGTCAACCATCCCCAACCCCCACCCCCCCTTCCCAAACTTACTTGTTTAGACTTCATTGTGGATGCTCAGGAGGAGACACCAAGGCCAAGTGACACAGGTCCCACACCCATACTACTAAACTCTTGCCCTCCAGAACATGGTGGCTGCACTCAAAGAGTCTGTTTGAGATTTTCTCTGGCTCACATTAACTCCTGAACTACATCCAGGAATTAGTCAGCTGAAGGCTAGCTGGCACAGGCCAAAATCATGCTGGGGAACACACTAACATTTTAACAGTAGAAAAGTAGTATTCCAGAGCTCAGGAATGTTCCTAGGCTCTGTTTAGTTTTAAGCTATACATTTAACCTTTAAGTCTTTCCAATAATGAGAGTGAGCTTTGGACTAGGTCCTTAGAGGGCCAGTGACATTTGAAGGATGGGAGAGGGATACAATCAATTTAAATATGCATTTGCAAATTTACAAAATATTATAAACATGTAAGGTAGTGCATCTATCTTCATCAGACTCTAAAGCTGTAAATACCAGATGTCATTTATAGATTAAATGATTTTCCTAAATCTAATTTTATATTAATACAAACCATTTGTCAATTCAACATGAAGGTTTCTATTTTAAACATTCAAAAGTCATGGAATGCAAATGTTAGGGTTATCCCAGTGATTCACTGCACAAAACATAAATTAAGGTATAAATTGAACAGAAAAATTAGTTTGCCTGAGAGGTGTTGAAACAGATCTGTAACTGACCTGCTCATGGCATTTTCACCTCTACTTCCTCTTTTGGGGAAAATCCTTTCAAAACCCCACGGCTCAAGTAGCCTCCTGCACATACAAACATTTAACTGACAGTAAACAAAAATTCAGCATGTGCAAGAGGCCTTTGACATGTGAGTTTATAAAGAAAAAAATAATTCATCTGCACTTTAAGATGGACTTTTTCTGTTCCTCGTTACTGTCAGTAGTGATAGTTTCCAAATCATGGAATGGTTAAACACTCTGTACCTTTATCTTCATTATCATTCAAAGACTGATCCTTTCAGAAGATATTCCAAGTAACTGGCAAAGTTAACCAGATTGTCAACAAGTATTTAAAGAAATTAAAGGAAACCATATAATGCTTAGATAAAAGGGAAGTTTTTAAATGTAGCAAACACATGGCTGATTCCTTTTTCACCATGCTACAGAAGGATAAGGCATCACAGAAGGTAATAGTATCAAAACAAATTTGAAAAGTTATATATGATGCTACTGTTTTCAAATTAGAAACTTTATAATGTCATTAAATCTTTGATAAGATCTGCAGATGAGAAAATGTAATTGTTTAAGACCAGAATTTACCAACCTATATTTCTCAGTATCCCTAATTTTGAGCTCCCAAAGGAATTGTCAATAGAGCTGGCAATTAAAAAGAAGTAACTCAGTTCAAAGTGACCCTTGCCATGTTCAGTCTGCGTATTTGGATCTTGATGAAGGCAACTGAACTGACAGGCACAAGGCAATGAAGGCCACCTCCCTTTCTGCCCCTGAGGCCGTTGTGGACAGTCAGCTCCATGGAGTTAAGTGTTCTATTTCTCTCTATTCTATTTTAAAGCAATTAAATGCAAGAACTCTGCTCATCACCAGGACCTTCCTTCACCAGTCATCATCAACACTTCAAGGACTCACCCTTCCCTTAAAAATGACTCCTGACTTTGGAACCAGCTTAGACTCATTTTTTTTTTTTCCATTTTTAACACAAAGGATTTATTTACTTATGTGTGAGTACAGGACAGATACATGCTAAAAGCAATGCTGGCAACACTCTCCCTAGATAGGATTCAGCTATATTAGCATACAGTGACAGAAAGAGTTCCTCTAGCATAGCAGCTCCTCCGTTTCAATAAGCTGTTCTAGTAAAAGGAATCTATTATTTTCTGGATTTTGCTAGCATAGTTATGGCAGGAGAATGAACACAATACAAGTAAAGGTAAAGTAGAAAACACAGGACAGAAAGCAGAACAAACAACAGAGTGACCCTGATAAACACCCATGACAGAGACCGAGATAAGCCTTGACTGCAACAGACTTTGTAACTTGATGTTACGAACAAAGTGTGCATTTCTTAGTTTCATGGGTACATGGAAACATATTTTCAACATTTATAATGACGTTACCTGATGACAGGTATCAAAGTCTGTCACTGACATTTGTAGCTAGAACTCTTTTGTTTGTTCTCATCGAAGCTGCAGTTTGATGAGATGATTGTGTGTACTTACTGATAAATGGGATGAGAACTCAGGACTTCAATATTTTTCAAAACAAATGTATATTGCTTCCTTTTTAGTATTAACATATTCCAACATTTGGAGTACTTACACAGGGCTCAGATGTCAGTAATGCATGCATTCAAGAGTTTGGGTATTCTGTTGATTTTTTAAAATATGAAGCCAAGCATAACCAGGTTTTCATGACATTTATGCTGTGGGATCTCTCCAGAGGTAAGAAAATGTAAAAATCCACAAACCTAAAACCTGAAACATAAAAGCAAGAGACAGCAGAGGCATCTAAATATTTCTGCCTTAAAGAAGGCATGTCTTGTCTCACATACCCTCATATATGATCTATTCACTATGTATCAAAACTATTTGATTTTTTAAATGTCTATATTAAAATATAAAGGAATAAAACTTGTAAATACAACAGAAGATGCCAATATGAAATGAAGGTCTAAATAACCACCAGCTTTAAAAAGTTATAGAAATACCTTTATATTTTCATTCATAAGAAAATATCGGAACAGGAGATAATAAAATCTCATTAATGTACAATGCTTCGTATTGCATCTCAAATGACTTTCACAGCAAGAAACTTGCCTTACCCATATCTAAGCATCTGTGGTACTACTAAGCAGAAGGAAGTATAAAATCAAATCATTCCTACTACATCATTACATAATTTATTCTCAGTTATACCTTGAGAATGATTTTAAATATTCAATTAAACTGCTTTTGAATTTTGACAAAGATTATTTCAGTTCTTATCACCTTTGGATGCCTGTTCAAAATGCTTACTGCTAAGGCATTAAATGTACCCTTCCATATTGTCACATTGACTGTAGGGTAAATGAGTTTATGATGATTTCTCCCTCCAAGGCTTGGAATATTAAATTAAAATCTAAAAGAAACAACAACATTGTTTTCATATAACCAGGGGCCTCTCCAAACATAAAATACATTTGCATAGTTCCAGACTCACTGAGGAGGAAGTAAGTTGACTTATTCACATAAAAGCTGCAGTGATGTGTTCTTATATTCTGTCAAGCTACAAATCTGAAAATTTGCCTAAAGGCAAATTGGATTTTATCTATGCATAACATTAATATAAAACAAATCTGCATAGCTTTTTATTGATATTACAGTCTGCTTTTCTTACTTCTAAATTTAAACAACCTTTCATCTGACAGCACATTGCAGATTTTTTGTTTCTTTCTTCATCTATTGCTTAAGTACAATATATTCAGTGGAGTTCTTACCTTTTAAAATGATACCTCCTTCCAATTAGCAGCATTTCAACACAAAATTGCTCAAGAGTAGCTAGACTGCGTTGGTCCAACCCTTAAGTCATGACTTAAATATGTATTTCAGTGGAGGGTTTTCTTTTTTTTGCTTGAGTAAGGACTGCAGAAGTGTTTGGGGTTTGTTTGAAAATTAATAGCTAGCAGTTTTCTTGTTCATTAGAAAAAAGCTTTCTTTTTAAAGTTTCCTCCATAAATTTATCTGAATCCTTCCCTGCCATGGCCAATGAATTAAAACCATGTTGTAACATTGCATCATCTATATAGTTGTAAAATAGATTTAATACAATCAGGAATAAATCATTGACAAATAAATTCAATAAACATGGTCTGAAGGCTCAGTCTTGGTGGACATCACAGTCCATTTCAGCCAAGCCAGATTCCTTGCCCTGTACAACAAATTTGTGCTCTTCTTCTTAAACAGTCATGAATCTGAGTTAAGTGACTTATCCTCAAGAGCATCATAGTCTTATCTCCTCTAATCAGCATTCTAGAGTCAATCAAATCAAATACTTCTGTGAAAATTACAAAATACAGTGCCAGTACTTTGATTTTATCCGATGCCTGGTCACTGGCAATATTACTGTTACAATGCCAGATGCCAAAAAGTATTCTTGGCACAGTCAGGAAGAAATGAAATTCACAGATCTAAAGAATTGGGTTGAAAATCTGCCAATTAGAGGGACAGAAAGAGAAAAAACCAAGATGCTTTTATTCTCTTACCTACTGATAACTAACTAAAATTAACTGAAATTACTGAAAATGAACTCACACATGGCCTCCTGGGAGTTGATTGTAACATCAGGCATCACCCAGAGTAAGGTGAAATTCTTCGCATTGACCCTTGCTTTGGCATAGCTAAAAACGAGTTCACTCTTTCTCTTTCAGAAAGTGTTTCAACATTCTGGACTGGCTGCCCTGAAGGAGAAAGAACATCAATTCTCTTAACAGCTACCATATTTTTTGCCATGACTCTAGTACAAAAGGGGTGAAGGCAATGCTTTTATCTTTCCTTTTGGCTGAAATCACAATCTGATGTCTTGACTTGGCCAAGCTGGGAAGAAAGGAAGGTAAAAATATTTTATTCCACACTGTAGGGAGCAGGCAGACTTTAGCTATGACTAAGAGATTTCCAAGTAACTTTTCATAGCATTTTTCATTTTTCATTAAGTTGCAGTTTGGATTTTTTATTGCACATTAAACTACCTCACCTAGAAAATAATCACTTAAAAATGATCCTTAGTTCGGGGGATTATGTGTGCAATAGTTCAACTACAGCTAAAGTGGTCATAGCATCAACAATTCCTAAAGTTGGAAAGTCTGACAAAAAACTTAGATTCTATAGTACCCAAAAGAGGTTAAAAAAAATGACATTTATGGGTTACATAAGTAAATGTCAGTAATTTTATTTTGGAAAGAAGTATAATGGAGAATCTACCTGCGTTAAAATCCCTGTCACTGAGAATGGAGGTTAATTTTGTCCCTTTACAGTATTTCAGTGATGCACTTCTAAAATTTATTTTGTTTGATATTTGGATAGGTTTTTTAAATCCCCTATCCTGAAATTAATCAACTTCATTTTTATCTAAAAAAAAAAAAAAAAAGGCATTTTTTGTTTATTCGTTTTTAAAAGAAACGACGACTGTGGCAAAATGTCTGAAAATGTCGTCAAAGTTTACCTGAAAGCAGAACGTTCCCCTTCGGCTGTCTGAAAGGTCCTGGAAATCTATACATTATTTCTAAAGGATCCACAAAAGAGTAACTAAGAAAATAGGCGTTAGAAAATAAGCTGTGACCCTCACATGTGACTGAAAAATACAGTACAAAATTTCCAGATCTATTTCACTATGATTGGAGGGTAGAAGCCAGGCGGGATATCTTAATGCCTTAAAATGGCAGTAGACATGCATTTGGGCAAACATATTTTGCCCATCTTGACAAAAGACTCAAAATTCACTATAGAAGAGTTCACAGCTTCACGTATTTAGAGGGTTGCTGTTTGAAGAAAGACAGACAGCAAATAAAAAGAATGCCAAAATGTTTACTCTTAATTTACTTTTTCCTAGTGTCTCATTTTGCATCCTTTATCAAGCACACCTGACATTCTATCATGAAGTATGAAGCTCTTCTCATTGACTGTAGATGGAGGTTAAGCACCTTGTTCAGTATTTTGAATTCCTCTCCTAGAACAGGGCATGTAACTTCATTCTAGCTTTTCTGCTAAGCACAATAATACTTAGGGGTTCTTTAGCTAGTCTTCAGTGATAGAGCATGGCTGGGGTGTGGGAGCACCTCCTAGCTCCTAGTCTGGATGATCTCTGTTCCATGCTGTTTTAGGATGAGATGTGGGAACCCAGCACTGCAACTTTTCTCCTTCTCTCTGGTTTTTATGGGAAGGAAAATGAGGAGATTACGCTGGATGGAAAATAATGTAAGTTCCCCAGTCTGAACACCAGAAGCCAAGACAAATTTTGGTCCTTGAAATTTTAAATTCCTCATTCTGTTTATGTAATATACACCTGTACAACTGAAAACAAAGGCTAAATAATAGGATTGTCATGTATGAATGTGTTTGATTTGTTATATTAATTATCTAATTAAAAACATTCAGAATCAATATTTAATGCTCTAAGCTTAACACGTTTACATTATTTCAGGAATCTGATCTTTAAAAAGCAAACTGAAGAGGTATTTAACATATATTGACAAACAGTGACCTGGGAAATGGCCATATCTGCCTGTGAGTCTATCAGATTTCAAGGGCCTGCAGTAGAAAGTCATGGCAACTTTCTACAGACCGGTTTGTGCTGTAAAATCCGTATTCACTTAACTGAACAAGACCGAAAATACATCAGTGAACCCCCTAATACATTGCTATGTGTGAGTGAATTTAAACCAAACTTAAATAAAGTTAGGAATTTATCTGACTAATGATGAAAATGGAAGTTCATAATCTATGTTAACATCTGATTTTCTTTAGATGTGTGTCTTGAAAAGAAAGTATAATGCTTACTCTCCAACAGTGTGAACTTTTGGACTACAGCTTCTTCGCCAACACCTGCTAGTTTGGGAAAGGGTAGTCTTGGATCCAGACTCAAATTTAGGGTTTTGCCATGACACTGAAATACAGTAGTCCACAGTCACTGTTCCTATGTTTTATATCTCTAAGTCCACTCAACTAAAATACACATTTTACCACAACAGCAAAAGGAAATATTTGGAGTTGACTGTATGCAGTACCAAATATTACTATTATTTTTATAAAGTATACTTTCAACCAGATACCATCCTCAGATATGAATCTGCAGCTGAAAATGCCTTATGAGAAAGCACAAACTGGATTTTTAAGGTTACAGAGTAACGCATTCCACATATCTGAGGCTCAGATACAGCTGGTGTTGTTTTTTTTCAAAAAACTTTGGATAATAATCACCAGTGCAATATTTAGTCCGTAAAGATCTGTTAAAAATTTACCAGGCTATGATATTCATTATCATAGCCTTTCAAGAGAAAGCTCAAATGTTAAAATGTAGCTAGATGCATACCGGCAATATATCACTCTGTTCTAGTAAACACATATATTTTATTTTATTTTTTAGATTAGTTTCATCTTGAAAATTACGAATCGGATTAGGAGGTTTGATATGATTGGAAAACAGATTGACAGTCTACTTAGCATTTTTATTAGTCGTGTAGATTATCTATAGGCTATAGACGACCTCAGTCAACTTAACATTCTTTAGGCAGTCAGACACAAGGCAACATCAGCCAATCATAAAAACATGTACTTGATTATTAGGTCTCAAGATGTGTCAAATCAATACACTGTATCACCTTCAAGGCTAGATATAAGAAAGCGTCTGCATCTTTTGTAACTTGGGAGGCTGAAGGAAAAATGCTAAAATAATAAAAAACAACCACAGTTTGCATAAGTCCTGTTTAATACAGGTACCTATATTATTGTCATTTCAGGTTTTTGATATAATTATCACAATTTTTACTCTTAGAATTCCTTTGAAACCCAAAGAAATATAGGTATTAAATACAAGCTTTAAAAGGATCAGATTGTTTCTACCATCTTTTTGACACTACTATGTATGTATCCAACATTAAGTGGTCTCTTCTGCTTCTGATTTCAACAAGAAATAACTTAATATAACCAACACACAGTAAAAATATCAAAGGACTGTTTGTTATCATGCTTAACTGATGCCATCACACTTTTTTTAAGGGAAAAATATGTAACGGAGAGACTGTGGTTATGCTGTACTTGTGCTTGCACTATTTAAGTGCAGTAACCACGTCAGTAACAACACAGAAAGGGAACAATTCTTCAGAACTGTTCCTTTTCTGCAATTCCTTGGTTTCTGGGTATTAATCCACAGCTGGCCTTTACCATTACTTGGCTGTCAACTTCACCCTATTGTCTGCTGACCTTACTATCACATTTCCCTTATGTAGGAAAACAGGGAACCAAGACTCTCAATTCTTTCTCTAATTAGCTCAGGCAAAGTGGAGAAAGTGTAAAGTGTCATTAACTTCTGTGGATCTGGACCCATGCTTAAGGAAGTTACTCAGAGGTAGAATCTATTTACTGTTCTGAAGCAGCATAGTTCAAAATACAGTTCCTCCACCGGCTGGATATATTAAGCCTATCTCTTACAGTTACCAAGACAGAGTAAGGGGACACCAATCCTTCTTTAAGATTACCTTACAGGATAACTTAATCTTTACATGCTTTGGCAGTATCTACAGACTGGATCTCAAATGTTTCACCACAAAGAGTGCTTCCACATGACCGTGGTATATTCCCCATGGATGAACTGCAACCTTGAAGCTGCAATAAAGACAAAACAAGACACATCTGTCCCATACTCATGATCATAACATAAAAGACTACTCTATCACACCATTAATAACTATGAATTTAGATTCAGGTGGCTTGTCAGATGTTTCAGTTATTTTCATGTAGATTTTTCCATTTAACTTATCAGGACACGGTTTTCTGAGTTTGTTAACATTTTTCATTTCTAAAATTAAAATTGATTTGGAGAATAAAATTGTGAACAGTACATTCAGAAAAGTGGTAGACTCCTTTATCACAACACTAAGCATGCACAAGAAGTTGTTCTGATAAAATGACTTGAATGAGAAAATATCTGCCTGATATATCTACATATATTTATATTGATTCATCAGACAGATATTTTCCTCCTGAAATGAGGGACCAAACCAAAGTCACCTGGAAGTATAGTTTAAATAAGCATTACTTATAAAGACAGGAAATGGCAAAATGCAATAATATTTCATTCTCTGACACAGGCTAGAAACTGGCCATACCTTTTCTTCAAAATAACTTTACTGAGGACTTGAAAGAATATTTTGAAAATGTTTTTTCTTGTCAAAACACAGCTTTAGTCAATCTTCTCCCTTCCTAGTGGATTCTGAACAGTGGAAGGAAGAATTCTTAATATTCAGAAACATTTTTAATACTTGTGCACCAAAGACCTTTAGAGACTGAAGTTCCAGCATGCTTAATATCCCAGCCAGGCATTTTTGGAATTTGTTTGCTTTATGGAATGTTACCTGAATTACAGGACATGAGTAAAGATTTTTCTGCTTAAGTCATTCGGTTACCCCCTTTGTAATAATGCTGGAACTGAGGTGGCTTCGTACATAATGTATCACACTTCGAAAACCCTATGCAAGTCAACTTTAATGTTTTTCTTCTCATTTGATATATAGATTCTCAAACTAAGATATCATAACCGTTAGTCCTAACAGAATTAACTGTTATTCTTTTATTATTATTTTTATATAAAAATATATTTATATAAAATAATATTTTATTATTAACTGCTATTCTGAATAGAAATACCTGTTACAGTGTAGTATGGTGTTTGAGAACTTTTTTCCTCCTCCTGTTTAATTAGGTCCCGTAACTCCTAATTAACACTTCCGAAAGCTTTAGTTTGTCTAAGGTAATAAGCCCTAGAATTTCAAGGGTAATAGGTGTTATGCTAATTGAATGGATAGTTACAAATGAGTTGCTAAGGGATTAGCCCAAGAAAAGCTAAATGCATTTAGAAAGTTTTTGTTATAGCTTTCTATACAGAAATATCCAAAGAATCTTAACTGACTAGAAACTGAAAATCAAGCAAAAACAAACTCCTTTACAACTGACTCTTACTAATGTGTCTCTCCATCCTTCCTTCTCACTGATTTTCCTGGAAAAACAAACATGTATGCCATAATTAACTAGATATACAAACATGAGGTTTAACTTCTGTACCCTTTAGTGAATCTTTTTGACTGATTTACTTTGGCTAAGGCTAAAAAAAAGTCAGATATGAGGCTTTAGAACTTTATTTTCCCTGCTGAGTACAGATTTCTGCTGACCAATCAGCCTGTTCTTTGTTATGTCTTAAGAAAATTTCTCTTCACTCTCTGCTACCAGGAAGTATGTGTACATATATATATGTATGAAAGAGGTTGTTCTTCCAGAGGCATCCTGACGAGCGAGCTGCCATGTTGAACTGGGCAGTTCATTGGAAATGTCCCAGCATACCTTTCAAATGTCCTACAGAAATGCACTGAAGTACATGACATAGAAAGAATTGCCTAGTGCACAGATCTAAGGGTCTCCATACCCCTGGAAACACCTTACTGTACTGAAGATCATTCTGGTTATTTAGTTACTGGTAAATTTGCTAAAATGAATCCCTGGGTCATCACATGATCATATATAATATTTCATCATTTTTTTAACTTACTTGTCCTTAAGGTCTCATGATTAATGTTCTGTTGGATATCTGAATTAGTGCCCTGGATTCAAGCTTCTTTATGTGCCACTTTATGAAAGATATTATATGAATGACCTCATTAGAAATCTAATAGGACCTAAATTCCACATCACTTTGCACTGTCACTTTTGGTTTTCTCCTCTGTCAGACTTCTTCATGATACCTCACAGTCATTGATTTTGCATTTGAATATAAGCATGTTGCATTAATATACTATTGCAAACTGCTTTAGTGTACTTGGAAGTGAACACGTTACTCTTGGTGATCTATGTAACAGCTTGTACTGCCCTTATCCCATTCCCCCTTCTTCCTGGTACTGTTAATAACAAAATCAATTAGTCAAGGACAGAGGTTAGTTTGGCCTGACTGTTTTTTTGTGAGACAACTTGTTTTCTCTGGTTTCTTCTTCCAGCAATTCAGTTTCTGGTCACTGACCCCAGTTTATTTATTTATTTTTAGTAAGGAGGCCACAATAAGCCTTCCTTGCAGGCTAAGCAACCTCAACTGAGCCTTTCTTCATTGGACTGGTGTTCCACCACTCAGATCTTTTTCTGTGGCTCTCTTCTGGACTTGCTATAACAGACCAATGCCTTTTTTGTGCTAGAGGTCTTGGAGCTGCATGGGTTTCACAGGAGTGGAGTAGAGGTGGAGAATCACCTCCCTCAACCTACTGGCCGCTCTTCTTTTTATGCAGCCCAGGATATTATTGGCTTTTCGTCTAACTTTATCCCCAAGTCCTATTCTGCAGGGCTGCCCTCAATCCGTTCATCCCTCAGTCCCTATTGATACTTCTGTTTGTCCCAAGCCAGGTATGAGACCTTGCACTTACTCGGCTTTGTTGAACTTCATGAGGTTCACTTGGGCCCATTTCTCGAGCCTGTGAAGGTCCCTCCCCTCAAACATGTCAAATGCACCACTCAGTTTGGTGTCATTCACAAACTCAGACATCTGAAGGTAATGGTACTGTTGGATTTACATTGAAGAAGAATCTCCTCTTGAATATACGGTATGACCTGAGATGAATACTGTTGGGAAGAAATTAACTGTTTTCTCACTGTGTCCTTCTCATTCACAGTTTGTCCCGTAAGCCCCTGAGAGTCCCGAAGACCCACAAATTTTCACACATGCCTCCTGTTTCTTTCATACTTAAATAACACAGTATTTGTTTTTTTAGTCTCTGGATGTATAACTTTTTTGTCTTCTCGGCTCTCTCATTCTGTTTTAAATGTTTGTCTGACACAATTTATGATTCTTTCTACCAGATTCACAAAGATAGGATTTCCAGCCTGCCTCAAGTAATCTTGCAAATTTTGCCATTTACAAATACTGACTTTTATCTTACATTTTCTTCTGAAGTAAGTTATACTCTCCATAATTCTGTTATAACACAGTCAACGTATGTCTATTTTGAGTAAAAATTTAATTTTGCCTGTGTTTGATATTAGGGTCATTTTGACTAGTTACGTTATTAAAAGAAACAACAAAAACCCAAAGAAAAATTCTTCCCTTAATTTGATGTCACAGTACTTGCTTTTGGTTTATCTTATTCCTGCAATTTTGAAATAATTTATATTGTGGTCACTTCTGCTTAGTGGCCCCAATGTTATCAAACAATTCCTGTATATTATCACTTCTAATTTACTTCTCCTGTGTGCTTTTAGAATTCATAACCCTAGAAAGAAATGGTTTAAAGGATCACACATCTTTAAACCTGGCTTGTTGGGGCATGATACTGGTTTAAGTGAATCAGACTATTATCACTTATTAATTACCAGAAATAGTGATTCATAGTAATAGCAAATTAGTAACATCTTTGAGCTGCTTTATTGCTAGAGCATTCAATATTTTCCTAATTATAAAGGCAGTAATGAAATGAACTAACCTCTAAACACATAGATTTTCATCGCTGGAAATCCCTTCACTGACACCTTTCCTCGGCTTAGATTTTATGCCATATTTTGGTAAGAAGACTCTCTTTCCTTCTTTTGGTTTCTGTCAACTACATGGCATAATTTGTTTTTTTGCTACCATGATGTTCCAGTGATCGCTGTAGTTCATAGTTGTTATTATGTATGTTACCTTCCATTGCTTGGTTCATTTCCCACTGTACCACATTTCAACTCACCTTTTTATTTTATAATTTATTTATTACCTTTACTGAATATTGCAGCACTACAAAACTAGCCAGCTACAACAAGACCTTCCCACACAAGCCTCCAAAAGTTCATCTACTGTCCGTGCTGTTTCTTCACCCTCTTTCAGGCCAGTCCACCCTGCTTCTTGCCTCTGCTGCATCCAGGTTCCTGGCTTCTCCTCCAGCCAGCCTCTCCTCATCCAGGCCCCCTTCTCTCTGCTTCTCCCAGGGCCTCTCCTACATCCCTGGGCTCTTCTTCATCCAGTCTCCTCTCCCTCTCTTCACCCAGTGCTCTCTTCTACCAGGGCTACTTCTCTTCCAGCCTCCTCAGTGCTATTTAGCTGCTTAGCAGGAGCAAGCCACAGCTGTACATTATCCACATCAGCCAACCCACCGCCCCAGAAGCAAGCCCACAACTATATATTATCAATGTTGATTAACCCTCTACAACTGAAAGCAATAAGTAAAGCCTCCACCCCCTATCTTTGAAGTATTCTGCCCGGTTCTGAGTTGGAACCCACACTTTACACTCATGCAGTTGGGAATACCTCCTTAATTTTATTAAAAAAGCTCTGGCCTCTTCAGCCTTGATCATAAATATTACACCTGCATCAATCTCTAACAGTGTCTGCCTCTGGCAGAAGGGAATACTTTAGAATGTCTTCCTATTACTTTGCATACTTTTAAACTCATTTTTATGGTTTTCCTGACAAAGGCAAACTTTTATTAGTTGAAGCTATTATTTCAGCATGGATGATGATATGCTTATAGGGAGATAGATTTATAATCTGCAAAAAATAACAGTGTCATTGCTATTCTATAATAAACATAAGGAATGCTAAACTGGATTAAAGAGTTTCTTCCAATTAAAAAGAAATTTAGCATCCATTGCTTTATGGCTAGGCTTTTAAGGTATTCTGTGATCCAAGTATTATGGATGGAAAACAAAATGCTTTTTAAAGTAGTGTTCAATATAAGATCCCTTTATTACTGAGGTTTAACATTTGAAATTCAGTTTTTGGGTGATAGAAATGGATGCTGTAGAAGCCAAATTGCTTCAAATGGATTTCAGATAGGCAGAGGCCAAAATCCTCCATGAGTTGCTACAGACATGGAAAAGTTTTTTTAAGCAGCTGTTTTGTTTATAGCTCTCAGACACTTTATTGTGTTGTTGGTTTTTTTTTTTTTTGATGTACAATAATTGCTGAGCATATTTATCATTCAGTGTGGGAAAATAAGCAAGCACAGACTGTGATATAGGAAGAAGGATATACAGTAATCTAAGGATTCCTACGTATTGTCTCAACTTCACAGTGAACTGAATGGACACTGCATAAGCAAGAAACATTGTTTGAAAGTCCTATTAATATTTTAGAAGTCTTAAGAATTAATGAACTCTCTTATGGTGAGTGTCATCTTCCTTTCTTTTGCAGTATTGATACATATAGCCACTGTGCTGAGGGTTTTGCTGGGAGTATTTATATGTTGAGAAGGGACTTTTCAAAATGTAAAAAAACCCTCAGAAAACCTCTCCCTTTTGCTTGTTCCTTTCTCATATTCTTTTTTTTAAGAGGATTGAAAAATGCCTAAATAGCCTCTTAATTAAATTGATTAAGCTTTTTTTTTTTAAACAATTTTATTCACAACCTTACATCAGCAAATCTTATTAAATAGTAAGATTTTGAAAGTTCAAATTATTATTGATAATTTTTTTTTTTTAATGTTAGGTACTGTGAGTAACACTGTTACTATTTAAGCATATACATTTTTATTAACACATGCTGGGGCAGTCCTACTTGGTTTCAAAATACTGTGGAGGTTTTTTGCTCCACCACTGTTAAAAGAAACTTGAACTCAGTTTTATTCTATGTGGAAAATGTATATCCCTTGACATTTAACTTAAGACATAGCCAGTAAGTTCACATTCATGTGACAGAACAGTTCAAATTGATGAAAACAATGTATTCCTTGTGTCATTGTAAATTTCATAAAAATCTAAACATAATAAACAAGAAATGGGGAGGTGTGTCCCTGCAAGCTCTAACAAAGATTTGCTGTTCTGTTTTTCACGATTGTTTTTTCTTCAGTTAATTAATGTAATTCTAATATTTTTACTGTATAAGTTGTTATTAGTGTTTTAAGTAGTGGTTGTAAAAAAACCCAAAACCAAATGAACAATGTTTCAGAAGCAAATGAACCATGGGTATTTCAGTCTGATATATTTATAACACCTATGTTATGCCAATATGCCTTGTAAATTAGAAAATATCAGTAAACACATGCGAAAAGGCAAATTGATGCTCATTTGAAGCACTTAATACATAGAAGCAACTTAATTTTGAGGTATATTATGCAACTATGACTTAACTTAGGCAACAGCAGCTATGGGCATTCTGTCTTTGATGATCAGGCCACATGAAACCACAAAACAACAGACAGAACAACAAGTTATACATGAAAAATGAAAAGCAACAGCAGGAATAATTCAACATGAAACTAGAGATTTTAATAAAGAAAAGATCATCCCATTTTTTACAGTAAGCACTATTTAAAAATTCCACCTGTAGGCCAAATCAGTCTCCTACTATCCTGTTAGATTTGACACTTGAACATTACTTTAAGATTTTGCTTAGAACAAAAGAATAAAAGCCATGTTAATCAACTCTTCTTTTTAATCAGTGCAAGATGCACTTCATGAACAATTTATGGCTCTCGACAAAGACATGGGACTTCTTTCAGATTTGTGAAAAACAAAAGAAAAAGGAATCCTAAAAGAGAACACCATCACTATGGATAGAAAACAGGCAGAATATGGTAGGATATGAGCAGGCATAATTGCATGCTTTGATATTTATGATGAAAGACCTGAGCTGAAAGAAAAATGACAAAAATGCTATCTTAGCCTTTTATGAAACAAAGAAAACCTGAAGGTCGTGCAATAGTAATTTTCATCATTTCTTCCAAAGCCTTGGCAAGCTTTGAAAATTCATATGTAATAGCAGCTAGCTTTTCTAAGTGAAAGTGCTTTGAAATCATCTTGGGATATACAGTATATAAAAGAAACCTTCATTTTTCAACTACAACAAAAGCAAAATTATATTTCAGAACATTAAGCTGACTATTTTAAATTATGTTGTCTTAGTTCTAGAAAAATCTTTCATTACATTGTACAATTAATTTTCTTTACTCAGAATGTTCTGCTGTATGTATTACTTTCAAAAGAAATTCTGTAAATTAGGAAAAAAGCTCTTAAGAATTACAATTTATTCACTAAAATACAGCAAAACATGTCTGGCAAAATCCAACAAACACAAGAAACGCAAGCTAAGAATATAGAATACAAAACGATGTTTACTGTGAGGTTTCTACAGCTGCATAGCATGCTGAATTTCATTTCAGTCCAAATTCCTCTATGTACAAAGTAAATAGTTAAATTTAAAAATACTTACAATCTCAGTGCTAAAGTCACGTACATTATCTTTAAAGTAGAGGCATATTCTACATAATAATATTAATTTCTCATCTTCTGAATGGATGCGATATATTTTACCAATAAATCATTCTCTCTGAGCTTCTGCATTTATTTGGATTATCGGGCTTTTTTTCTGTTTGTCCCTGAAATAGAGTTTGAACATTTTTTAAGCTGTAATTTGACCTCAGTGCCTGCTTCCTCCAGTTGAGACTGAATCCCCAGCAGCAGGAGAAAATATGAAAAAGTAACCATCTCAGGCAGAACCACACCCCCACTCCACTCCCAATAGTTGGAAACTATTCCAAACTTCAGACAAAAAGTAGTATCTCAATGGAAAAGCAAAAGGAAAGCTATCCAAAGTTCTGATTTTCCTCCAGTATTACCCATTCTGCATCAATTTTCTCTGCCCCCCACCCCCCCCCCCCCCTTTTTTTTTCTCAGTGGTGTTTTAGGAAGTTTACTTTTTAAGGACATCGAAAGGCACAAAAATATATAACCCAATAATATATATAATATATAATAACCCAAACAAATTAAGCATCCTGCTGCCTTTCCTGATAAAGTCAGAAGAAAATATGTTAGTTCAAATAAATTATTTTTTTAGAGGTGAAAAAAGCATAGAAGCCTTTATCTTGTCTGGTTTGGAAAGACTATTTATGTGTTCTCCTCTAGACTATCATTACTTGCACATGTGGGCAATGCAGTCCTACACTGTGTAGTATCCAAAAGCTTCTTTACTTTTCCAGTATTTCCTGGCCATAGGAATGAATAGTTTAGTTTTAAGACATTCACTTTTATACTTTTTTCCTTTGATTTAATTTAGCCTTTCAGAACTGAGAGGTCGTATATTAGAAGTTACCAGTTCTACTTAGTCAGGCACAAACCCACACTGTGCTTGGCTGGGTACAAGGGCACAATTGGATGTGCAAAAGTGCAGCTTGGATCCTTGGGCTAAAGCACCAAGAAATAATGTTTGCTAGTGAAGAGTGGAGGGAATGCTGCAAAACTGTCATTTAAAAATAGGGCCTATGATTGTGTTCTGTGGGGTTTAAGGTTCAGAGAGGTAAAAGAATTAGTTAGGTTCAACACCTAAAGGCAGTGAGACTGAGATCCAAATTCTTGGAAATTCTACATTTAGATACTAGAAGTAGGGTCAGAAACAAGGAACTATTTTTTGATTGATTTTAGAACTCATACTTTAGGCATATAAAGCCAAAAAATGAGGAGCCTAACTGTACTTCAAGGAGAAAAAAAAAACCCCAAACATAAAAATATCCAATGCTCTTTGAATACAATAGATATAGAGTCTGACAGTATTAGAAAGTTGAGACACATCTCTGCACCCTGAGATAGCAAAAGATGCTTAAATATCAGTTCAGAAGCACAGGTGGCTGAGACTTGCTCTTTTAAGTTTGAAGGTGCCATGTTTTGATTCTCAGCATCTATGGGAGAATTGTAGGTTTTGACCACCTTCTGGAAGACAAAGGTTTCTTGGCAGCTGTCGAGGTGTGACTTCTGCCATTATCTTGTTTACCTTTTGTTGTCACTCTGCTCAAAATAGGAAGGAACAGCTGCCCTTAAGAATCAGCCTGCCTCCTTTGTCTCTGCATTCTCAGAGTTTTCTATCACTTTAGATTTTTCAGAGGAAGTCATATCGTTACGATTATGCAACCTTTAACACTTCAGGAAGTATTATTTCTTCAAAAAACAGCACCGAGAGGTTGTTAAAAAGCTTATCTTAGAAATGCATCGTGAGGAATTGAAAGAATTTGTTATTCTTGTAATTGTTAATGAATACTGCTATTAGTGTTATTGTTACCATTTATAGTGGTAGTTGTGTTGATTTCTGCATCAGTGGTACCTAGGGTTTACAAGATAACGTTCTGTTGTATTAGAAACTGTGCAAATATACCAGTATTCTGAAGAGCTTATCAGTGAAATACAAGGCTACTAACAAGTGGCTACAATAAATGGACTGGAGGAGCACAGGGGAGTGAATAGACGTCATTTAGATATCTCTCCCGATATTTGAATGTCTCTCTCCTGAGCTGTCCTCTGGAGGCAGCTATTTCTCATCATTGGTTACATTACATCACAGAAGTTTACGCTATGTCGCTCCTAACCACTGCCATTATAGCAGAATAAAATCTTACAGAGGGATGTAAGGATGTAATGTTTCTGTTAACATAGCACTTTACTGCTTGAATATGTTCTCTGAATATATTCAATACTTGTAAGAGTTACGTAAACTTCTGTGTTCTTGCGTCTGTTAATATGGATTCCATGGCACAAGATGTTTCTGATAAAAAAAGCTATTTTTTTCCCCCAGCTTTTAGTGGATGAAACTGGCCTTGTCCTTGCTCTGTTGTTCTTTTTGCTCTGCTAGGGAAAAACTGCTAAGAACTTCTTGGGACACAGTGGTTATAAGCATCTCCTGTGCAAGCTCACTGCAGTTCCCAGCTGTGATGTCCATCTCCTACTGCTGTGCAGAAGCTGGGGGGGCCACTGTGGAGGGTCTGGTCTGGCAATCACCCTCTAACCTTCCCTTGGAGTTTACTGCAGTCCATGGTTAACAATAAGGCACAGACTGAATGCAATGCACTTAGGTATTCCGCATTCTCCAGCTTCCTTCCATTGAAACTGTGCTGAACCATCCCTTCCCCCCTCCAAATATTTTTAAGTTCAGGAGATTAGAATGTCTAGAGTATTGTTTCTTTTCACACACAAAAAACCAAAACAAACCCAACACAAAAAAAACCACAAACCCAAACAAAAAAAAAAAACCCAACCAAAACTCTCGTAACTGTTTTCTCAAAAATGACCCAAACTGAATTGGACTGAAGATAGGTCCACTGCGTCATTGGCTCAGAGTGACACTAATCTTTCTTTTACCAAGTTTTAAAAATTGTATAGGTATTAAACACTCAAATAGGATCTTCTGGAATCTTCCAAAATCCAAAGGCGCTGCACTTTTGGAAGATAAACTTAAGGGGTCAAGCTGTCTACATTTTCAGCTGTCTAAATACTTTAAATGATCTAGCAGTAATTCCCTAAAGAAAATATCCCTTGTCCCTTGACACAGATAGTCTGTCCAGGCAGCTACTCAGGATGAGCCCAAAGCTCTGCTGATTTTCAGTCACCTCCATTTCATTTTTCCTAAAAATCGTGGACAGAAAAACATTCTGCTACAAGATGTCATGGAGTGGTGGTGGTGATTGTTTTTTTTTTTTTAAAAAAAGCAATTTGTCATTTTCACTGAGTGTGCACTTCCCTTTGCACTTGTCTAATGAGTCAGGTAATGTAACTGTATCTATGCTATTTGATGGTATTATTTCAGCCAGCTTTATCTGCAAATAGCTGCAGGAGTGCTGAAAACTAAATGTAAAATAACTCTTGGAATACAACAAGGTTGTTTGGTCAAGGTTTTGGTCAAAATTATATATAGATACAGTGAGCTTAAATTTATAAACCTAGCTTAAAATGCTGAGAGATTCTTCAAAACAACTGATGGAGTCCAGAAATTACACAGGGATAAACTGGAGCTAAATTTCCAGCTGTGGTGCTGAGCTAAGCAGGACACAATATCTCACTGCTAGCAGAGCTAAACAGGACACAATACCTGATTGCTGGGAGAAGAACTGTGTATGTAGGTGGGATAGGCAGTATTAGCCTACTGCAGGAATTCAGAATACTTAAGACTTTTACCTGTATGTCAAATTTTCTTGAGATTGGTCAAAGACTTCAAAAGTTATCAGCATGATGGACAATTACACTGGCAATTTAATCACAGTAATTTTGTGTTAGATTAAAAAATGGGGATCAATCTTCATAAAGCTTAATGGGACCAATACACAGTGGTATAAAATACTAGTGATTTTTTTCAAAATCACCTTTCTCAGAACTTGGGTTTCATTAGGAAAATATAGCCTCAAAATGTGAGCTGAATGTAAGTGATAAAAGAATCTGGGAAGATTTTGGAAGAAGAGCTCTGGGTGGTGTAAAGTGTCACATTTTGCTCTTTGGAAAGGGGACACTGTTATCTGAGACCACGGGATAAATCATTACCACAGGTAAAGAGAACTGGAGAGAAAAAGAAAGAGATGCAAGAGAGACTTGACTTCACCTGAACACTGGCAAATCTTGGACACAAAAGAGGAGTGAGAAAATGTTCTACCATTTTTCAAAGACTTGCATCTAACAAGTCACTCTAAACAAATAATTGTGTACAGGAACTACTCTTCCTCCACTTTGGTTGTTTCTGTCGGGGTTGAACTACAAGCTAATAGACAGTTCAGCTACTCTAGGTTTCTGGAGAACCCTATGGGTGACAGAAAGTCTGCAGAATAGCTGTCTTATAGTGTAGAAGATGCTGGTAGTAAAATTATCATTTAGTGTTTATCTTAAATAAGTTTAGGATTACTCACCTGAGATTACCTTAGCCACTCTTTATATTCAATGAAAAGAAATAAGCATTTCCAAAGGGCAGTTCAGTTCACCTAAGACTCAGGCATTGTAAAGGTGTTTATCTCCCTCCCTTGACTACTGCTGTGCTTAGAGTGACTAAGGTACTAATTTAGTAACCACAGTTAGGTGAATACAATAGGTCTTAATATCCTATTTAAAATATTTCTCCCCCTAAATGCCTTGATACAACTGCTACTATTGGTGAAATAAAAACTTAGGTGATTTACTTTGAGTGTGTCTGTGTTAATCTTACATAGGCATCCAAAGAAAAGGACATACTTATTTTGTTACTTATCTGAGAAAACTTGAGTCCTGAATTAAATATTTCAAAAATGGATGATTAAGTTAAATATTTGACTTCGTTTAGAGCTTCTTTCAAACACTACACAGCTATTACACAATTATGATGCCACAGGTTCTAAAGAGAGACCAAATAACTCCTCATAATTTTCAAATCAGAGACTATTCACAAGGTGCGGGTGGGAAGAGGAAGCCTGTGGAGAGAGCTATGAAGGAGAAATCCAACATAAGTTTTAAAGGAAGAACTTCTCTGTTTTACAAAGAGAGAACAAATAATTCAAAAAGGTTGATAGGTACAGTATAATTATAATAAGGACCCATCTTTCTGTATTAATCAGTTTTTTGGTCAAAAAGCCCAACAACACCAGAACAAAGCAAAATCAAAATAAAAACCACCAGACATCCTTTTCAGTATTAAAAAAAAAAAAAAAAAAGGAAAAAAAAGTAGCACTGTTGAGAATTCTTGGTTGTTTACAAACTCAACATTCAAATGTTTTCATCAAAAGCTTATTTCAGGCAGCAAATGAAGTAATCTTTTTGGAACGTAATAGGATTTTATTCTCATGAGATTCCCCCACAGAGAGGTGGCCACTTCCTTAAATCAGTCAGTCAGGTATGATGATACCTCAAATCCCAACTGCTTGAAGCAAATAAATAATAAATGAAGATGGTATTTGAGTCTGAAAAATCATCCACAAGGTCAAGATCCTTCCTTTTGGTGAACTCTGTAAGATGTGTATTGTGGAAGCAGAAGCTAAAGGTTAGGAGCTTGACCATGCACTGCACTTCGGCTTGTAAGCTCAAAAGTGGCTACTAACCATGAACCAAACACATCATTGAAGGCTAGGGTTTTTGTGTTTGGCGTTTTTTTTCCTTCATTCCTTACAGTCTAAGGTTTGCTTTCACTCCAGGGAGTAGAGAGTCAGAAAATGCAGGAAAGAAAAGTTAGCATTCTTTCTGAGCACAAACCTGCTGCTAAGCTGGTATTTTGTATTGATTTTTCCTGAAGCCTGTAATCTTGAAAGCTTGTAACAGAGGATGAGGTAAATATCATTTTATTTGCTCAAATAGGTTTAGATTAGATTGAGATGAAAAACTAGAGACAGGCCAAATTAGGACTGAAAGCAGCAATTACAGATTATTGTTTCCAGCAGTAACTAGAATAGGTTATTTCACTGATAAAAAGACTTGCTGAAAGAAAGAATAGGTGATTTTCCTTAGAGCCTTAAAATAATATCAAAAATAGAATAGACCAGGGAAATATAAACAGAAATTCATAACAAATTTGTTATGTTGTATGTTAAAAAAGTCAGGCTACCTGTAGAGTTAATTAGCATGTGAATTATTGAACTTGCTTAAAACGCACAGCTTAACAATGTATCCTCAGAATACATACTTCTGAATATATACAATACGGGTGCTTAGCAAACTAGTAATATACTTTTCATTGTGTACATTTTTTCTCATCTTGTTGAAAAACAAAGCACACTATTCAGCCTGAAGGATAATAATAAAAATCAGCTCTTAAAAGTAATTCCTTCGATAAAACAGTTTCTGAGGGAGAAAAAAAAAATGTGTACAAAAGCGTTCAAATGATACTGACAATAAGGCATGGAATTTAAAAGGCTTAACCATGTCTTATCTTAGAGTCTGTTTTATTTCTTCATCTTCTGAGCACTTCAAACATATGAGCTGTTATTCCATCTTTAGATCAGTAACTTTGAATTGTTCTACCTGTCATTCTGCAGTGACTAGCACAGCTAGATGTCATACAATGATTGTTTGCACTTTCATTCTTTCACATTAAATGGCAATCATCCGGTCCTTTTGATTTGTTTCTTTTATTTAGCCCTGAAGTTTTTACACTAGAATCTCATTAAAGCTGAACTAGTGTTCTCCTGTCAAAAAACTAATGGAAAAAAGTTTAAAAGAGAAATGTTTCACCTATATTGTCACTTACCAGTAGAGTTGCATTTATCAAGATTTGAAGAGTTTACTTCCTTAGTTTACGTTCTTTTGGCCTTGTTCACCTCTCTCGGCTTTTTTCCCCTCTATTGTACAAAATTAGGATGATATGTTCTAATAAACCAGACACCTAACTAAAATAATAAAAAAAAAACCAACAAATTTTATCTCCTGGAAACATTTTCTCTTTTCATAGGACAGGTATTTCCTGTTAGTCAAGGACATTGTCAGAGAAATTTCCTATGCAAAGGACTAAGCACTTCATTGAACAAACATTGTTTACAGAGGTATAACGCTATGTCTGAGTTACAGGAACAAACAAATTAAACAAATCTTCTGTTGCTGATATTTCCAGGAGTATATGATAATATTTGTCATTCATGGAGCCAGTTAAGTCCCACCCTTGAAAATCACTCTACAATCTTTTTCCCCTCCAGCAACATTTAGTTTTTGATCCAGGTAAGGCCACTAATTACAGCATCTAACAAAATTGATTACTGAGCTCTTTATAAGAGTTCTCAAATTACAGAGAAGTTATTTATGCAGAAGTATGGCTTGCACTATCAGGGAAAGAAAAATCATACAAGACCCACTTAATCTATAGTATGAAGGACAATGAAAAATATATCCATTCAATGAGAATCTTCTTTTATCTTATGCTGCTGCACTGACAGATAAGAGAAATATATCATGTGGATTCTGATCCCTCTATGAGTTCCAGAAAATAAGATAAGGGTCTGCAAAATGCTGGCAAATTAATCCCAGTGAAATTACTAACCATTTTGTCTAAAGATCCGGTAGTCAGAAGGGATAACTTAGAGGTCACCTTTACTATTAACGCTAAGGGTTTTCTAGCTGGTATTGTGGCATACATTGTACATCTAAATGCCTGATCTAAAAATGAAACCCTCAGCATTTCTGAATATGCTCCATAGATTTAACTGAAACGATGCAAGGTTTTTTCCTCCCATGTAAAACGTGATGTTTTAAGCCCTCTGTCTCCCATTTGCCTGTGCATAAATGATGACCTCTTCTTTAGAAACTTAAATGATGTGCAAGCTGCTAGATGTCAAAGGATGTCTGTGGCTTGAACACAAAGATATGATAGTACTTATTAATAAAAAATATGAAATTACTCTGACATGTAATTGTTACAGAAAATGCCTATTAAAGAAATGCATATATAAGAAATAATGACCAAAAGGGAGGGCATTTCTCAGCACTTAATGACTAGATAGAAAAGTTAATGGCTGCAGGTGAAGTCAAGGTCGCATAACTCAGCCTGTCATTAATAGCTTGGCAACGCCCAGCCAGGAGGTCATCACTGCTATTATGAGCTATAGGAATATAAAAATATAAAGAAAAAAAGAATTACCTTTTTGTGTTTTGAAAAGTTAGAACTAAAACTGTAGGTTGCCATGGATATGTTGTTCTGTTTACTAGAGTTATGTCCTCTTAGCAGTTAAAGGCCGGGGTTGCAATTCAGCATGGTGCTAGCCAAAACAATTAAAGCACACAGCCCAGAAAGCAAACCTCAGCATACTGCAAGATCAGGGATCAGGCTTATAATAAGTGGAAAAGTATTCCCTCAGGTTTATTTTCAGCAATGAGTATTTCTGAGGCAATAATTTTAAAGTAAATCCTGCCTCTTAATAAATTTGTTTCCTAATTGTCCCCGTTTCAATTATTATTTGGTTTGTAATTATATCTTTACAGCTTAAAAAAAAAAAAGAAAAAGATAATATATCACTAAATCCATATTTAGTCTTGAACTTCTACCGTATTTTCACCTTTATTTTCCGTATTGATTTTCACAATAATTTATTTATTCAGTCTTAATATTTTTAATTAATAAAAATATATCTTAGAGACTTACTCCTGCTCTGAATCCTGCTGAAATCAGGAGTCAGATTATCTTTTGGACTGAGTTCTAAAGGTTAAAAATTATATAAAAATATCCCTTCCTCATTTTTTTTAATTGTACTCTTTGTATTAGTTGCTTCTTACCTGCTCTTAAGTTCTAAAAGAAGATAAATAGCATTATCCAACTTCGTTCGTTATCATTCATTATGTGTATGTCTCAATCATGTCCTCCCTTTGTCATACATAATGGCCTACATACTATCAAAAAAAGAATAGAAGTACAGAAAAAGACATGTAAAATGCTCCCTCAGTTTTCTAGACCTTATAGATTAAAACCTGCTATAGGTCCAACTCAGTATGTTTAAAATGCTACCCTATATTTTAGGCCAGTTTAACAATGCAATATAACCTTCACCGAATATGAAATTATAACATCTAATTAATCTCTTCATACAGACTACTGAAATATAGTTTCAAAAAGTCTAAGAAAATTTTAAAATACTGAAAAACAGTGATTCTCATTTTCATAGAATTCATGTGCATAACTCTGCTATTATACAGCTACACGATGTAGTTTTATTTGTCAGAATGGTTTTGAGTCTACTTGACCTGAATGTCTTTTGCAGTTGCCGATAGTGTAATAAACAGAAAGATGCATACCAGGAAATATTCCAAGGATAAGCACGAAAATAATGAAAATGAGGTTGATGAGTGTTACTCTAAGTATCTCACAAATTTGTCACTCTGTAGTGGCACACTATCTCCATTACACATATTAAAACATGCTTATTCAAAATCAGTTTTCTCTACATTTAGGTAAGACCAGATATAACACGATTACACAAGAATGAGATAGATAGCACTCTGCAATCACAACACTGTGTCTGAAACTGAGACCAGAGGTGGATACTTGAGAACTGAATGTATTTATACAGAAAAATCAATGATAAGATTCTCATTGATCCTAGTGTGACTTGGATCAAATTACTTCCTTTTATTGAGTACCACAATCATGATTTAGAAAACCCAAACCCAAACATATGTATTTGTATAGACGCAGACACACACACAGGTATTATGTAAAAACTATTTGAAAGAGAACCAAAGACACTGAGAAAACGTCTGTTAATATTTCTGAACTCTATATGTTCAGACACTCAGACAACTTTTGGATTACATCTGAAGGTGAATATTACCCACAACAAATCCCGTTTGCCATCCAAACTGTTGTTCATTAATATACATAGTTCAATGAATTTTTTGAACCTCTACTTACATATCCAATAGAGAAATGCTTGCTACCACTCTCATGTCCTTCCTTCCCAAGAAAGGTTTCCAAGACAAATAAGCCTTCCAGCACAGCCTCATAATTTACATGTCCAGATATCCTCAGAAGAAAACTGGAAATAAAGACAGCCTCAGAAGGAAAACCCCCAGCATTAGCCTTCTTGTTTTTTAAAACCTTACAGGTAGCACATTGTCTATCTCCAAAATCTCTGTCTCCATGGCAGAAGTGTACATCTCATAAGTATTCCTAAGATCAAAATCAGCAGCACTAAGTATTCACTTGAAAACCAAATGGCATATTGTAACCTAATAGGTTCCGGACCCTACAACTATGCCTACAGAGACGACGTTCTTTGTTAAAAAAACCCAACAAAAAAAACCACATATCACCAAGACCAGTTTAATATTATGAACACAGATACAACTCCAAGTAAAGGCTTGTGCTAGACTAAAGATGGATTTTAACTTGGTTCAGAAAACATTGATCTTAGTGCATAACCAAACACAGTGATAATTTCCTCAGTCTGTATTTTTCACAAGTAGATCAGGATAACACTATGGAAATTCTTGAATATAGGATGAGCTGATAAATCTGTATATTGAACTGACATTTGAAAATATAGTTGCTCAGAATTAAACAGAAATATGACTAATATCTCAAAATTAGAAAAAAATGAGAAAGACACAGAAATTTGAAAGCATCCAGAACACTGAGATTATATTAATTTTGAAGAGTTTCATTATCATGTGGTTGGGATTGATATTTATAATGTGTTTGTGCAACACATTGTCAGGAAAACTGTCCTGTGAAAAAGCCTGGTTCACTTGGGACTATTCACCTGAATCAGTGAAAAGGAGTTTGTGCCAGTTTTTTTTTAGTATCCTTTTGTAGTAAATAGATATCAATCCTCCAAACAATATGTGAAGTAATTTAAAAATGGTAAGGCACATCATGATGTGACAGTGAGGTAATTAGAGCCCTGAACTAGAAGGGCTCCGCCTTCTTGCAAATGAAGGTTCCAGGGGATTTCCAAACTCTAGGGCTGTGTTATTAAAAACAGAAAAGAAATAAAAAAGCAAAAAATCAAACCAAATGTTCTCTGTAGCTGAAAGAGAGAAAACTTGAATCTTCTTGGTGACAGAGTAAATAAAAGTTCTTAAGCTGACTTGCTTATCTTGTCCTTGCAGGTTGGGACCTTTTTTCTAGTCTGGTTTTCTGGTTCAGCTTTCATTAGCGTCCAGCATTTCTTAATTTTACAGTCTCAATCTCTAGAAAAAGCTCCCACTTTCCAGACCACTATTTGAAATTTTCTTTCTAG
The DNA here is from genome assembly GCA_035590275.1 of Ibycter americanus. Classification (NCBI taxonomy): domain Eukaryota; kingdom Metazoa; phylum Chordata; class Aves; order Falconiformes; family Falconidae; genus Ibycter; species Ibycter americanus. Next base: position 37,593,998 of record JAVJGI010000040.1, read on the forward strand.
TTCTTATGATAACTTGCAGTGTTCTTAAAGCTACAGCCTCTGGACTCCTGTGATTAATCACATGTATCAGCTTTCTTCAAAAAAAGAAAAAGCACCTTTTACAAAATTGCTGTTTCCTCTCCTCTCCTTTCCTTCTGGATTGCAAATTCTGGCAGCTCCTGGACATAAACAGTCTTGATGCATACTAAGTTCAGCACAGTACTGTTCCTCATAAATATACCTCCTCATATGCCCATTTCTGTATACATCAAACCATTGAAGTAGGGCTTCTCACAGTGGAAATTATGTCAGAATCAAAGCACGTGAAGCACTATTTTTTATCTCTATTATAAAGGAGAAGTTATATGTTTCACCTGCAAAGACAATGTAAAGGTTTTGAAATATTTGATATTTATTTGATGAGTTATTATACTTGAAAAGGGACATTTTTACTGGTAGATTATGTATATTTGGCTGAATTATTTTTTTAATTTAGAGACTCATAGAATCATTTAGGTTGGAAAGGACCTTTATGGAGGGAGATAAAATGAAGAAGGTGAAATAAAATGTTGTGGAAGGTTGTTCCTCAGGTACACATTTCATGAAACAAATTCTCTTATTTCTTACATTGCTCTTAACAGGTCGTTGCTAGGATTTGCATCTTCTCTCTCAGCTGACCTCTTTCAAGATATCCTGGCATTTGCTGCATTTCTGGAAGAATAGCTTTGTGAAATCAGAAGTCTGTGTGATCAGACAAAGCTTTCCAGCCATGCAGTTCTGTTGTTCTAATCCACACCTACTGACATGCCAACTTACCTTGATATGACTTCTGTATGAGAATTTAATCAGTCAGAAAGAAGCAGAAAGAAAAGACTTAGAACCTAAATTATATTTAACAGTCAGGCAAATGGAAAAATTGCAAAACAGACTAACACATTGTCTGTGTTGTATTAGAATAAGTAAATGAGTTAGCAATTGCTTTCAGGGCACCTAGAAACATTTCTTAAGCCAGTCTTCTCAATTTCTTAGTAAGTTTATATATTATCAGAGAAAAAAATAGAAAATACATTTTGTTTTTAATTAATGGCATCTCTTTCCCCTAATAAAAGAAGGAAAGAACGAAAACCACCTGTACAGTGTCTATTGAATTTTACAAAGCAGAGAAGCAAGATTAAATCTGTACAGCAGATCTAAAGAAAAAGGAATAAATAACCTGGGGTAAGACCTCTGGAGACCAATTTAAATGGAAACTGAAAAGCAAAGGGTTCAATTGGCCTCCTATACATAAACATATCTTTGGATTTATTATAATTACTTTTAAAGCCAGAGAGGATCCCAAACTGATTTATGAACAGTGTAATAGCCGAGATTGAAATATCAGGATGGGTTATAAAAAGAAGAATATCATCCACATACAGTATTCATTTATGTTCCTGCTTGTGTGCATCAGTAATGATACAGTAAGTTTACGACATTTCTAAAAGCCTCAGGAAGTGTTTTGAAAGCTAATGTGGAGAAAGAGGAAAAGATGGACAACGAAGCATAAGTACAAAACTCAGGAAAAAAGATTCAAAAAGACTACGGATATTTGTGTTTTTTTCTTCAGGAATATTGAAGTTCATACTCAAATCTCCAAATAGATGTCTCTGCAGTTCAGTTTCACCAACACCCAGAAAGTGTAGCCTTTTTATTCATATCAAATACTATCATCGCATCTAGGGAGACTGCAAGGGCATTATTCTTAACCTTGTCTGACCAATGCATTAGATTACTCTCATAAAATCTCAGAAATACTGGACCTTTATGTAACAGCCTCCTTAAAAGCTGCTTCTATCTTAAGGCAAGCTGAGTTTGAATAATCCTGTTTACAATGCATTTCCAATTGCCTATTTTTATTTCAAGTCTAGTAAAAATGTGATTTAGTTTCTTTTTTTTTTTCCTCTTTTTTTGTTACATTGTAAAACATAATGACCCTTGTAAAAATGCGTTAGAGGTGCTTCTAAAAGAATTCACTCATCTGCATGTACATCAAGTCTCAATTAATTTTCTAGGAAATCTATCTCCTTGTTATAAGGTTGCATTTTATTTGTAAAAATTTGGGAAGCAGGGGGGATGACACGAGAACATTATCTTTTTTTTTTTCTTCTTCTTCTTTTTCCCCTAGTTCATTTAACTGCTTCTTTGTAACTTTCATACCTCCACTATATGAGTATCCTTGTCTGGTGAGATTGGTCTTAATCTTGGGCAGATGGGGAGGGAAAAAGAAGGGTAAAGAGGAACATATGTGACCGTGTGTGTACGAGAAAAACCACTGCAAAATTTCAAATGAGTATGGACCATTCAAATGGATTTTCATCACCTGCAGCTGGTATTGAAGTAAATGGGAGATCTGGGAGCTGCTAGGGAAAAAAAAAAATTTAAACTGTAAACCGACTAAAACGCAAGTCCTAACATGTTTCACGTTAAATGACAATCTTCATAATTACTCATAGAAATATTCTAATATTTAATTAAAATAATTGCTTATCCAGGAACCGGTGGTCTCTACTTTAGCCCTGTGGACTGTGCAAATATTTCCTCTATCATTCTCCATATTTGAGGCAAGAATGCACACTACATTTTTCTGAGAAAAAATAAAACAGGTTAAAAAGCAATAATCATCCATCTTTAAAGTAGAGATGGCTGAGCTTCAGAAGTTAGTTTTGTAGCTGCTTGTATAAAAATATCAAACAAAATATATCCCAGTTCTCAGTTTTTCTCTTATACATTGTTTTCATCTGCAGATAACACAAATGCTATTCTGGAAGCAGTGATTTAGTGAATTAGACATTCTGCTATGTTAGTAAATCTAATTTAAATCCACTAAATACAGAGCCTCTGAAGGTATCAAAAACAATTAAGAAAGTTACCTCTTTCTAATTTTCATAGAAAGAGTGATAAAGTCTCACTGAATTTGTCTCTCCATATAATGGGTCACTAAAGGGAATTCTGAAATGCCTGGGTTTCAGTTATTTATAGTAGAACTCTAAAGTTCTGCGGTTTTGTACAATTACATGATGACAATTTAAAGGGACTGGTGCCCTTTCTTATTTTTTGATGTATAAAAAAGCTGTCCAATTCAAAATATACAATTACAGATCATTTGCCAATTCTATCAAATCATGGAAGCCTTCAGAGGGTTAATAAAATTCCCCTTCAGTGTTTGCTTTGGGAAGATTCCCTGCTTTTCATCTACCTGGGAAGTCAGGGTCTTATTCTCAATTAAATAAATAGGAAGTTGAATTTCTAGACTTACTTGGTCTCTTATGTACCAGGGAAAGGGTATATCCTTCTCTCTGCATTGACTCCAGTGGTCACCATTGCTTTCCCTTTCCTTGCTTCTTAGCAAGGCAGCTGGGTCTTATGATTTCCCTTATAAAAGGGGTTTCCAGATAGCAAGTCCTTTATCTCACTACTCACAAATCCAAGTGCTAATCATATGCTGTGAGTCCCTTCCCTGGGATATACCTCATAATCTTTACAAGACATTGCACCCCTATATAGAGTGGGTTTTGCCCAGTTTCTGCCCTGTGCTGATTTCCAGATCCTAGGTCATAAAAATAAGAGGAACTATAATTTACTAGGTTTATTGCTCTAGAACTTACTCCCTTGCTGAGGACAAAGACAGACTTGAACTATAAGCTACCAAAGGGCAAAATGAAGATATGGTCTCTTGAAAAGCTGGCACAATTTAAGCCTACAGTGGTGTGATACAGACATTGGATACCTTTCTGTGTGTAGACTGATATCCTTATTTATTGGAAAGAAAAAGCATTTAGAATGTCCCGACTGGGGACATCAACTTTTTCTAACACCTGCTGACACTCAGTAGAATTTGTCTCTGGATGAAAGAACATTGTATGCATTTTGGTTAACATGTTCTTATCCTTTCCTATAACTAAATAAGCAAATTAACTCTCAAAAGGTGTGGGTTTTTTTACAGTACGATGTTCATTAAAAGATAGCTCGTGATTATTGCAGTAGGCAGCAGGTAAAAGGGGGGTTGAGTGAAGGGTGAGTGCAAGTTTTGCTGAGCAGTAAAAGAGTAAAGATGGAAGTATGTGTCCCTCACATAGCAGGGCTTGAATATAATCATACTCTTACTTTCACATTGGGAAAACAGCCTTTGTTACAATACCGAATTCAGAAGATAGGAAAGGGCAACTAACAGGTCAGTCTGCAATTTCTGTATCTTTTGTATTGTTGAGTATGTAACATTCCAGTCGGAAAATTATAACTAAGGAGCATTTGTCTTCAGCCTTTCTGTAAGTGTACAGACCTAGAGAGACATGCACTAAGCAGTGACATTTCTCTTCATTATGTAACCACATTTTAAAATGCATTTGAGCTTGAATGAGATGAACCTTTGCTGAACTATGTACCTGTATGTAGGTAGAACAATTCTGAGCTGCTTACTCCAAGGACAGCAGTTTGTTTAGTAAAACTGTTATCTGCTATTGATAACTACACTCCATCTCCTACTTTATCACTTTTATCATCGCATGCATTTCTAAAGTGCTCATGACCACAGTGTCTGCTCACTCACTTTTTCTTTTTCTTTACCTTCTTGTGATACGAGCAAGGATGATCTGCTTCTCACATTGTTGAAATGATGAATGGATCCAAATTCCTTTCAGACTTCCAGAAATAATGAATAACAAATATTTTGCTTGACACTAGAATCAAAGTGTTGAAACATGAAATAAAGGGCTGGTCCCTTGATATCCCTCTTGAAATTAGCTGGTCTGGATAACCTACTGGCTTACAATTAGCATCCCAAACTTCAACATATTCTCCTTGCTTTTTGATCATTTTGTCCTTCATATTTTATTTTGGAGTCTGCATTGACAGGGTCAGTCCGCATAAGTTGTCTTCTTGCTCTTTATGAGCTCCCAGCAGGTGGATAGGAAAGTGAGAAAGGTAAAGACAGGTAAGTCTATGATTATCCCAAACAGTAAATAAACATAGAATAAAAAATAACTGATTTAACTTTTGGGGTCGTTATTTAAATGTTTTCTGTACATAGTTTAGCTTAAATGTGACTATAAAAACTGCACAAACAGTTCATATAAACTCATTTTACATACTTTATCTACTCATTGTTCTAGATTTGTAACTTTTTGCACATTCCAGTAAGTCTGACCTGGCAAAAATATTGTCTTTTGTTTAACTTAAAACACAATACTAATCCTGTTGGTCTACTCATGATCTTCAGGTTGAGAAAATGTATAAACATATGAAGAATTAGGGACTTAATTTATCTTCTAGAAACCAATAGAGTAATAGATAAATGAACTAGCCAAAAAAAAACCCCACTTTACAATGCATGAAAAACTATTTTCAAATATGGATTTGAAATAGTCATTTGCAAAGTTCCATTTAGAAACAGTCTATGCCAGTGAGATTTTGTTTTCTATAATTTTATTTGATATAGAGTTCATTTTCTTGCTACTACTTATGAAAATTTGTCCAGTTTTTCAACATGAATTTTTGCTAACATATATATGAATCCCAACATTTTGTTTTTCTCATTGTTTTAAGAAAATTTATCTATCATATAAAAGAAACTGAGCAATTACAGCATTCTGACTATGTGGTTTCTGGATCATCCAAGTTTAAATTATACTTCACATACAATCAAGAACGCCTTATTTTGATTTTGGAGACTCAGTGTAAATATTTTTCTAACCTTCCAGACTAACATGCAACCTGATGACATGCACAGAGATATTTCCGTCATCTGAAATCCACAAAGCTCTTCAGAGTTATTTTCTCCTTACATGTTACCCCTTAAAGTACTCTTGGACAAAATAAAGTAATATTTAAAATAGCATAAATTAAAACTGTTCCTTATGGCATTCCTACCTTAGTGTATAAGCTTCAGACAGTATTATTAGCCTCTTCCTTTTCCTCAACTTATTCTCAGAAGACAGAAAATTAACACTAAGTGTAGTTACTTTAATAAATAAGGGAGTGTGTGCAGTGGCTTGAACCAGAGAAGTATTTTTTTAGCTATGTATATTTTTTGAAGAATTTTAGTACACTTACTCAAATATCATTTTGCTGTGGAAAAACTGCATTGCAGTTAATGACTGTTCCTTTGAATGTTATTTGTGCATATGTACCATGAGTACCACAGTAAAGACAGGAATATTTTCCTGGGAAGGGCAAGTAAAATGGACAAGATATTAAACATGAAAACCCAGGAGTACTTCCAAATTATACTTGACAAAATCAAAGGAAGTTAAAAGAAGAAAAAAGGTATAATAGCATTAGAAAGAGTTCCTTGTTTTATTACCATTGCCCACTTAAAATATGCTTTAAAGGAGTTCCATCCAGGAAAGCAGTTTCCAAACAAAACAAAACAAACAAAAAAGAAAGAAAGAAAGAAAGAAAGAAAGAAAGAAAGAAAGAAAGAAAGAAAGAAAGAAAGAAAGAAAGAAAAAGAACCCAAACTCTATTGAATTATCCGTTAAAAATCTCTTCAAGATTACACAGATGTGTAAAGATTTTCTCAAAGACAAAAACTAAGTACCCCGCTAACAGAAGCTCCCTAAATTGTATCAAAACTCAGTTTATATTCCCACAGATGTCTAACAAGCTGTGTATATGGTCTTGGATTATAGACTGGGAAAAATCAATAGCTTGCTGTCTCAAAGGCACTAATATAGATTATGAATCACAGCCAGGAAGTTGTCAGTGATCTTGGCTGCCAACAGTGCTTCAGTAAAGATATTTGCTAGCTCATATTCTTTTAATGTGCACCTTTCATATATGAAACAGAACAGGTCACTTTTTGACAAAAAAAAAAAAAAGAAAAGAAAATAGGGAATTTTAAGCAAAGCTGTAGTCGATCACAAAATAATAACCATCCAATCTTATCTAAATAATGACTTTTTATCAGAAGGTTGGGATTTTTTGTTTGTGGTTTTCTTTTTCCCCCAGAATAAAGACCTCCCTCCCACATTTTCCCCTGTTTAGCCCATAAATTATTTGTATCTGCTGAAAGTAGTTCATACAGTTGTAGGAGGTAACAAAAGAACTAGCTGGAATGCACTGAAGGAAAGCAATGGCAGGATTTTTATCTATTATTCTTTGACAATCATACTGTAATACAGGAATATATATGAGCACCACAACAAATGGAGAGCTTTTTAATGTGAGGTAGCCTCTTGCACTGCAGCTACACAAATTGTCCACGAAAATACCACAGTGTTACTGCTTTTCAAAGTACTGCATTTAGTAAAATTATACAACTAGTAAGTAGAGGGGATTTTGCCCAACTTCATTGTTTCCAGAATTGTTTCAATTAAATAATAGGTGCAAAAAGAATTAATTTTCTTCTTGTACTAAAAGTATATTTTGAGGTACTCCTAAACCTACTGCTAGGCATCTAACTTATGTGCTTTGAATTTCCCTCTGAAGGCACAAACTGCTCTCCATTGACTATGTAGAGAATGAAGTCTAAAAGTTCTAAGTCTTGAATAGAATAAAGTAACTATTTTTGTGACCTAAATAAAAAAAAAGCCCAGCTCTCCAACACATGACCATTTGTTGCCACACTAGAGTGCTGTTTTGAGCGAAGGCTCTGAGGTTTGTCAAGTTATGACAGCTGTAAGAACCTGAACATACCAATAAATCACATCTGGGAAGATAAACCAAGTTAAGAGAAATCAGCTGTAGCATTTTAAGCTGCATGGGGAACAGCATCCAACCCAAAAGAAGTGATCATATTTAGATAAAAATTTTCCCATAGGCTTCCTTATTTGGAGATGTTATTGATCTGGAGTGAGCACATAAGGTAACAGGTACTACCTGTGCTATCCATATTTATTCTTTCTCTTCTTCCTCCTGGATACCACATCACATCTGAACCTCTTCTACAATGCTGAGAGATATAGACCAAGAGGTTTGAAAGAAAAGACCATGAAGAACTTGTGAATCCAGGTGCTCTGCATCTTTCCCTGATACATTTGCTGATTAGAAATTGAATACTTCTGTAGCAACATTAATGGCCTAGGGACTTCTTTGTGGTTGATACTAGATGTTGTAAGGTGACACACTGACAGCATTGATTTCCAGAGTAAAGCTATCAGTAGAAAGTGAGGGACTATTGAAGAGACCGGCCTTGAGGTGATTGATCCAAATATAAAAGAAATATTGCACGAATATTTGTGCTGTGGTTAACCGTAGCTATGAAAATCTTCACAGATGTTCAACTCCAAGTTGTTTAGTTGCCTTTTTGAGAGAAACACAGAAAACTGACAATAAAACTTGGATATATTTGCATAATTTTTGTACTGCAGGACACGGAAGCAAATTGAGTGAGAATAATTAATGTTATGCAAATGAGATAACTTTTTTGAAAGAGAAATTCAGACTAATTGTTTGCATGAGCAACGTTCTTCAAGATCATGGCCATCTTATGTTTTGCATCAGCTAGTTTATCTGAGGGCTCATTTCAGCACCTCCTATGCTTTTACACTGACCAAAAATTGTGATGATAAAAATCATTCTAAATAAGACTTAGTACTTTGTCCCGGTATGAGACAATTCTGCCATTTTTTTTAGGATATTTTTAATCCTAAAAACGCAGTCTCAGGATTCCAGGAATGATTTGGTTTAAGAACAAGTTTAATTAATAGATTAGGCTGAAAGATTGTAGGGAAGAAATCAGAAGTGATGAAATCTTACTTTAGCATTTCTTGAAGGAAACTTAAAATTGTTTAGATTAAACTGACAAACTATTAATTTTCAATTTGTGAATAAGGACATATATCACTGAAATTAGGCCTTTTGTTTCAAATAAAATAAAAATAGTTTCTAAAAAGTATTCTAATTTTTTTGATCTTCCTGAACCAGCAATTATTATTTGTAAATCTTTAGGCTACAAGCAGCATTCTTGGTGATTATTGCAAGCATTTAAGCTAAAAATTGGCATTGGCAGCCCTCTTTTTATTATATTACAAGCTTTCAGGATGCACAAGACCTCTGTTTACAAATTCTTATGGATGTACTGCTGCCCTTTGTGAGTGAAACAGGGTTAATCATCTAAATAGGTAATATGCTTCCTGGCAGGCAAAAACTTTCCTCTTCAGTTATAGAATTATTCAGGTTGGAAAAGATCTCTAAGATCGTAGAGTCCAGCTATAAACCCAGCACTGCCAAGTCCACCACTAAACCAAGTGCCGCATCTACATGTCTTTTAAACACCTCCAGGGATGGTGACTCAGTCACTTCCCTGGACAGCCTGTTCCAGTGCTTCATAAACCTTTCAGTGAAGAACTTTTTCCTAATACCTAATCTAAACCTCCCCTCACGCAACTTGAGACCATTTCCTGTCATCCTATTACTTGTTACTTGGGAAAAGACTGACGTCCACCTCGCTACAATCTCCTTTCAGGTAGCTGTAGAGAGCAATAAGGTCTCCCCTGAGTCTCCTCTTCTCCAAGCTAAACAACCTCCATTCCTTCAGCTGCTCCTCTTAAGGCTTGTGCTCTAGAACCTCTACCAGCTTTGTTGCTCTTTGGACACACTCCAGCACATCAATGCCTTTCTTGTAGTGAGAAGCCCAAAAATAAAGACAGTATTTGAGGTGCAGCCTCACCAGTGCCGAGTAAATGGGTCAATCCCTTCCCTAGTCCTGCTGGCCACACTGTTTCTGATACAAGCCAGGATGCTGTTGGCCTTCTTGGCCACCTGGGCACACTGCTGGCTCATGTTCAGCCGGCTGTCGACCAACACCCCCAGGTCCTTTTCTGCTGGGCAGCTTCCCAGCCACTCTGCCCCAAGCCTGTAGCGCTGTGTGGGGTTGCTGTGACCCAAGTGCAGGACCTGGCACTGAGCCTTGTTGAACCTCATACAATTGACATCGGCCATCAATCCAGCCTGTCCAGATCCCTCTGAAAAGCCTTCCTACCCTCAAGCAGATCAATAGTGGTGCCCAACTTGGTGTCATTTGGAAAATTGCTGAGGGTGCCCTCGATCCCTTCATCCAGATTGTTGATAAAGATATTAAACAGAACTGCCCCCAACACTGAGCCCTGGGGAGCACCACTTGTGACCGGCCTCCAGCTGGATTTAACTCCATTCACCACCAGTCTTTGGGCTCGGCCATTCAGAGAGTTTTTTACCTAGTGAACAGTACATGCATCCAAACCAGTTTCTCCAGGAGAATGCTGTGGGAAATGGTGTCAAAGGCTTCGCTAAAGTCCAGGTAGACAACATCCACAGCCTCTCCTTTATCCACTGAGTGGGTCACCTTGCCACAGAAGGAGATCAGGTTCATCAAGCAGGACTTGCTTTTCATAAACCCAAGCTGACTTGGCCTGATCACCTGGTTGTCCTGTATGTGTCGCCTGATGGAACTCGGGATGATCTTCTCCATAATGTTCCTTGGCACTGAGGTCAGACTGACAGGCCTGTAGTTCCCCATATCCTCCTTCTGGCCCTTCTTGTAGATGGGCATCAAATTTGTTAACCTCCAGTCAACTGGGACCTGCCCAGTGAGCCAGGACTAATGATAAATGATTGACAGTGGCTCGGTGAGCACTTCCACCAGGTCCCTCAGCACCCTTGGGTGGATCCCATCTGGTCCCATAGACTTGTACATATCTAAGTGGTGTAGCAGGTTGCTGGCCATTTCCCCTTGGATTATGGAGGCTTCATTCTGCTCTCTCTTCTAGCTCAGGGAGCTGGGTACCCTGAGAACAACTGGTCTTACTGTTAAAGACAGGCAAAGAAGCATTAAGTACCTCAGCCTTTTCCTCATCCTTTGTCACTGTGTTTCCCCCCACATCCAATAAAGGAGGGAGATTCTCCTTAGCCCTCCTTTTGTTGTTAATGTATTTATACAAACATTTTTTACTGTCCTGTAGGCAGCCAGATTAAGTTGTAGCTGGGCTTTGGCCCTTCTAGCTTTCTCCCTGCATGACCTCATGACATTATTGTAGTACTCCTGAGTTGCCTGCCCCTTCTTCCAAAGCTTATAAACTCTCCTTTTTTTCTGAGTTCCAGCCAAAGCTCTCTGTTCAGCCAGGCCTGTCTTCTTCTCTGCCAGCTCGTCTTTCAGCACATGGGTACAGCCTTCCTGAGCCTTTAAGATTTCCTTCTTGAAGAATGTCCAGCCTTCCTGGACTCCTTTGCCCTTCAGGACTGTCTTCCAAGGAACTCTGTCACTCAGGCTCCTAAACAGGCCAAAGTCTGCCCTCTGGAATTCTGAAGTGGCAATTCTGCTGCCCCCTGCTCCTTACTTCTCTGAGAATTGAATACTCTTATCATTTCATGATTGCTGTGCCCAAAATGGCCTCCAACCATCATATTACCCACAAGTCCTTCCCTGTTCACAAAAAACAGGTACAACAAGGTACCTTCCCTGGTTGGCTCACCCACCAGCTGTGTCAGGAAGTTATCTGCTGCACACTCCAGAAATCTCCGAGACTGTTTCTTCTGTGTTGTATTTCCAGCAGACATTTGGTGAGTTAAAGTCCCCCATGAGAACAAGGGCTGGCAATCATGAGACTTCTCCCAGCTGTTTGTAGAATATTTCATCCATCTCTTCATCCTGGTTGGGTGGTCTGTAACAGACTCGCACCATGATATCTGTCTTGTTGGTCTTCACCTTATTCTTACCCATAAACAATCAACGTTATCATCACCATCATTATGCTCTAGACAGCCAAAACACTCCTTAACATACACAGCTACCCCACCACCCCTCCTTCCTTGCCTGTCACTCCTTAAGAGTTTATAGCCATCCATTGCAGCACTCCAGTCATATGAGTCATTCCACTGTGTTTTTGTGATTGCAACTGTATCATGCAACTGTTCCCAGCTGCACAAGGGCTTCCAGCTCCTCCTGTTTGTTGCCTGTGCTGCATGCATTGGTGTAGATGCATTTCAGTTGAGCTATTGATCCTGCCACCTTTTTTGGGGCAGTAACTAACAGCTACAAAATTCTCTGTCTTGCTATGTATAATAATAACAAGACTTTCAAGGTCAGAAACACCGCTGGATCATCATTAGCAGAGGAGGAACCAGTGATTATGTAGGTGGACTATATTTATTTCCTGAGGAGCTAACAATCTATGCAACCACCATTGCCAGCAATTCTCTCCCTTGTTCATTGCAGAGCTGCTCGTTAGACTTATGGTGGTAGAAGACTATTCATCCTTCAAGCACTGAGCCAATGAACCTGAAATAAGTGCTACAGCCTAGGAAAGACTTAACTCCATTCTCTTCGAGTTTCTGAATCTAGTACCCATATGATCACTTTGGAAGAGCCTATGCCTCTTGGTCTTGATAATACCTTTTTTTTGTTTTGTTAGGACTTTCTTCAGCTCCTTCAACTTGAAGAAGAAGAGTGTATAGTAAAAAAGTAGCTGGAGCTTGGTATAGTATATGAATGTCTTCAGATGAATTGCTAGCATGTGTGTTCCACTATAAGGCTTAGTATTTTACTACATTCACAGCAAAACATTAATAATATACATATTTAGATATGCATTTTGCACTTGATCAGCTGTAGCATTTCTATGCTTGCATTCTAATACAGTGATGATATTAGCCACTAGCTTTAATTTGCATTTGTTCATCATAGTCTACAGTCTATTTTGAGTGGAAATACGCATTTCTCGAGTACTTACCTTCTTTTCCTGAATGAAATTAAAAAACTGGAATAAATCTTTTTTAAATCTTTTTTTTGTTTGTTTTTGCAGCTGATTGTTCTCTCTATTCCTGATTTTATCTACTTTATTTTTGTTGTTTTGTTTTGGTTTGTTTTGGTTTTGTGATACTTCCAAACTCTTTCAGAAGTTTTCCATTAAAGAACATGTTAAACTCTTTAGATCTATGATGCTGAACAGGTTCCACTTCAAAATACTGAAATAAACACATAATTTATTTTCTTCACATTTAGCTATTTCTGTTTCTTCAGAGTACTGAATTTAGAACATTTAAGAACATTAAGTGTGCTAAATGAAGAATCTACCTTAAGGAGCATATGATCTAAAGATGTGATGTGGCAAAGATAAACAAACTGAAAACTGCACCACATTGCTTGTATAATCTTTAAGTGAAATGGGTTTTGGTTGGCTGATTGATTAATCAGTTGTTTTTTGTGGCAATAGAGATAACAAGCATATATGCATAGTACCATTTAAAAGTAAGGAAGAGAAAAATGAACACTACAGAAGGAAAGAGCACAGAGCATGGCAAGATTTTAAGTTTATTTTCTTATGATATAAGGAACTCATTCTGCATCATCCAATGGTGAATTTTCTGTCATATTAAATTGTGACATTAAGACGAGATATTCTTTTACAAGATAATTTTTAGTTTAATTTGCACTTATGGAACTGATTCTAGAATTCCTCTGTAAAAATTGCTATGCTGTTATATACAATGATACTGTATTCTTGGTATAAACACATGTGGATCAAAAGAAATTCCTACTTCATCCAGCTTGATTAGAGATTAAATACATCCTAACTAGTATTTTCCAGAACTGATGGCTTTTTGTGAAGGAAAATATGTCATTAGTGTCTTTTTTTGCCCTGCCTTGATATTTTCTGCATTTTAATTTTGCCTCTCTTAATTTCAGATGTCTATCTAAAAATACTGGGGCAATTTAATCCAGAGACAGCTAGAAGATAATTTAGGGCAATTCTTCACTTATATAAAACAGATGAAACTGGCATAACTACATCTTTATTAAACATCTCACTGCTGCTGGTAGGACTGATGGGAATGGAACAGAGGGTGTGATACTGCTTCATCCTCTATAAAGAGGTTTCACAGAAATCTTTACATCTAACTTATGTAAACTAAAATAGAGTTATTTCTTTGCAACTTGTATTGCGGCAAATTCCAAGAGACTAGGAGGTCACATGAAACTTTGAAAGACTGCCTTCACTGCATCCATAGGTCAGATGTAGCTGAGTATCTGACCCATTTACTTTTTTCCCTCAAGTGCTTCATGTGCTATTTTTGTTGGTTTCCTACTTAGAGATCTGGTTTTACGACACCACAATGACAATGATGATGGGCAGAAGGATACTTCACACAAGTTGTGCCTTAAGAAGTAGACTTCCCATTTTCATCACAACAATACCATTAGCAGAAACAAGCAAATAAACCCAGAAAGTGTATTGTACATCTTTGATTAGTGTTTTACAAAGTGTTTATGATTGAGCTACACTGTTTCAAAATGTCATCATAGCATTTTTCCTTACTGGGCTATTTGTAAGCCAACAATGCTTACCTGACTGGAAATCACTTCCTGAAGGAAAACTACGATATCTAATACAAAACTACCCAAACCTAAAATACCTAAAAGAAATATTTTTCTCTTGGGAAGAGTTTGTCATGATTCTTGTAGTTCTAAGTGATCATGCATTTATGAAAATATCCCATCAGAGAACTCAAGAATGTTTAGTATGAAGAAAGCTAAGTATGGAGAAGCTAAACCTGACTAGGGGAAAGATTTAAAAAAGAATGCCTTTGTGATCTTATTATAATTGCTTCAGAAGACTGTGCCTATTGATACAAAATTAACCATATTTATTAACCTAACAAAATAAAAATTAATCCTGTGGAATAAAATTTCCAAAAAGGAGTATGTTAGTAATAATCAAAGATAGCTTATTAGCTTCAGCTGACGGTTTTACGTTCTTAACAATTGGAAAGGAAAAATGGTGTTAAAAAGTTCTCCAGCATTACTTAGAAACAAATGAAAATCAAATCAAATAAAATTCTATTGAACTCAGCTGTTGTATAACCAAATTCACAAAGAATTTTTTGAGACACTGTAACATTCGGATAGAAGTATTGACTTTTTTGGCCAGAAAGCATGCACGGTAATTTTCCCTTCTACTTTTCAGATGACTGGAAAGAAAAAAGTTCAAAATATTTTTTGTCATTCTGTCCTGGTTTGGCTGGGACAGTTAATTTTCTTCCTAGTAGCTGGTACAGTGGTGTGTTTTGGATTTAGGATGAGAATAGTGTTGGTAACATACCGATGTTTTTAGTTGTTGCTAAGTAGCATTTATACTAAGTCAAGGACTTTTCAGCTTCTCAGGCCTTGCCAGTGAGAGGGCTGGAGGGGCACAAGGAATTGGGAGCAGACACAGCCAGGAGAGCTCACCTAAACTGGCCAAAAAGATATTCCATACCATACGGTGTCATGCTGAATATATAAACTGGGGGGGAGTTCGCCAAGGGGGCGGAATCATTACGTGGGGACTGGCTGGG
Source organism: Ibycter americanus (assembly GCA_035590275.1). Lineage (NCBI taxonomy): Eukaryota > Metazoa > Chordata > Aves > Falconiformes > Falconidae > Ibycter > Ibycter americanus. The sequence goes on from JAVJGI010000040.1 coordinate 37,609,265, forward strand.
CATCGGGCAGCAGGTGGTGAGCAATTGTGTTGTGCATCACATGTTTGGGTTTGCTTTTTGCTTCCCTTGAATTTTACTTTTCTTTCTCATTTTGTTATTTCCCTTTCCATTGCATTTTTTTTTTAACTTTATTTCAGTTATTAAACTGTTCTTATCTCAACCCATGGATTTTACCTTTTGTTTTTTTTTCTGATTCTCCTCCTTGTTGCATCAGGGGTGGTGGTGGGAGTGAGTGAGCAGCTGTGTGGTATTTAGCTGCTGCCTGGGATTAAAAGATGACAGTCCTTTTTGATGCCCAACGTGGGGCATGAAGGGTTGAGATGATGACAGATCTGACCAAAGCGTGTTAAAACAAATTTGTTGTAAGCATTCACTATATTGGTTTAATAGTCACTGGTCATAATGTTGATTTACTTACTCTCAGAGCTGTTGCGTGTGTTCTCAGAGTTGTGTTGTGTAACACCTTACTTGCTGCATGTGTTCCCTGCTGTGGTGTTTATCACCGCTGAGGCCTGGGCTAAGGTTATCATTTTGTTGTACTTTGTAATACTGGCTTGTGATATGATAGAATTGCTGGTCATGAAACTAATCTGGTATGCGTACTCATCATTGCCATCACTTCGGTACTTCGGGAGTCATCTAATAGGAACTATTAATAATTGCACCTTCTGTCTTTTCTCCTCGGAGAGCCAGCCTATGGAGGAGACAACCTCCCACATCTTCCACTTCCCCGCCAGGTTAATTACAGTAGCATCTGAGATCTTTGAAAATTTTGACTATCCCTGGGATGTTGAAACCAGCATGGTCCTATTGCTAGGAATGCTGTATATGTTCCAGGTCTTGTTTAAGGTTAAACAGCTATTTAAGAATACCACCCAGAGATCTGCCCAAAGTTGGATAGTTATGGGTGACAAGGTGTATGGAATAGTATGGGCAAGTGGCTAGGAGAGTGGACACCTCCAGTGTTTAGGAACTTCACCCCTGAACAAGTGCAGAATCCAGAAAAACTAGTAAAATATTTGGGAAAAGTATGCTGTCACCCTGGCAATTCCAGAGAGGCACAAATCACTGCAATGTGCAGGGGCCCGGCCCATGCCTACCAAGCCCTGTTCAACACTATGCAGTGACCTCAAGGGGAAAAGAAGGTCTCTGGATCTGACGGCAAAGTGACAGACACTGCAGCTACTCCAACCCCAATGACAGACACTGCAGCTACTTCAATCCCAGCAACAGGCACTGGAGCTGAACCAGAGAACCAACCCATGCTGGAATTAGTTGCCCCTATACACAAGAAGAAATGGACAGGAAAGTCAGCTTGTTTAGTAACAGAGGATGAAGCAGGGCCATCACAAGAACAGGAGGAAGAGGCAGAACAAGAGGTAACCACCTGATCCCTATCCCTGAGTGAGCTGCATGAGGATACGTGAAAAAAATTCAGCTGTCATTCAGGTGAGCACATTATCACCTGGCTTTTTTGATGCTGGGATAACAGAGCTAGTAGCCTGGAATTAGAGGGTAAGGAAGCTAAGCAGGTGGGATCACTTTCTAGGGAACGGAGTATTGACAAAGACACTATTGACAAAGACAATACAGCTTGTACTACACTGTATGCCCATAGATACTTTCAAACATGTATAAAGGTGTAAGAGAATAAAATAAAATATAGATATTTCTTGTTACTTTGAATATTCTAAGGTTTCCTTTTCAAAATTAAGAAGATATACAAGATTTCATTGTTTTGTGCATTAGCTCCTTAATCCTCTATCTATTGCAATTCAGTTCGCAATGGATGCACCTCCATTAGCATTTTATTACATTGTTTCGAACCGAATTTCCTGATTGTCCCTGCTTACTATGCTTTTATTCATATCACAGAGTGTTCTCAAATAGCATAAACCGAAATAGTTTTGGATAAAATCCAGCTGGAAGATACACTCCAGAAAGCACCTAGCAGACTCCAACAGAGGCTATTTTGAAATCAAATTCCATGAAATTTGTGCAGTATGAAAGCTGGGTTCTTGACATCACTGTTTCATTCTAACAATTCTTTCCCACTAGGTTAAATTATTTGATAACGTAAACATAACATACTAGAGGTTTTCTGCAATATTTAAGGATAAAAGAGCTCTCCAGAAAAGCCACAAGAAAGGAAAGGTTTTCACTTTTTGGTGATAGGTTTGGGTTTTAGTGATTACAGTAAGAGAAGAATTCTCTAGGAGGAAAATTTTCATCTGGATGCAAGGTAAAAGTGGGATTTCTTCACTCATTTGAACTAATGTTCTCCGTTGTAATGAACTTTACATTTAACTACATTCCACAGGGAGAAAAACACTCTGTTCTTCCTGACACTGTTACTCAAGCTCAAACTAGGCAGCCTATGTCCTGGAATCTGGATGACTCCCTAGGATGATAATGAAAGGAACACCTAAGACAGAGACACCAGGCATTCTTCAGTTTCTGTACTATAAACAAATTACTTGTGTTTGGACAAAAGTTGATAGAAAAGCCCAAAGTATCATGTTAGTAAGGTTATAAACATAAGAATATTAAAACAAGTAAGGGAAAGACATTGCTTTCTGTAAGGTAACAAGGGCTAGTATTTTGGGAAATCTGAATAAGTGGTTCCAATATATATAATGACCATGAAGCAACGAACTTTAATCCTTTCCAGTTTTCCCTTTCACAAAAGGCAAGTTTTCAGCATTAGTTAAATTTCTAAGGCTAAAGTTACAAGTAATACAGCTTCCAGTATCTTGCATCATTTCAAGATCGGTCATATATCTATACAGTCTCTACAGTACCATGTAGGCTTACCTTGAATGATAAAGGGTAAGATTAGCATAAGATTCCTCTTCATCACCTCTCTTGACTGAGATAGTGTGTTTGAATTACTCAAACTGAATTTACCTTGAGTGGAACTACCGAAACAGAAAAGACCCCCAACTTTAGCTGTAACGAGTGACCTCAGGAGGAGCACAAGTATGTTAACAGCTAGGAAAACAATGCCAGACTATTTATCATACTGCATACTGGGAGTACAAGAGACTACTAGGATAAACAGAAACAAGAGCAGTTCAGACTGGACATAAGGAAAACTTTTTCCTCATGAGTACAGCCAAGCACTGGAACTGATTTGGGCAGTCTCCATCCTTGGAGGTTTAGACCTGAGTGTTTAAGGATATTAGCAAACTGATCTGATCTCACAACTCACTCTGCTTTGCACAAAAGGGTGAACTAGATACTTCTTGAGATCCCTTCCAACCTGAAATATCCTATGAACCTATGATTCCATAGTATATTGTTGTATCTCAAATAGCTAAACCCCTACTGAATTACTGGTTCTACCATTTCAGCAGCGCTTGCTGTTCATTCTGTCCTTCCCACTGCCACAGACCAACTACATCCAACTTAAATAAACACTTAACTTATGCTAGAGATTTTTGTGGGTGCATTAACTTCACCATCCATCACAAGCAGTCATTCCTAGCCATCAGTCAATGCTGTTAGGTACATGCTTGTTTTTATGCATATGAATACTTTCATGTGGAAAGAGTAGGTCTATTCATAAAACATTAAATATTACTATAAGATTCCACAGACTCATAGCCTAAATAAACAGCCTACAAAGAATAGAACAATGAAAACCATGTCTTAAGAGTTTTTGTTGATTTTTAAAAAGTAAGTCTTTTCTGTTAGCTTATTAATCATTTTAAATGATTCTTACAGATTCTTAACTCATCAGAATATTTTTATGAAACACTGTAATTATTATTAAAACTACTTGTTATCTTCTTTTAATATTTTAACATTGTGTTCTTTCAGGTCCAAGAAGTGAAAATCTCAGGTATTACTGCACAGTTCAGTTTCTTTCTATACACAAAGCAGAATCTTAAATATGAAAGTTGCCCTAGCCAATATGAACTGTTTTGTGCTTCTGCTTACTAGGTTCAAACTTGCAGTTTTACTACAGTGAGAGAAATACAAAAGAGATCTAGTTCATATCACCGCAGAAACGACTGTTTCCAATCAATGTAGCTGTATATGTTATGCATATACAAGTGTATGTGTGTGTGTGTGTGTATATGTATATATGTATAAGTAACCATGCAGATTTCAATACTGATCTGTTTCTGTAATGGTCTGATGCTGTTTTCTTAGAAATAGGACTGCTGAGATGATAAGCATAATTTAGTATGCCACACATGGCCTCTCTGGCCACACAAGCTCACTGTGGCACCAAGGGCATGCACATAACCTAGCAGATAGCACATGAGACCTTTCCTAAGTTTTAGAGGACACTGACTTTGTGCAATTTTCTTTGACACCTATTCAAAGGATTTTACAGTTAATGGCATCAGGAAAATCAGGTACAGGAACATTAGAGAATAATGTATTAAGTCTGGTTTCTTGCTACAAGTAAGCACATACTCTGTTTTTCAAATGAAAATGTGGGAAGGGAAGGGAAAGGGAAGGGAAAGGGAAGGGAAGGGAAGGGAAGGGAAGGGAAGGGACGGGAAGGGAAGGGCAGGGAATGAAAAAGGACTCGAACCTTTATAGTATGGATATAAGGGATCAGTTTCAAATTTATTATAGAACAACCTATTTGCAATCATTTTAATTGTATTGCAAATATATAGAGATATATAAATATATATTTGCATATAATACATAAAAGAGACTGGAAAAATAGAAATTATTTTTTGTTTGTTTGTTTCCAGACCAAAGGTGGGACTTTTAAGGTGAATGTAGCTCCCTTGATTTTAAGAAAGTTATATGTATTCAGAGCATCTGAAGATCTGGCTCTTGATGTAAAATAGTAAGACTTCTGTTCAGAAAAAGAATGCTATTTAAAATGGGCACTTAAGCATTCATATAATAAAAGGATAAAGTACAGACATAAAGTTAAATGTACATTCTTTCCCAAAATTATTCCAAATTATTCCAAAATATTGGAATTATTGGAATCCATAGCTCTTATTCCTAATTAGAATGCCTTCTACTCTGTACCCTATAAAGGCAATTGAGACTGACATGGATATCTTTGCTATTCATACACAAAAATGAATCATTCAAATGTGGCATACAGCTTTCTCCAAATGGAGGTCCTTTACTTCTCGAGTCTGACAGGATTTTAAGGATATTTATTTTACTACATATTTGCTTTTTAAAAAAATCTTGGTTTTTGTCAGGGTATAGCATAATAGCAATAATGGCAATTGTAACTGCACTACCCATTACAAATAGACCAGAATTTCTCAGTATCTTCTTTAAGAGTATGTTAAAAATTAATATGAAATCTTTCAGAAATAAACAAACAATTTATGTGTCAATTTCCATTACTTGACCTATAACAATGTCTGCGGTATGTGTGACTGCATTTTATTAGTTATAAACTTATTCCTTTTTATAATTTATTTGGAATGTGCCACATTTCTGGAATGATGCTGATGGCGAAACATACAAACTCCCTGTGGCACTGAGGGCATGCACACAACCTAATAGACACGACATGAGACTTATGGGGTTTTGCACTTTTCAGAATGGCTGCTAGAGGCCAGCCAGGATATCCTAGAGAGTCTAAAATGTCATGAGGAAACTATGCTTTAGTACCTGAATCACTCTCCTCACTTCAAAAATCATGAGAAAACCTTTTGAAAGAAACAAACTTTTCTAGATAGATTTTAGGGTTTTTTTAAATTAAAGAATGTTGCAGTAAGCATGAGTAAGCACTTTAAAACAGGGAAAAGATATAAGCAGATTAACCATGAGCAATTTCATTCTTTATTTTCAGGACTTTACATGCGCAAGCAAGCAGTCTTTCAACACAAAGTGTTTTATTTAAAATTCACATATATTTGTATATTTTACAGTAGTGTTAAGGCTTCATATTTCTTCAGTAACTTAGCATCATATTGTGTAAATGTAAGTAGTAAGTTACAAGCAATCTGTCATATTCAAGATGTACTTTACTGTAGTCAAAGAAACACACTGTATACTTACACTATCAGCAGATATATTCTTAGGTGTACTTCAGGGTGTGAGACAGTTAACTATGAAACTAATTGAAGTGCACATCATGTCCAATGTAACTTTCTATTAATAACTAGGAGAGGAAGTAGATGGAAAACAGGATAAAATGCATCTTGAGTTCACCAAAGACAGATCATGCCAGACTAACCCAATAGCTTTCTTGATAAGATAACTGATTCTCCAGACAAGGGAAATGCAGTAGATCTAATCTGTCATGACTTCAGAATAGCTTTTGGTACAGTGCCACTTTAAAAATTATTTGTTAAGATGGTAAAGATGGGAGTTAGCACAGGAGTTGTAAGGTGGAAATGGGTGGTTAGGAAACAAGCAAATAGAAGATGAACTGTTGTAAAAGGAAGGGTATTGCGCTGAAAGGAGTTTTCCAGAAATTAGTGCTGGGGCCAATCTTTTCATTGATGATCTTGATGCAATAAGCTCTGCAAACATTTGTACACGTTCTCAACCTAAACAGTCTGCAAAGAAAATTGAAAATGCTTTATGTGCCTCTGGGGTATGATTAGGCCTTGTGACTTTCAGTGCGCACACAAAGCGGAGAACTAAGGTCTCTCTAGGAAGATACAGAAGGAAGTCAAATGACAAGTTGCATACAAGTTTTTTTATGTGTGACATGTTTTTCTCCACCTTACTAGACAGTGCAACCACAAGGCTGGTTATATCTAGCAGGGGGAAAAAAAGAGTCTAATGATGGGTGGAAAGTAATGACAGTACTGTGGTGTGATACTGAAATGACATTATGGTCTCAGCCCTCCTTTCTGCTTCTTACTTTTCACATGAAATCTTTTCAAGTTTTAAAATTTTCTTTTGCCAGATTGTTTGTATGTGTAAAAAGGTCTTCAACAATGTCTTTGCTTGTACTCTAATTTTCCCTCCAAATTGCTTTGCAATACTGCAGGTATTAGCAGGTGACAGGTAACTTCTGAAAACTTACTCTAAAATGAGATGAAATGAGACGAAAAGAATTAACCTTAGATTACGTGAAAAATAGGGGAAAGGAAGAAAAGTAGAAATTTTCTCCCTTTCCTCTGACTACATTTTTTGTAAATAATGCCATTTGTCTGGAAACCTCATTCAAAATTAAAATTTATGGAAAAGCTGTTTGACAGCCGAGTGTGTCTTTACATAACAAGTTCTCTCTCTTCTATTATTTGTACCTCTGTGCATACCTTCCATGTCTGTGAAGCCTGGATTCCTGACAAATTTCAAAATATAAAGGTTTGAGAGGAAAAGACAGAGGGACTGAGCTGAATTTTCCCTGAATTTTTGAGGTGTCCCTACATCAGAACTGGGGCCTCAGAAGTTCATTGAATCCAGCCTCTGTAGTACTCCTGGGATTTTGTGAAGAGAAGCTACACATTCAGCCTTTGTGATTTTGTAAGTATGTTTAAAGCTAGATACATGCATAGGCTTTGTGAAGTTTTAAGATCAATCTCCTTCTGGAACAAACATTTCATTGTGGTTTGCATTGATATTATGTTAATGAATGGCAATATGCAATAGTAATTATTAAAAAGTCTGTGTCAGATGTATGTTTAAGTTTAACACAAAACTTTCTTGTTAGTACTTAAAGAGCTATCAGTTTACTTCACATGTATCAAAAGATAAATTACAACAAACCAGTTCATCTCTGGTACATAAATGTCTACTTTTACTAGCAAACCTTTTTATAGTAGGAGCAAAACAAGTCTGTCTTCTTTAGCCCAAGAAGAGAGAACTGAACAGTCCATATAACTTTGGCCACAATTTGAGTTTAACTGATTCATTAAGACACTTTAATGCAATAACCAAAAAGTACTCTCACACACGTGGTGTGTTGGGTAACATCCATGTAGTGATTTAGTGTATATGGTCTCATTCGTCAACAACAGGTATCTCTCAAATATTTGCAGCAGCTCAATAGGCAATCTCAAGAATACCAAGAGCTGTCCTAAAGGATGGCCTATCCTTTCCTAATCATAGGAAGTCTTTACAGAGGAGGTTGATAGGACTGTAAGCAGAAGTGTCAACTAACTATTACTTGAAAAATATGACTTCATTCTACCTAGATTTCAGTTTAATATTGTTGCGGTTTACCCCAGCTGGCAACTAAGCACCACACAGCCACTCTCTCACTCCTCCCACAGTGGGATGGGGGACAGGATCGGAAGAGT
>JAVJGI010000040.1:37617794-37629613 GCA_035590275.1 Ibycter americanus
GGTGGGGGGGATGGTGAGAGGCAGAAAAGCCCTTGGCTCTGTGTGAGCACTGATCAGCAGTAATGAACACATCTCTGCGTTATCAACGCTGTTTCCAGCACAAATCCAAAACATAGCCCCGTGCTAGCTACTATGAAGAACATTAACTACACCCCAGTAAAAACCAGCACAAATATATTTCAGGAGTGCTGAGCTTGCTTCATATTCTCATGCAACTTCCCTATTACTATACATTGATCTATATGATACAGTTTAATTTTTTACGTGACAAATGAAAAAGACACATCAGTATTGTTTGTATACCTGTTTGTAACAGTGCAAAGATATAGACTGATTCTTTTTACCTTTATTATATCTTTATGGAATAGTAAGTTGATTATTAGATCATAATTGCCAGCTTCCATCTCTATGACTAAATTCCCTATGTAATCATAGATAAATACTAGCTTAATAGACCCAAACAAGTCATGGTTATACTCATGCATAATGCTACAACTGCCATTCCACACTGTCCCACTTCTTGTTATAACAATTGCTATTGATTTATTGAGCTTTTTCATAGCCAATGCTTAGCCTTATAAACCATGCCAACAAAGACTGTGTACACCCACACTAGAACAGAAAGGTTACTGAAACAAAAATCTAGTGATGAAATGAACAATTTAACAATTTTTCCTCTGTATGAATACATTTTTCTAAGGCTCGTACTAATTCAGAACAGTATTTCTTGGTGCTTAAAATGCAGCCTCAGTAGTTCTCAAGTGTTTGTTATGAACTCACTTCTATTATTTCTTCTCAGATGACTCAAAAATTATTCACTATTATCATCAGTCAGGACAATTTAATAAGTAAATGTGATATTTGTTTTCAGTATTTAAACATACTTACAACTTCTGGCTTTAAATATGAGAGTACTTTTTTTTTTTAATTTGAGTGGTGAACAAATCTTTCATTTCTTGTTAGATGTTTTAGAAGATTAAAACTGTTCTCTGGGATCCTCGTGTTTTTAGCTAGGGTACTGTTTATTACCTTTTTACAATGCCTAAGGTGTATAACATGTTTCACAAAAATCTGGAAAGACAAAGTCCCTGTTCACAGAATTTTGCAGCCTTTCATGGAAAGCTTAACAAAATAAGGGACTGAGCAGTAAAGGAAGGAAATATTTGCAAAATTATATATTTGCAACAAGAAACATTTCTATTAAACAGCAACAAAGCAAACAACAAACCAGCAACAATATCGGCATTTAAAAATAGCGAAATTTACCACAGCACCAAATCTCACTACATTTCTCTGTCTGTTGATATTTACTATTATAAACGTAGGAACACTGCAAAATAACATGGTGTAGTCAGGTTCTCTTCAGTGTCTAATACAGGTGTTTTAAGGGTGACCCCTCAACATGCAACATCGTGCTAGTCTAACTCCTCTTAATATAAAAAAAGTTGTATTGGTTACAGTGTAAGTGGAAGATATCAATAGAAAGTACATGAAAAAATAACTAATTTAGAAGGATTAGGAGATATCCTCCTAGTCTGACAGCAACTTTACTGAGGCAAGGTAGGGAAGTTTGCAACAATATCTACACCCTATCTATTATTTAAACAATTATTTCAGACTCCAGCACTTTAACACAGCCATACTAATATGAAAACATCACACAAGGTAGCACTGAAGTGGTGTTGTATCTATCTGGTACAAAACTCAGCAACTCTTCCCTTTCTGAATTCCCAGAAATCTCACATATCCATGTAGAGCATTACTGCATTTTTCAAATCAGTTTAGTGGCCCTGCCCAGATATCTAAAGGTCTAACCCTTTATTGCCCTCATACAGTGAATTAAAAAAATCAAGAAATCTGATCAGTCACCCTACTACCACTACCGCTAACAAATCTGCAATTCAGAGGATTTTTGTTCCTATGAAAGAAAACAAACAAAGAGAAAAACAAAGAACTCTTTGAAATAACTAGTTATTGAAGAAAATAGTAGTTTATATCATGCATACATTGTTTTTCATGATTATTTTTTTGTGGAAGACACATATTGAGTATATATTTATGACATTACATAGAACTAAATATATGTATGCTACTCAACATGGCTAAGTTAGGGTAGCTATAAGAACTTGATTTTTTAAACAGACAGAAATCATTGTATTGAGTTTACATGGCAAGGTGTTGGCAGAGAAGAACTCTTATGAACTGACCACAACCCCCATTCCCCATCCCACCTGTACCACCTGGTGTAGGAGGGGGGAAGAAGTAGTATAGTTGGGAATGAAGCAGTGAAGTTGGGCCTGGGAAGACAGGGGTGGGATGCTGAAGGCGTTTTTAGTTTTGTCTTGGTTCCCTACCACCCAACTCTATTTTTAATTAACGATATACTAATTTTCCCCAAGTCAAGTGTGTTTTGACCATGCCAGTAATTGGTAAATGATTTTCCTGTCTTTATCTTGACCCATGAGCTTTTCCATCTTATTTTCTCCCCCTTGTCCTATTGAGGAGTGGGAGTAAGATTGCAGCTGGGCAGTCATCTAGCAGCCAGCCAAGGTTAACCCAAGACAACCACTCAGATTAATTCCATGTGAACGAGTTATTATGGCTTCCAAGTACAATGGTGATACACAACCATGTAGTGGTGTGAGCTCTGTGAGGATCTCTGTAGTTATAACTCTTGCTGCTTAAACTCCTCCCTTTTGTGCATTTCATTCTATTGTCTTGCATAAAATGGGAATCAAATTAAGGGGACTTTATGACAATGCCTTGATCACTTTTATTGCCCTTTCTCAAATTAAGAAATTACATTTTCTGTTTTGAATTAAAGCAGTAGAGTTGTGACTTGATATATTTTTAAAAAAGATTTAATACAAGATCTTGCAATTTCATATAGTAGCTCTTTCAGATTTCTACAATGACATCATGCTATCTGATTTGATTTTAGTTCATTAAACCACTAGAGCTTTGCTTCTGCTTCAGATGCTTGAATTTTCTTTTGTAATTTACTAATTCACTAGTGATCCTGTAATCTATTTCACATTCAGCTTTGACACACCCATTGAAAACTGAAGCAAGATGTTAATTTAGTTGTTGGACAGATTTAGATACTTTCTTTCAATATAGATTCAGCACCACTACTCTTTTGCTCTCTTTTAATTCGAACAGCTAAATAACTGTTATTTTTTTATTATTATTTCCTATGCAAGATTGAATTCTGGTTACATAGGACAGCTTTTATGTTAAACCTGCGTATCTTGATGTTTAAACTTTTCTCTTATTTTATTCCTTATTCATTCTCTACTTTCTTATAATAGCAATCTTGAAGTGACTGGTCTCCAGTTAGGTCCAGACCTATCTCCATACGTTTTCTTCCCTTGCTTACGACTCAGACTTGGGATGTCCAAGTAGATGATGCATATTCTGAGTCTGTCAGACAATCCTCCTTTTGACAGTCCCTAGTTTTCTCTATGAAGGCAGCTTTGAGGCAAAGCAGGACGTGAAATCTGTCACTTACATAAGTGCTTCCATTGGCTGCTATCTCTCTTTCTCAAAAAAGGGTGCAAATATAGGACAAGCTAAGCGTAAGCTTTAGCTGCAATGAGTAAAGAACACTGTTACTATCAATATCCTGAGGGTAGAAAGCTCAAGGCTCCTATATATCCTAAAGACCTTCAGAAAAACCATCTACTTATTTGTGCTGCAAATGGAAAAAAAAATCGCTTAGAACATTCACGATGTTAATGTTATACCTTGGATACCTCAGGAACTGACACACAGGTAACAATTTAACAATTCTTAAGATTGTTCCTGAACTGATTTGCAAAATGGTGAGCAGTATCTCAAATGCATCTGATTTTTTGTAACTTTGTCACGTTGAAAATTTTGTGCAGAGCTTGAGCCCTCCTACCCCAAGTAGTTTGCCAGGTGTTTTTTATCATGTTTAGTTTGGAATATGAGCAATTAGAGTCCTTGTTTCATGCATGATAAAAGTGTCTTTTATAACTGTATCATTATATAACCTGCATTACGACGGTGTGTGTACAAATCAAAAAGTAGTCCCCTGACTGAAGAAAAGAAAGAGTTTAATAAAATGAAGGAGTATTAAGATTTTTACGCAGCTTAGCAACTCAAATATTAAAGACGAAAAACCCTTTCAAATTTAGAAACATATGTCTGGGAGGGATCGCTGAGATCATCAATTTCAGGCCCCTGGTATTCCAGGAAGCCACACAGTATAATCTTTTTCATAACCTTATTAAACTTCAGTTAAAATGCAGTTCATTATTTTTTTCACCACTACTGTTCCAGGACCTCACTGCACTGATAGTTGGAAACTTTACTGACAGCAGCTACTCTGTGTAGCTGAACGCTGGACAAAGAGAAACAGACAAAAAGTTTCTGTTGATTTCTGTCCAAATCACTAAATAAATGTCTGAGTTCAGTGGGACTGGGTAGGATGAATGTTGAATAGGCAGTGCCCAAAAATGAGCTACGGCACAGCATATGCTATCTTCATATTCGTGAGGAGAAAATTAGAAAATTATACTTACAAGAACTTAGCATTTTCTGAACTGTACAAATACACATTTAATTAATTTAATTCAAAGACTTTGGGTTTTTTAGTTTTAAACCCTCAGACTCAGACAGCACTACAGATGAAGCCAGAATTACCACAAAATTACTTTCCTGATTAGAACAATTAGCATGCACAAAACTTCTTATGCATGACAATCTGATTATTGAAAAAGAAGGCTCTGTCAGAAAAGTAAATCTGAGTTTTTCTTGATACTGATGGAATAAGCGAAGGACCTTATCTCCAAGTTTTCTCCAGGCTTCTTCTTCTATGGATGGGTTCAAGGGTGTAGCATTAGAAATTATATCCTATCAACTGGTCAAACAGATAAGACAACATTTTTATTTTTATCAGTAAAACCCTTATTGCTCACGAAAGAGTATATCTTTCAGCACAGTTCCTCTACCACACTATTGTTCAGGTTGCAAAGCTGTGTGTATATTCCTTGTCTGTTTGCCCCCCAGGACATCCTTGAAAATGAGACATGTTGTTTTAAGGCCGCAAGGGTTTTATCTGTGTGTAAAAAATTAAATAAAATAAATTCAGAACAAATACAGCATTAATATTTTATACATATATTGCTTTAATATTGCATCAGTAGCAAATTAGAATCCAAGCCTAGATTTTCATGTTTTGAATATTAACTGCTGAAGTTTCATCAGTAGCCTTAGGAGGGTTTGTTGGATCTTAACGAATTGTGACAGAAATTATGGTTGGTGTTCACACAAAGTGTGAAGTGTCTGTTTGAAAACTGCAATAAAGTGATGTCAGAGAAGGAAACTGTCTGCCTGATCCCTGATCAACAACAGTAAAAGCAGGCTTGGTACTGCACACTCACTACATCTCCCTATACTTTTTTAGAGTGCAAAAAATAGAAGTACTGGGGTGCATTAGACACACCCTTGAATGATCATTACCCTGAAGGGAACAGAGATATGCCTATTTCACACAGGATCTCCACTGTTTGATATAATATTGCTTCATGTATATTGGCCAGATCTTGCAATATGTTTATCATACAAGTAATCTACAGTCCCCCAAGCATGCTCATTAAATGCACTCGGACAAGTTTAGTGAATAATAATTTGCATTCAGGAAAATTTGCAGGTGGATGTGGTCAAATCTATAAATTGAGATTTGTATCTCTTGTCCAAAGTATCACTGCAGCAAAACTTTCAGTGACAATTCTTGGGCCCACACCATGGAAAAAAAAGTAATCCGTTAATTAGTTCATACATACTGATGACTGAAATTCCACATTTGCAAGAGCTTTGTTATACAATTTGAAATAAAATAACAGCATAAATGAGAATATTTTTTAGAGAGATAAAAACCTGGAAAACCGTATTATTTAAAATTTTAAAGAATATCTGAACTCTGATTTTGTAATTATTCATAAACAGAGAGAACCATGTTAACAAAGCCTTTGGCTTGAACTGAAGGTTATGCTGGATACATTTTTCCATTAGAACAACTCCATATCTTATTAGGAATGAGATGAAATAAATGTTTTTTAAATGGTTCAGTTGGTCCTATCTTTTAATTTTTGTAGAAAAATGTGGAAAATTTAATTAGAAAAATAATTACTGAAAGTTAAAATCAATGCAGTTGTAGAAATGATCAGAGTGTCTGTCATAATAGTCTGGAACAACATAGGAACATGGGCAAGGCAGAGTACGCTGTAGTTACATGGGGGGGAAAGTCACCCAAAAGAAAAGGGGCTGCACCCTTTAGCACGTGTCTTCTGCGCATTTTTTGATAGTTCCATATTTACCATCTTGTTTTCATGTGGCACGCTGCTGAATTATCCCTAGCAGTTGTTCTCTGCCCGTCTCCAGAGATCAGGGACTGAACCATGACTCAGAGTCACAACATAGTCCCTGATTACCCCTTGCTCTAGGAAGAAAATAAACTGCATTAGCCTTTTACCTGGTACAGATGATTTCTTCTCTCTGCACCAGCCAGGCTGTGCTGGTCAGTATGTCGGGGCAAAGGTCATAGCCAGACATTACTCACTCCCCATGCATCTGCAAAGGAGTGGGAATAGCTGCCTTGTAGAGGCCATTCACCCTTTTGTAATGCAATCTGCACTCAGGGTAAATTGCACTGTGTAAGAGGGCACTTTAAGCTTCTCTCTAGGAGAGAGGTGTATATGACAAACTCCTTTCTTGTCCTGTATCTATAGTATGTGTTTAGGCAAATGACTTTGAAGCTCAAAGCTGCTTATATTGATCTTTAATCCCTGATCTACTGCAGTAGAAGAACACGATAAAACGGCCCAGGTTTCCTAGAGGGATGTCTTTGCAGTGTGAGGCCAATGGAGGTACAGTGTTCAGCACCTCACAAGGTCTAGTCCTTGTATGAACAACTGTGACATTTCTGCGGATGGCCAGAATTGACCTTACTGTCCATTTTTCCTATATTTATTTTAAATGCACTGTTTCTTGTGGTTAGCATATTCTTGTTTGTTTATTAGAAAAAGAAAATTACAGTCACTAAGGAAAAAAAAGAAAAAGATTCAAGATCATGATGGCAATGAAAATCATCTGTCACCTATAAGCAGGCTAGCAAGAGAAGCAGGTGGGAAAGGCGCTCTCTATTTGCCCCTTGTACTTTTGCATGCACAAATCAAGAGCATTTTTAAAGTGAAAAAGAACATAATATCTATCACTTTTGGTTCTGCAGCATGAAAGGGAATCAGAGACCCAGTTGTTGATCAGTTCAAGTTGTGCCCTTTTGGCAGATTGCCTCTTGCTCCAGGAATGTGTAAAACTGTAGAGTGAAAATTCAAGGAAAGTGAAAAAAATCATGCACTATGTCAGAATCCATTATTTCTTTGAAGTTCAGTTTGCTGTCTGTTGTCATGGGACTGCCTTCAAAGAGTGCATGGAATATTTAAAAAACAAAGTGAGAAAGCAGGTAGCACTTTCCTGTTACAGTCTGCAGATATTTTGACACTCCAAACAATAATCATGGGTTTCCCAGGTGCTTGATGTTACATAATTTGTCACGATGTCTGCTGTGAGTGCCCTGGACTTCATGTCTTACTATCCTCCATTCTCTTTTTGTGGCACTTAAGTGGGAATAGGTGTCATCAAGGAGGTATATGGTGCCAATAATTCAGCGTTTGCACAGAGGGATTTTCTCTAGAAAGACTGGCATTTGTTCACACTAATAAATAAATGAAAGCAAGTTTGTCTGAGGAGACTGTTACTGAACAAGCACAATCACCTTGGAAAGAGGACTTCAAGCAAAATGAGAAAATTTAGAGTATATGTATTTATTTTTGCTAACTCTATCAATAGTGCCAGTGCTATGTTCTTTGTCACAAGACTGATACTGTGCAATGCAAAGGATTTTTCAAATGCTTTCAGATGATTGAGTTACTAGGAGTACACTGAGGTTTGTTGTACATGTACAAAAAAGAATAATATACTGATACCAAAAAAAAAAAAAGTAGTGAATCAGATATATTTAAGAGAGAGGAAAAGAAGATGCTCCTTAAAAAAAAAGGGGGGGGAAGAGAAAAAGATGAGCTATACATGGCTGTAGTAGATAGTCCAGGTTTGATCATTACTCATGCAAGTGTCTCTGCCTTCAGAGGGAGATTTTTGACTCAGTATCAAACAACAGAAAGATAAGGTATTCTGAAGAAATTCTCTCTGAAATGTCATATATATATCCTGTTTTCTACTCCTGCTTTGAGAATGTTGGAGCATTATGGTATGTGGGAGATGTCACTCTAAAATAAACAGTGATAGATCCCTGCCTGGAGGAAATTATAGTCTAAATTAGTCATAGTAAGAAAGTAAATGTCATGGAAAGACTACTTCTCACCCTAGAAGAATCTAAGACTCTTTAGCTGTTCCTTTGGTCAGCCTGTGTCTCCCTCCGTGCTGATATCATGGTGCAATGTATGCTGAGGAAGCTCAGCTGAAGCTGCTGGGCACCTGCAGGAGGTGCCAGAAGTGACTTAGTAATTGTGAAGTTCATTCTTCAGATTAGGGAATGTTTTAAATTACAGAAACAAGGGCACTTGTCCAAAAACTAGCAGTTGTGAATTTTAGCCCATCCTTACCCTAACAGACTTTGAAACTTCCTACTCCTTGTTATTTCTTTGCTTTCTTAGACCAGCAACAGTCTAATGCAAAATATACATGTGTGCACACATGACCGAGGGAGCAAGAGCCAGCATGCTGGATTTCTAAGTCAGAGCATTGAAAAGGGACAAAATTGTGTAACGCTTATGTCTATCACAGATGTCTTGTGAGATCAGCTGTGTTGTACCTTGTGCTTACCATGGCCTGGCTACAGCACTTCCTGAAAAAGTGGCCTCCTGTTGACAGTAAATGGAGTGATCTCTGCTCCTGTGTTGAAACATCTGTACTTTAGGCCTTAGGCTAGATAAACTAAGTAGCTGAAGTAGGAAGTTCATACTTAGCTGTCTGTATGCTTGCCAAGTTTCAGGGTTTTCCTTAATAACTCTTTGCTACCTCACCTCATAGTGAAGAAGTCTTTGAATTTTGAATAATAGGAAAAGTCACTGATATTTCTTTGCCACTTCAGAAGAGCTAGCTGTTTCTCTGTTGCTATGGAAATTGGAATCAAAACCAATGAATCCATTGGAAGACTTCGGGACAGTGTTTGTCCTGGAGTCAATTTTGCAAGTTTGACTGTATTTATATGAAACCTCTCGACTTTAAAAGGAGAAATTACTGGTTCATGGACAAATTATAAATCCCTGAAGGGTTACATATTTACTTAATGCCCATTTTTTTCTACTGCTTTTTCCACCACTAAAATCATAACCTTGCTTATAACCTCAGTAATTTCTATAATAACCACTTGTGATGTAATAAATAGAGGATTAGGACATTGGGTTGGGAGTAATCAGTAGGAAACTACAAAAGAGTCTGTGGTTTTGATGATGTTTCTTTTAACAAAAGAGCACAGTGGCAGGAAAAGAGAAAATAAATAAAAGATAAGGAGAATTATCTGTAAATAAAATGCTTTCCTAAAATTTTCCCTGAGGTTCTAATCTTCTTTAGTGTGACCCAGACAACATCAGAAGAGCTTCAGCATATTGAAGGAAGAAACCTATTTCACACCTCCCCTAATCTTGGAGAGCTTCCTCAAAGTCCCTATACAGAATTAACATAACCCTTTGGGCCTCAATTCTGCATCTTGCAAAGTTAATGAAATCAATGGGACATGTGTGAATGGATCTGTTTGCAAGGTCCTGGCTTTAAATTAATATCCAGACCCTATTTGTTTCCTGATGGCTTCTTAAGGGACACCACAGGCTGGGAAAATAAGCATTGGAATGGAAGTCATAGGAACTTAGTACTGTGGGATCACTTGGACCATGAGACCAAATCCTCTCAACTACATTATAAATGTGTAGCTTGTGAAGCACCTACCTATGACACTACAACATATTTCCCATTTTTTCTTGGGAAACAAAAAAAATTGGACTTATTGTAAAAGTAGAGAAATCCCATGTTTTAGTCCTAGCTCTGATCAATGGCATGCTGGTGTTTCACTTTGGTGTGAACAGATTCTAACCAGGTACCATGCACCTGCTGCTGCAAATTCCCACTGTGCTAGCATATAAAACCTGTTTCTTTATTTGTGGGACACGTGCAATAAAAGAGAGACTGTTATCCCTGTTTAATGTTTTCCTCTCTTTGCAGACCGACACCAATCAGATCAAAAAGGAAAAGATAAGTACTTCCTTTTATGTCATTTAATTTTCCCGGTTATATGCAGTTACTCTTTAGAAGAGGCTCTGTGTTTTCATTAATATTTGGAACAGCCAGCTTCAAGGAAACAAAATATAATGGCTATAACTGAAAAATACTGCCTTCCAACTTATCAAGCAACATTCCTAGTAATTTGCTGTAAAATATACATAATGAAATCAGGCAGCAAGAACAGAATATTTAAAATGTGTGACTAATCTAATTCATTAAGTGATGCACATTTGATATTTTCAGTTGGCTGGTAATATACAAACAAACTCTATAGTTGTTTATCCTGAGTTATGTACATGTACACAGTTATATTAAAGTCAATAATCAATCCAATAGGAATATTCGCAGTCAGTATGACATGCCTTTTTGAACCTGCTAGGTTCAAAGTGATAGAATTAATGATAGAACAAGTACAGAAGCTCAGTAAATCACTTACCTTGCCCTGTGTTTGCCACAGTTCCTCTTTCTTTACTTTAATGGAGGCACACTGTCTAAGAAAACATGTAGCAGAAGGATATTTTCAATGTACTGTCAGTCCTAAATTACATCTCTGTGAAAGTACCACTAGTCATGTCATGCCATTTTACTAAGACAAGGACTCACGAGTGCACTGCCCACAGCAGAGTCACATTTCACCTGTCCTTCTGCGGCCTGCACTGTATTGACAGGATCTGTGACAAGAAGCTGAACAGATTTGTTGTTCTCAGGTGGACGAGCTTATATTTGTAGCAGTCCCATCTTCTGCTGGCAGCAGGCTCTGCCACGGACGTGGCTAGGGGAGAACACCATTATTGTCTGGTACCCTTCAGCTCATGTTACCTCGGTAATCTTCTTGTCTTTCTGCTCCTGAGCTGTTGGGATGGTTCCAGGAAAAGTAAGAGGTGCTGAATTACTATTTTTGTTATTGCACAGAACTGAAACCCGACTCCAAACCTCCTTCATTATCTCCTCAAGCTTTCAAGCCTAATTGACAGCAAGTCTTTATATCTTGATTTGTTCCCATTAGAAGTCCTTGTGCCCTTGAATAAACAGGTAAGGTAATAACTTTAATTACTGCTATAATTAGGTGTATCTGAAGCACCTGTGCTTCGGCATGAGAAAAAGGGCCTAAAATTGAACTTCCCTTTCTGCAACATTGATACATATTTTTTTTTTAATGCCATTCATTTGGCAGGCAAAGGCACCCAAAGTAGACATGGCAGTTAAGTTTCAGAGGAAGGGGAAAAAAATACTTTTTTTTTCTTTGAACTGCTGTTAAGTGAACTTATTTATTACCATAACAAGTGGGAAGAAATCTTCAAGTTAAAGACAATAAAACGTATGGAACAGCTTTAAAAGGCCACAGTCTCTTTGAACTAACAGTCATTAAAGAAACCAAACAAAAAAAAGGAACCATCAATACAATAACAAAGCAGGGTACTTCATAAGGCATAATGTTGTCTACATTTGTTTTGTTTCTGTTAAGAAGACCCTACACTGTGTTAAGTATACACTAA